>SJYW01021592.1:10066-27428 GCA_006410735.1 Raphicerus campestris
GGGGTGGGGGGGGGTTCTCCTGCTAGCTTCTCGGAAGGTGACAGTTCAGATAGGGTATTGCTGTTGTTTGGAGCCCTGGATCTCCTCCAAAAACAGATTTGAATGTGGCCAGCAGTCTTTGACACAAACGCTTTGCTGCTCTGGAAAGATAGAGCTTTCCATCTAAAAATCTAAGGTCCTGAGGAGGAGGGAAGCTGACATCCAGGCTGCCTGTCCCCCCCGATGGCAGTAGGTCTTGGCCTCAGCCCTGTGAAGCAGGCATCCGTGTGCCCTGAAGCAAAGCTGGGTTCTGCCAGCTGGAGCCAGGTGTCCAGGGCTATACCGGCTTAGCCTGTGCAGCTTCTGAACTTTCTTCTTTGGATTCAGAGCCTTTTTTGTTGAGGGGACTTCCCTAGTGGCCCAGTGGTTGCCTTCCACTGGACCACCAGGGAATTCAACCCTTGGTCGGGGAGCTAAGATCTCATGTGCCTCGTGGCCAGAAACACAAAACATAAAACAGAAGCAATATTGCAACAAATTTAATAAAGACTTAAAATGATCCACATTAAAAAAAAATCTTATAAATTAAAATTTTTTTTTTACTTTGTTTACTTGGCTGTGCTGGGTCTTTGTTGCTGCACAGGTTCTTCTCTAGTTGTGGCAATCGGGTTACTCTCTGGTTTCGGTGTGCGGCTTATTGTGGCAGCTTCTTTTGCAGACAACAGGCTCTAGCTTGCAGGCTCGGTGGCTGTGGCACACGGGTTTAGTTGTCCCGCAGCACGTGGGATCTTCCCGGACCAGGGATCAAACCCGTGTCTCCTGCATTGGCAGGCAGATTCTTTACCACTGAGCCACCAAGGAAGCCCCTCACCCCAATTTATTTTTTTTAAACCCTGTGTTTTGAACCTTACCCCTCTCCCCTGCCAGAGAAGGCAGTGGCACCCCACTCCAGTACCCTTGCCTGGAAAATCCCATGGATGGAGGAGCCTGGTGGGCTGCAGTCCATGGAGTTGTGAAGAGTCAGACACGACTGAGCGACTTCACTTTTTTTACTTTTCACTTTCATGCATTGGAGAAGGAAATGGCAACCCACTCCAGTGTTCTTGTCTGGAGAATCCCAGGGATGCCGGAGCCTGGTGGGCTGCCATCTATGGGGTCGCACAGAGTCGGACACGAATGAAGCGACTTAGCAGCAGCAGCAGCCTCTCCCCTGCTGGTGCCTGTGTTCATATTTTCTCATAAGAAACTAAGGAGATTGGAAAACATTGTTAAATTGTATTATACACCTAATAGGAATACTATATTTATCAGTTATAGCTCAATGAAAATTAACTTAAACATTTAATTTGTAAATTCAAGGGAATTAGAATAGCAGGCTCACCATTGGTAGAGGAAGCTCAGAGTGCCACTGTTTGCGGATGTGTGACACACTGCCACACTTTTTTATTGGTTTGTTTTGTTTAAGCTTTTGCATTAAAGCAGATGCTTCATCATATCTGTTGCTTCATCAGTGAAACCATTATTCTGTTTTGAAAAGTGCAGAGAATGTGCTGGGCTTTTGAAATTAAGAGGAAGGTGAGCCAAAGCAGAAGGTGACCTAAGAAACTCATCACATGCCCAGTTGTGAGGAAAGATGTGATCCTAATGATTAGAAAACCAATCCCCTTAAATGTGCCAGTTTAGATTCAGACTCTGGCAAGAAAATGGAGTCTAAATGATCTGTTTTACATATTCCTAAATGAAGGGCTCACTAGTTTACTAAGACCTTGTTAACACAGTGATTCCTTTGAGCTATGTGATCAACTCATGGTGGGTACCTTTGTGTAGATTTTGTTCTGTTTTGCAAATTCAGGAATGGAGGTCAAGATGTATAAAGAGACTTGTGGAGAGTTATGGTGCTGGTGGGCAGGGGAGATTGGATTCAGCCCTGGTCTCCTCTGGTTTTATCTGTTTATTTTCACCAATCTCACTTCCTGGGAGGTTATAATTCACTTTGAATGGATTCACTTTAAATGCCACCCCCAGGATTCCAAACCTCAAATTTCTTCAGAACTGGTGTCAACTGATGCTTGTAAGACTTTTCAAGAATGCCAGTTGGGTTTCTCGTCTTCAAAAAAAAATCTAGGCTTGTCCTCCTTTCCCACAGCTTCTGGGGGAGAGAGTGCTGAATGAGGAGGTGGGAATATAAAGCCTAGATCTACAGAATTCCTTCCTGAAATTAAGGAAGTTGGAGGAGGTATTTCAGTGCTGTAACCCAGGTGGAATTCCATCACTCATATGTGAAAAAGAACCATATGAACGCGTGTGCATTTAGTGTTTGGATACAGTGCTAATCTTCACAAAGGAATTCTTCAGTTGCACAGAGAAAAGCCAATGAAAAAACCAAATAGCTCTCACCCAACTGCCACTTTGTCCATGTGCCCCTATCATAGCCCATTAGGTCAGCACTTTCCAGGTGAGAGTGACATGATAAACAGTCTCACAGCTGTAAAACTGCCAGCCTAAATGGTGGTGCCCTATCGCAGAGAATTTGACTTCTGTTTAGACTGCTCTGTAAAGCACCGCCACACAAAACCGAGCCGGGTAGAGGTTCTTGAGCAGATAGATGTTGGTTGATTGACATCAGCTTTGCTCTCCTGATGGGAGGATAAGATAAGTTCCCATTTGACCCAGGTCCCTCTTGATTCCAGGGCCACATATCGTGTTTCCCTTGCACTAAGCTCTCTACCCTCCACTCTGCAAAAGGGGTACGTGGAGGGACAAGCAACTGCTTTAACAAAAGCATGTATACCATTTGGCATCCTCCTCAAAAGCCTAGGATCCCTAACTTCATGGACAGAGTGAAGTGGACGCACTCCTGAGTGCCCCGTCCAGTAAGGTATAGACCCTGTGACATCATTTGTTATCCCAACACATGCTCCTTATTGGTGGGTTTTCACATCACACCACTTCCGCCTCAGTCTCTTTCAACCAATGAGAGAACTTAGTCCCAACTTTCTGGTAGTGAAATCTACACTTTGCAGAACTTGTTGCATTTTTGTGGATACTGTTTTGATTTTCTTAAAGCAAAAGAATTTTTACTTCTGATTTGATATTAATCTTAAGGAAATCCCTCTGTTTTCAAGTCTTGTTTCAAGAAAAACAAAATTTTTCCAACTCCCAAAATGTTAGTAATCCTCAACTTTCTACTTCATTCAAGTTGCACACAAACACTCAACAAAGATACAGATAAGCCAACTGTATTTCTAAAAGTCAGTAATGAAAAACAAAATATGGTTTTGCTTTCTTTAGTGGCTGTCAAAATGTGTTTTTTTTCTGAAGAGTATTACCATTATTTGAAGAAAAAGTAGCCTTAAACTCAATTCCCACATATTTCAAAGAGAATATCAATTTACTTACAGTAGTGTTTTATTTTCTTTATAGAGAAATGATACTGAAATGTGGTTAAACACAGGAGAGCATAGTGTGCGTAAGAAAGAAGTCTGAAGTCATTCCTTGGGCTTTAAAGAATTAAAACTGCCTTGCATCATATCATTTTTTTTTAATGAGCATTCAAGACTGGGGATTCCCAGGTGGTACAGTCAAAAAGAATCTGCCTGCCAATGCAGGAGAGTGGGTTCAATCCCCTGGGTTGGGAAGATCCCCTTGAGGGTGAAATGACAACACACTCCAGTATTCTTGCCTGGGAAATCTCATGGACTGAGGAGCCTGGCTGGCTACATATAGTCCATGAGGTCTCAATGAGCTGGATGCACGCATAAGTCTAACTCAAGCTTCAGTATCTAGTGTGATTTTCTTTTAATTTTGAATTCAGAGTTTGGTTTAATCCCTTGAGTTATCGTGTTACCTGCTCTGTTTTAGGCAGTCATTCTGAAAGTTGTAGGCCGAGAGGCTAGCGGTGCAGAGTAAAGAGTTAAACCACCTTGATTCTGACTTCTGATCTAGTCCTTGTCCATGTCACCTGGAAGGAGACGATCTCTTAGTACATTATCAAAAGGTACAGAGCAAGAGAAGGGTCGACCTCTTGCAGCCTAGGAAAAGCACGTCTATATTATTTTTGAAAATTAGTTTAAATAGATAGAAGACTGCCCCTCTTTTCCTGACTATAGCTCAGAAGACCCAAGGGAAAACACATAGGAGTTATGTATTCATGTCAGTCAAAGCATAGTTTAAATACATGCAAAGTACATAAAAGTGTTTGGAATGCTTGGAAAGCACTTAGTACCCCATCCAGTTCAGCCCTGATTTTTAATCCAGCTGTGCAGCCAAAGGTGACCATGTTAGCATCGAAAGACAGAAGCAGCTCCTTTTGCCCTTCTCGTACAGAGCAAGGGCCACTACGCTATTTTCTGACTTCTTTGCGGTAGGTACAACCAGGTTCCCCACCATCCAGGGAAGGTCATTTAACTTCTGTGCCTCAGGGAGAGGGCCCTCATGCATTGTGACAGGGCTGCAGCAAGGGCCAGCACGGGGCACAGGCTTCCGTCCCGCCCCTTGTCCCAGGAACTGCGCAAACAGATATGCCCATCAGTATTCATGATGGTGCACGTTTGCACTTCACAGTTTGAGTTCCCCACAAAAAAGGTCTGCCTCTTGTCATCAAATGCTAACTTCTATTTCTTCTACTTTACTTTCTTGAAAGAATGCTAGAACTTGAATAAGCCAAGAGGCTGTATGACCTCACTTCATCTTTGATCTTTGTCATGTAGGTTGCACCTACCCCTTTTGAACATCATGTTGTTTAGACTCTGGGTTCTGTTAGAATTCCTGGCAAATACCGGGAATTATTTTGTTTTAACCAGATTCAGAGTGCTCCTTCTGTCTTCCCTGCCCTGGGCAAGGAGTAGATGGCAGTTCAGAAGTTGCAGGCAGTGACAATCAGAGAGGTAAAGTGATGAGGCCAGAGTCACTTAGAAAGACACAGCTGGGCCGGCTGCCAGGCCACCTCCTCTCACTCTTTCTAAGACACGCGCCTTCGCTGAACTTCAGCTTCTGGACTCTCGCTTCCTCTTCGGCAGCAGTGGGGGAGCAGAAAGTGCCCAGACAAGCTGATGAGTGAGCCTGTCCTGTGATGGGTCCCCGTCTCGTGCCTGACTTTCTCTGGAATCCTGGGAAAGGATCAGAGGGAAGTGACAGACCCTAGGCTCCTGTCCTCATTCCTAAGATGGGGCAATCATCTCACAGCTCTAGAAGCGGACACGTTTAGCGCTTCCTGAAAATCACTGCATTTACAGGTCTCACTAAGGTAGGGAGCTCTAGGCTGATGCCCCTGACTACTTCCCTGAGTGGATGAACTTTAGAACCAGTTGATAGGATCTCTATAAATATTTTCAGAAACTGTATTTACAGTGCGTTATCCAGTTAGCAATAGATTTCTAACACTTAAAATGTTGTAGTGCAGACAGTTCTCTGGCATCTTTTTGTTTCTTTATAGATAAAATACAGTTGACATAACTAGTTCTTGGACTTGTATCCTGGCTCCCCTTGGTACTTGTGTGGCATCCATGTCTCTGGGTTTCCTCAGCTATAAAAATAAAGAAATTGCGGTCCTCCCACCAGGGGTTTGGTGGAGGAGCTGAAGAGTCAGTGCGTGTAAAGTGCCTAGAACAGCATCATTCTTGGATGTAAAGCAACCAGAGATGGCAGGGAAAAACAGAGAGTAGTAATTTATAAGCCATATGACTGGTCTGATCTGTTATTTCCTTTTGTTCTGAGCTAGTCCACGTTCTGAAAGATTTTTTGTTCCTTTTGTTTCCTAAAATCATTTTTCTGTCTTCCTTCATAAGCATGACCTTCTTTTCCTATTGGAGAGACTCATTCAGGTACTGCGTCCTTGTCATTTAGACTTTTCTTATTCATTGTATTTATTAAAGATTTGTGAGGATGAGGAGGGGTGGTTAGGAGTGAAGACCTGAAAAAGAAGGCAGAGACCAGTTTTTCTTATTTCTAAATTATAGCCTTTTAAAAATATTCTAAACATTTGTTTCTTTGGGAATTTTAAGGCAGTGGGTCCTCGATATCAACCTTCCTAGCAGATTTCCACTGTTGCATTTCCTACTAAGAGTGGAGTTTGTGGCTCAAAGGTCAGTATCAGCACCCCTTCCCTGGGGACAAGGGTGAGTTGCTCAAGAGACTCACTCAGCTGGCTGGTGACGAGCTGTCTGCTATCAGCCCCAGGAACAGCATAGAACCTTTTGGAGATGGTTTGTGTGCATACTCTGGCCCTGAGATGATCAGACTTGCTCAGAATGTAAAAGTTGCCCTTGGGTTTCAAGGTGAAAAACCCAGGCTGGTCTCTAGGTGTTTTCTGTTGGTTTGATTTATACACATGGCTATTGAGGTTTAACATATATCCATGAAGTATATAAATTTCAAGTTCTCAGCTTGACAATTCTTTTTCCATGTAGCCACCACAGGCGTCTACCGTCTCCACCCCCTGGAAGTGTCCCCCAAAGCCCCGTTTATTTCTCAGGGCGATTGCCGTCCTGACCTGTCATCATAGATTGGTTTTGCCTGTCCTTGAGCTTTGTGTAAACATCGTGCTAAAGGAGATAACTCTGGGTTTTTTCACACAGGTTGTATCTTGGAGACTTAGCCAGTTGTGTCTGGAGCAGCAGCGTGCTCTTTTTCATGGAATGAATCTTCCATTGTCTGCATTCTATTTGCTGAATTCCGTTGTGTGTATATCTCCTGGCATCCATGCCATTGGGTTGGGCCTTGGGTGCTTTGCAGTTTGGGCCTGTTAGGAGTAACGCTCCTCCCAACTTTCCCGTGCGTCCTAATTAATGATTGATGTGGCTTTTCCCCCGCCAGCAGAGGGAGGGGTCACCAGGAATGTAGGTGCAGAATCCTTGGATAGAGCAGTAAACTGGTGAATGTTTATGAAACACCATGAACTTTAGAGCTAAGAAATCATTGACTTTGAAAAGCAGGGTGTTCAGTTTTATGGGCTCAAGTAAACAACTAGACATCTCCAAATCTCTGTTTCCTTTTCTATAAAAAGCCCTAATAGTCATACAAAAATAGTAGAGATGCTGTAGAATTAGATGAGATAATGAAATAAAGCCTAGCCCAACTGGGCACTCAATGTTAATTTATACTATTGTTGACTTTTCATCCTAGTGGTCATTTGAAGTGAAGTCAGAGATGTTTTATGACTTTCTAGAAGTTTATTGACACAGCATAACCAATGCAAACTTGGTTTTAATTTGTTTTAAAACAGTAATTTGTTTTAATGCCAGATGTGAAGAAATGTTCTATTTTTCGTCTTACTGTATAACCTGTTTTGCTTCGACCTTTTGTTTCTATAAGTATGTCCTGCTTAGATTTCTCTTTGTCCCTGATCTTCTAATAATAGGGGATCATTTAGAGTCCGTGTCATCTGATGTCTGTCAGGAATGCCAAGGGCCAGAGAGATAACTTGGCTATTTCTGTGGGTTCCTGAGCTTCCAAGATGAAATCGTATCCCCAAGTGTTGCATCCTAGGGGTGGTTGCTACCCAGGCAGCTCTGATGAGAACGTGAAACATTTGAGATGGAAAAACTGATGTGGAAGAAGCAGAGAGCTTCTCATGGCACAGACCCTCTTCAGACCAGAGTTCCAGCTTTGTGGTCCTGGTTACTGTACCGTCAGCCAAGAAGGCTTCTCCACTGGGCAAACCATTTCAAAGAAAGAGGAGGAAATAATGCCTCCTGCACCTAAGGGTATTTCCTAATTCTGAACAGAAACGTACTTCAAGAATTTTTAAATTTTCATTTTGAAATCAGCTCAGACATTCAAAAAAGTTGCAAAAAGTCAATGAAGAAATCATGTCTGCCCTTCACCCAGATTCCCGGTGTTAGTGCTATTCTGTTGACACACACACGGATGCCGCGCGCATACACACACACACACACACACATGCACACTTCCCCACACACACACACACACACACATGCACACATCCCCTCCTTTTATCTAAACCATGAGAGCTAGTTGCAGCCATTGTGTCCCTTTTTCCCTAAATACTTAGTGGGTATTTATCTAAAAATAGGGATATTGTGTTACAAAACTGCAGTAACATTAACTTTCATTAACTTTGAAGGAAGAGTCATTCTGTGAAAAAGAGTACACTGTTGCTCCAGACACAGCTGGCCGAGTCTCCAAGATACAGTCTGTATGAAAGAAACCAGATTCACTGTTAACAATATTATCTAATCTGCAGACTTTATTCAGATCTCATCTAATGCCCCACTATGTCCTTTATAGTAAATGACAGAAAGACTTTTTTGGTCCAGAATCCAATCCAAGATACCATGTGTATTTAGTTGAATTTTTCCCTCAGGAAATATTTTGAGGGAGCTGGTACCCTTGCTATTAGCAAATCCTTCTTTTAACATAACACATTTACTTAGCTGTTCACTGGTTCTTCAGTAGAAAGACTGGATCAAAAGCATACCTTCTAGAATATTCACCTGTGCTTATGGCTGAGAAGGTGTAAAAGTAGTTAAAACAAGCATATTCAGTTGTATTGACTGCATGCAAGAGAGACTAGAAGACTGTTAGGGAAGATCCACTCTCCTCTTGGCTTTACTGAAGAAAAAAAAGCCTGGTGTGTGTGAATGCGTGTATGCTGTGCTTCCTCGCTCAGTGTCTGACTCTTTGCGATCCCATGGACTGTAGCCTGCCAGGCTCCTCTGTCCGTGGGAATTCTCCAGCAGTGGGTTGCCATTTCCTTCCAGGGGATCCTCCCAACTCAGGGATCGAACCCAGGTCTCCCACACTGCAGGCAGATTTTTTACTGTCCAGGCCACCAGGGAAGCCCGATGTGTAAATGATGTGGGGCTAAATTTTGGTTGATTGGCTTTGCAGTTGGGACATGTCTGCCCTATAACCAATGCACGGAGTTGCAGGTGTGCATTTCTAAAAAGCAGGCCTTACGTTTCTTCTTTCTTCAGACAACGGTCACAGTAGCTGCGCTTTCTTTGGCAGATGTGGTGCTGGAGAAAGCCATGCACAAGTGCATCCTGAAGCCCCTGAAGGGCCACGTCGAGGCCATGCTGAAGCACTTCCACGTGGCCGATGGCTCGTGGAAACAACTCAAGGAGAACCTGCAGCTTGTGCGGCAGAGGAATCCCCAGGAGCTAGGCGTCTTCGCCCCAACCCCTGACTTTGTGGACGTGGAGAAAATCAAGGTCAAGTTCATGACCATGCAGAAGATGTATTCACCAGAAAAGAAGGTCATGCTGCTGTTGAGAGTCTGCAAACTCATTTATACCGTCATGGAGAACAACTCAGGTGAGGCTACCACCCCATCCAGGCTCTTGGCCCTCCGATGGGGCTGGGATGTGTTGGGCTTTCCAGTCCCCAACTGCTCTTCTTTGCAGCTTCTTGACTTTACCAAGGGCTCACAAAAATGCAGATGTTACTCTGGTTCTGGCAAATTAGTCCACATGCAACAAACTAACAGCACCAAAAATCCAGGGCAAGGCAACAAGAGTCTTGTACAATGCCAGTTTATAAAAGCTTTAGTTCAGAAACTTCCCTGGCAATCCAGTGGTTAAAGACTGCACTTCCAACGCAGGGAGCAAGAGTTAGATAACCTGGTCACGGATCTAAGATCCCACATGCCTTGTGGCCAAAACATCAAAACAAATAGAGGAAGTATTGTAAGAAATTCAATAAAGACTTTAAAAATTGGTCCATATCCAAAAAAGAAAAAAAAATCTTAAAAAAAGTTATGTTAAGCTAAAAAAAATTTAATTCAGGGCAATGGATACAGATTCAGTCTTAGGGTCTGAGTTGAGACCCTGGCTCTGGGAAATGGGTTCATTAACTATGGGGCTTCGGCCTCCGTAATCAACCTTCCAAGCTGCAGTTCTGTTCTTGTCCTGGGTATGACCTTAGCCTTCCTCCTAAGGTGGGCATTAGACAGATCAATGTTTGCACAGCCCCAAGTGTGGTGGAGATAGTTCCAATTATTCCTTTATTACTGCATTCTGGCCAGTGAGAGCCTGTGTCCGTGATAGCATCTGTCAGAAACTTGGAGCATTCAGCTCTCATTATAGTCATTTATCGGCCATCCCTTCTTTGCTCTGAGCTGATGCAGTGCAATAGGAATTCACACATGTCAGCCCTCGGGTTTCCCCAGGGCTCCTGCATGTAGATGCGAGAGTGACCCTGATTTATGGGTAGTGATGAGCCCTGTGGTATCCCAGGTCTTGGGTGAGCCTTTTTAATTCCCTGGATGATCACAGTGTTTCCAGTGAGCAAAATTGCTTCATGGAGATGCAGCAGAGAGAAAACACAGGCTCTGTTTCTCACGGCTGGAGGAGGTCACCATGGGCATGCACTTTGCAGATTGTTGAGCAGAAACATTAACACATGAACTCCTAGGCTGGTGATGCTGGTGGATGAACACCACCTCTGAAGCATACTTCACATGCAAGAAATGTATTTTCTTTTATTTTTTGGCTGAGCCANTTCTTTCTTCAGACAACGGTCACAGTAGCTGCGCTTTCTTTGGCAGATGTGGTGCTGGAGAAAGCCATGCACAAGTGCATCCTGAAGCCCCTGAAGGGCCACGTCGAGGCCATGCTGAAGCACTTCCACGTGGCCGATGGCTCGTGGAAACAACTCAAGGAGAACCTGCAGCTTGTGCGGCAGAGGAATCCCCAGGAGCTAGGCGTCTTCGCCCCAACCCCTGACTTTGTGGACGTGGAGAAAATCAAGGTCAAGTTCATGACCATGCAGAAGATGTATTCACCAGAAAAGAAGGTCATGCTGCTGTTGAGAGTCTGCAAGCTCATTTATACCGTCATGGAGAACAACTCAGGTGAGGCTACCACCCCATCCAGGCTCTTGGCCCTCCGATGGGGCTGGGATGTGTTGGGCTTTCCAGTCCCCAACTGCTCTTCTTTGCAGCTTCTTGACTTTACCAAGGGCTCACAAAAATGCAGATGTTACTCTGGTTCTGGCAAATTAGTCCACATGCAACAAACTAACAGCACCAAAAATCCAGGGCAAGGCAACAAGAGTCTTGTACAATGCCAGTTTATAAAAGCTTTAGTTCAGAAACTTCCCTGGCAATCCAGTGGTTAAAGACTGCACTTCCAACGCAGGGAGCAAGAGTTAGATAACCTGGTCACGGATCTAAGATCCCACATGCCTTGTGGCCAAAACATCAAAACAAATAGAGGAAGTATTGTAAGAAATTCAATAAAGACTTTAAAAATTGGTCCATATCCAAAAAAGAAAAAAAAATCTTAAAAAAAGTTATGTTAAGCTAAAAAAAATTTAATTCAGGGCAATGGATACAGATTCAGTCTTAGGGTCTGAGTTGAGACCCTGGCTCTGGGAAATGGGTTCATTAACTATGGGGCTTCGGCCTCTGTAATCAACCTTCCAAGCTGCAGTTCTGTTCTTGTCCTGGGTATGACCTTAGCCTTCCTCCTAAGGTGGGCATTAGACAGATCAATGTTTGCACAGCCCCAAGTGTGGTGGAGATAGTTCCAATTATTCCTTTATTACTGCATTCTGGCCAGTGAGAGCCTGTGTCCGTGATAGCATCTGTCAGAAACTTGGAGCATTCAGCTCTCATTATAGTCATTTATCGGCCATCCCTTCTTTGCTCTGAGCTGATGCAGTGCAATAGGAATTCACACATGTCAGCCCTCGGGTTTCCCCAGGGCTCCTGCATGTAGATGCGAGAGTGACCCTGATTTATGGGTAGTGATGAGCCCTGTGGTATCCCAGGTCTTGGGTGAGCCTTTTTAATTCCCTGGATGATCACAGTGTTTCCAGTGAGCAAAATTGCTTCATGGAGATGCAGCAGAGAGAAAACACAGGCTCTGTTTCTCACGGCTGGAGGAGGTCACCATGGGCATGCACTTTGCAGATTGTTGAGCAGAAACATTAACACATGAACTCCTAGGCTGGTGATGCTGGTGGATGAACACCACCTCTGAAGCATACTTCACATGCAAGAAATGTATTTTCTTTTATTTTTTGGCTGAGCCAAGCAGCATGTATGTCTTAGTTCTCCAACCAGGAATTGAACTTGTGCCCTCTGCCTTGGAAGTGCAGAGTCTTAACCCCTGGGCGGCCAGGGAAGTCCCCAAAAGTGTATTTTCTATAGTCTGTCAAATTATTTATAAGAAGTCCCCCACATTATATCTGCACAAGATTCTATTCTCAGGCAGTTTCTCAACCTCAGCACTAATAATATTACAGCTGGCTAGTCCTTTGCTATGGAAACATCCCACTTCCTCTAGGAAGTTTATCGGCATCCGGATGCATGCTATTTGCACGCCCAAATCCAGTCATGAGCGTGAAAGATGTCCCAGACAATGCCAGACTTCCCTGGGAGGCAGAGTCCCTGCTAGTTGAGAATCTCTGTCGTAATAAAACATAGTACGGGCTGACCATTTTTTTGGTCAGATATTAATCAGATGTATTTATTCAGTGTACAGCGATTGAGCACATTTAAGTCACACTGAAGACGGAGAAGGACAGGTTTTTCCTTGCTCCAGTTGGTTTTGGTCACTATGTTTTGGTTAATTTGCACAGAAAGCAATAGGAAGGAAGACACAAAGGAGAAACATTGTAAGTAGACACGCAAATCTGTCACTTGCTGAAAAGTTAAACCCTTAAAAAAAAGAAAAGGACTGTTTCATTGCACATGTGTGCATGCTCAGTCATGTCTGACTCTTTGCAACCCTATGGACTGTAGCCCAATAGGCTCCTCTGTCCATGGGATTCCCCTGGCAAGAATGCTGGAGTGGGTTGCCCACTCCAGTAGATCCAGGGGATCTTCCCGACCCAGGGATCAAGACTGCGTCTACCTGCCTCTCCTGCATTGAGGTGGGTTCTTTACTGCTGAGCCACCAGGGAAGCCCCGTTTTATTGCTTGCCTTGAGGCAAATCATGGAAATGGGAAAACAGTGTCCCCTGAGTTCACTGACTCAGACATTCATCCTGAAATTGTGAGTTAGGGTCGGCCTCTGATGAGGGCAGTGGGGAGGGGCCCTCCCACTGTAGGATTCTAGAAACACCCACCTCACTTCCCCTGCATGGCTCTTTGCTAATAAAAGCAGCAAGTAGGACGTGAAAGGGAGAAATGTGGCTAAAAATACCCCGTCTGTCCCCCCGCCCCCTTTCTTCCTACTCCAGGGAGGATGTACGGAGCAGATGACTTTTTGCCGGTCCTGACCTATGTCATAGCGCAATGTGACATGCTGGAGCTAGACACAGAGGTCGAGTACATGATGGAGCTTCTGGATCCGTCCCTGCTACATGGAGAAGGTAGCAGGCTTTTGGAGAAGTGGGAGGAACTGGGTGCTTTCCTTCAGTTTTATTTTGTTTTCTTTAAATTGAGGCAGAGTTCGCAGAACATGAGATAACCATTTGAAAATGAGCAATGCAATAGCCCTTAGTACATTCATGGTTAAACTAAAATGAACTGTTGTAAAGTGGACAACTCAGTAGCGTTTAGTCCAGTTGCAGTTTGGGGCAACCCTCCGACTCTTTTCAGCTCCAAAACATTTCTCATCCCCCCAAATAAAACCTCAGATCCATCTGGTACTTACACAGGTGCTTCTTGACATATTCAGGGTTAATTGCCGTTTTAGTTTTGTTCATTTATGAGAAGATACTGACTTTTTTCCAGATTACAGAAGTCACAGTGTTGGTCGCAGAAAATTTGGAAAAGTTGGAAAAACACACAAAACAATTCAACCCTGCCATAATTATACTTCACCGAGATTGCTTAGTTGCAATAAAAAAAAAATACCATTCAGTAGAATCAGGGCCATTTTTTAAAAGAAATGGTTTCTTTGATTTCACAGGGAAGCTGTAAAGTTTTGCTGCAGAATATTTCCACTGCCAGAACAACTGCCCACTGTTGTGTCAGTGAATCGGACAAAGGCCTATCTTTTGTTTTTATCTTTATTTTTTAAATTTGGTTTTCAAGATGAAAATAGCATCAGTGATTTCCTTTTCTTAAAAGAAAAAAAAAGATAACACCTGCTCATCGTTAACATCAAACCACAGTGGAGTAAAAAAATCTGGGCAATTTGCTTTCAGCTTAGTTTAGTCATCCTCCTCCTGTCTGCCTCATTCCAACACGTCTTCACAGGACCCCCTCTCCTTACACAAGGGTTAGGTATTTTATCATGGAAATAATTAGAGTGTTTGTCACCGTGGTGCACAGGCCTGAAATAACAAGACTCTTGTATGAGCTTGTCCAAAGGGGATCAGATCGGAGCTTGTTCGGCCTGTGTGTTCTGACAGTTCATTTCATATGTCTCAGCCCAGATGGACTCTGAGTGATGAATTGGTGCCTAACATTTTTCCCTCTAGTGAGTTTTAGTCTGGGCTTGAGTAAAAAGGTCCATCCACATGCCGATGGGATTCCCCAGGGAACGTATCATCCTGGGATTTTCCCTGGAGGAGACGGCAGTGCAGTCACCCCCCCCAAACGTGCGCAGTAGTTCCCTTGGTCCCCAGGGTCTGGCTCTGGATTAGAGGGTCTGACCTCAGGNAGATTCTATTCTCAGGCAGTTTCTCAACCTCAGCACTAATAATATTACAGCTGGCTAGTCCTTTGCTATGGAAACATCCCACTTCCTCTAGGAAGTTTATCGGCATCCGGATGCATGCTATTTGCACGCCCAAATCCAGTCATGAGCGTGAAAGATGTCCCAGACAATGCCAGACTTCCCTGGGAGGCAGAGTCCCTGCTAGTTGAGAATCTCTGTCGTAATAAAACATAGTACGGGCTGACCATTTTTTTGGTCAGATATTAATCAGATGTATTTATTCAGTGTACAGCGATTGAGCACATTTAAGTCACACTGAAGACGGAGAAGGACAGGTTTTTCCTTGCTCCAGTTGGTTTTGGTCACTATGTTTTGGTTAATTTGCACAGAAAGCAATAGGAAGGAAGACACAAAGGAGAAACATTGTAAGTAGACACGCAAATCTGTCACTTGCTGAAAAGTTAAACCCTTAAAAAAAAGAAAAGGACTGTTTCATTGCACATGTGTGCATGCTCAGTCATGTCTGACTCTTTGCAACCCTATGGACTGTAGCCCAATAGGCTCCTCTGTCCATGGGATTCCCCTGGCAAGAATGCTGGAGTGGGTTGCCCACTCCAGTAGATCCAGGGGATCTTCCCGACCCAGGGATCAAGACTGCGTCTACCTGCCTCTCCTGCATTGAGGCGGGTTCTTTACTGCTGAGCCACCAGGGAAGCCCCGTTTTATTGCTTGCCTTGAGGCAAATCATGGAAATGGGAAAACAGTGTCCCCTGAGTTCACTGACTCAGACATTCATCCTGAAATTGTGAGTTAGGGTCGGCCTCTGATGAGGGCAGTGGGGAGGGGCCCTCCCACTGTAGGATTCTAGAAACACCCACCTCACTTCCCCTGCATGGCTCTTTGCTAATAAAAGCAGCAAGTAGGACGTGAAAGGGAGAAATGTGGCTAAAAATACCCCGTCTGTCCCCCCGCCCCCTTTCTTCCTACTCCAGGGAGGATGTACGGAGCAGATGACTTTTTGCCGGTCCTGACCTATGTCATAGCGCAATGTGACATGCTGGAGCTAGACACAGAGGTCGAGTACATGATGGAGCTTCTGGATCCGTCCCTGCTACATGGAGAAGGTAGCAGGCTTTTGGAGAAGTGGGAGGAACTGGGTGCTTTCCTTCAGTTTTATTTTGTTTTCTTTAAATTGAGGCAGAGTTCGCAGAACATGAGATAACCATTTGAAAATGAGCAATGCAATAGCCCTTAGTACATTCATGGTTAAACTAAAATGAACTGTTGTAAAGTGGACAACTCAGTAGCGTTTAGTCCAGTTGCAGTTTGGGGCAACCCTCCGACTCTTTTCAGCTCCAAAACATTTCTCATCCCCCCAAATAAAACCTCAGATCCATCTGGTACTTACACAGGTGCTTCTTGACATATTCAGGGTTAATTGCCGTTTTAGTTTTGTTCATTTATGAGAAGATACTGACTTTTTTCCAGATTACAGAAGTCACAGTGTTGGTCGCAGAAAATTTGGAAAAGTTGGAAAAACACACAAAACAATTCAACCCTGCCATAATTATACTTCACCGAGATTGCTTAGTTGCAATAAAAAAAAAATACCATTCAGTAGAATCAGGGCCATTTTTTAAAAGAAATGGTTTCTTTGATTTCACAGGGAAGCTGTAAAGTTTTGCTGCAGAATATTTCCACTGCCAGAACAACTGCCCACTGTTGTGTCAGTGAATCGGACAAAGGCCTATCTTTTGTTTTTATCTTTATTTTTTAAATTTGGTTTTCAAGATGAAAATAGCATCAGTGATTTCCTTTTCTTAAAAGAAAAAAAAAGATAACACCTGCTCATCGTTAACATCAAACNGGACAACTCAGTAGCGTTTAGTCCAGTTGCAGTTTGGGGCAACCCTCCGACTCTTTTCAGCTCCAAAACATTTCTCATCCCCCCAAATAAAACCTCAGATCCATCTGGTACTTACACAGGTGCTTCTTGACATATTCAGGGTTAATTGCCGTTTTAGTTTTGTTCATTTATGAGAAGGTACTGACTTTTTTCCAGATTACAGAAGTCACAGTGTTGGTCGCAGAAAATTTGGAAAAGTTGGAAAAACACACAAAACAATTCAACCCTGCCATAATTATACTTCACCGAGATTGCTTAGTTGCAATAAAAAAAAAATACCATTCAGTAGAATCAGGGCCATTTTTTAAAAGAAATGGTTTCTTTGATTTCACAGGGAAGCTGTAAAGTTTTGCTGCAGAATATTTCCACTGCCAGAACAACTGCCCACTGTTGTGTCAGTGAATCGGACAAAGGCCTATCTTTTGTTTTTATCTTTATTTTTTAAATTTGGTTTTCAAGATGAAAATAGCATCAGTGATTTCCTTTTCTTAAAAGAAAAAAAAAGATAACACCTGCTCATCGTTAACATCAAACCACAGTGGAGTAAAAAAATCTGGGCAATTTGCTTTCAGCTTAGTTTAGTCATCCTCCTCCTGTCTGCCTCATTCCAACACGTCTTCACAGGACCCCCTCTCCTTACACAAGGGTTAGGTATTTTATCATGGAAATAATTAGAGTGTTTGTCACCGTGGTGCACAGGCCTGAAATAACAAGACTCTTGTATGAGCTTGTCCAAAGGGGATCAGATCGGAGCTTGTTCGGCCTGTGTGTTCTGACAGTTCATTTCATATGTCTCAGCCCAGATGGACTCTGAGTGATGAATTGGTGCCTAACATTTTTCCCTCTAGTGAGTTTTAGTCTGGGCTTGAGTAAAAAGGTCCATCCACATGCCGATGGGATTCCCCAGGGAACGTATCATCCTGGGATTTTCCCTGGAGGAGACGGCAGTGCAGTCACCCCC
>SJYW01021596.1:0-16578 GCA_006410735.1 Raphicerus campestris
AAGAATGCATTTGAATCAGTTCTAATGAGGTGGATGAAACTGGAGCCTATTACACAGAGTGAAGTAAGTCAGAAAGAAATACACCAGTACAGTATAGTAATGCATATATATGAGATTTAAAAAGATGGTAATGATGACCCTATATGTGAGACAGCAAAAGAGACACAGATGTATAGAACAGACTTTTGGATTCTGTGGCAGAAGGCGAGGGTGGGATGATTTGAGAGAATAGCATTGAAACATGTATATTATAATATGTGAAACAGATCTCCAGTCCAGGTTCAATACATGACACAGGGTGCTCAGGGCTGGTGCACTGGGTTGACCCTGAGGGATGGGATGGGAAGAGAGGTGGGAGGGGGGTTCAGGATGGGGAACATATGTACACCCATGGCTGATTCATTTCAATGTATGGCAAAACCCACTACAGTATTGTAAAGTAATTAGCCTCCCCCCAACAACAACAACAAAAAAGAAGTAGTGAAGAAGAAATGACCTAAAGAACAACTGTTATAGCTTGGTTTCTTCAGAAATAGATGGTGGAACAGTGTTTCAGATGAAACGTTTATTACAAATCAATGTCTATGAAGGGAAGAGAGAGGAAACAGGATGGACGTGGGGAGAAAAACTGTGATGGCCTGACCATTCTCAGTCATCTCAGCAGAAAGCTCTGGAGTAAAGACTGCCCAGTTTGCTGAGTTTGGCAGAAATGGCCAGGCCTTTATACCAGATATGTGTTGCTCAGAGAAGAATGGGACATTGGTTAAGGGAGTTCCCAGCAGCAAATGCAAACTGTGAAGCACCTGACAGTAGGGGTCTGTCTGCTGACTTTGACCGCAGCAGCTGGGCAATTTTTTTTTTCCCCAGAGTGAGTGAGTTCTTTGTGGTATCCATCTATAGCTAATAGTAAATGATTGAAAATTTGACTTGAAAAAACAATAACATGATATTCTCACATCTTCCTTCATATAGATACTAAATTTAAAATGCTTAATAGACAACAAAATTATTAATTAGCAAAGAATGCTGTTGACTCCATTCTTTGAAATTTCAACTGAAATAGTTCATCCCGATTTTAGTAAGAGAGTACTAGCAATATCTATAACAATATCTATAACAAGAAGTCACAAGGAACTGGATGAATACATAAATGCAAGTCTGGGGGTATCTTCTAACTCCATTTTTGGTAACAGAGAAATCTCCTCTACCACAAATCATCCAGAAATTCAGCATTTTTGAAGGAAATGAAAACTGGTGAGAGCTCATCCACATATATGCACCCAATGTAAGAGCACCCATATACAGAAACTAGACAGAAAGGTAGAAATTGATGAGAATACAATAATAGGAAACTTTAACATCCCACTCACATGAATGAACAGATCTTTGAGACAAAAAATCAATTGGACAATAGTGATGCTAACTGATAAAATAGAGCAGTGAGACCTAATTGATATTTTACAGGATGTACATCCCCCAAAAGCAGAATATATTCTTTTCAAGTGCACATGGAACATTCTATAGGATTAACCACATACTAAGGCATGCAACAAGCCTCAACAGATTTAAGAGTAAAGATATTACTTCAAGCATATTTTCTAACCATGGTGGCATAAAACTAGAAATCAATCACAGAAAAAGAAGCAAGAAAAAAATTACATGGAGGTTAAACAACATGATTAAAAAAAAACAAAAAACGGAGTCAATAATGAGCTCAAAGAAGAAATTAAAAAAATACTTTGAGGCAAATGATAATGAAAACACAATAGAAAATCTTTGGAACGCAGCAAAAGCAGTTCATAGCAGGAAGTCCACAGTGATTCAGGCCTTCCTTAAGAAACAAGAAATATCTCAAATAAACGATCTAATCCACCACCTAAAAGAATCAGAATAAAGAAGAAAAACAAAAAGTGAAGTCAGCTGATCGAAAGAGATAATAAAGGTCCAAGAGGGAATAAATAAAAGAGATTCAAAAATAGAAAAAAAAATCAATAAAACAAAGAGCTCCTTCTTTGAAAGGGTAAACAAAATTGAAAAATCCTCTGGTCAGGTTCACCAAAAAGAGAGAAAATCTAAATAAACAAAATAAAAAATAAAAGCAGAAATAACAACTGATACTGAAGAAATACAAAAATAAAAAAGAATACTTGAATAGACATAGAATCTGTAATAAAACAAAACAAAACCTCCCTACAAACAAGTCCAGGATCAGATGGTTTCACAGGCAAATTCTACCAAATGTATAAAGAACTTACACTGATCCTTCTCAAACTCACGCACATATGGATGATTAATCTTTGACAAAGGAGGCAAGAATATACAATGGAGAAAAGACTGTCTCTTCAGTATAAGTTTCCTGCATATAAATCAATGAAGTTGAAACAGATCCTCATATGATATGCAAAAATAAACTCGAGATGACTTAAAGACTTTAATATAAGACATCATAAAACTCTAGAAGAGTATATAGGCAAAATATCCACTGACACAAATCATACTAATGTTTTCTTAGGTCAGTCTTTCAAGGCAATAGAAATAAAAACAAAAGTTAACAAATGAGACCTAAACAAATTCATAAGCTTTTGCATAGCAAAAGAAGCCATTAACGAAGCAAAAAGACAACCTACATACTGAGAAAAAACATTTGCAAATGAGGCAATGACAAGGGCTTAATTTCCAAAATGTGTTCAATACAAACAGGTGATATAACTCAGGAACAAAAAATCAACGACTCAAGCAAAAAATGGGCAGCAGACCTAAATAGACATTTCTTAAAGAAAACATACAGGAGTCCAATGGGCACATGAAAAGATGTTCATCATAACTAATTATTCAGTTCGGTTCAGTTCAGTTGCTCAGTCGTGTCCGACTCTGCGAGATATGCAAATCAAAACAACAATGAGGTACACTTCACACCAATCAAAATGGTTATCATTAATTCTACAGATAAATTCTGGAGAGGGTGTGTAGAAAAGGGAACACTTCTACACTGTTGGTGAGAATGTAAGTTGGTGCAGCTATTATGAAAAACAGTATGGCGTTTACTCAAAAAACTAAAGATAGAGTCACCATATGATCCAGCAATCCCACTACTAGGCATATAAACAGACAAAAACCTATAAATTCAAAAGATACATTTACCCTTATGTTCATAGCAGCACTATTTAGAAATAACCAAGACATGGAAACAATTTTAATTTCCATTGACAGATGAATGGATAAAGAAGACTTAGTATGTATATACAATGCAGTATTACTCAGCCTTTTTAAAAAAATGAAATAATGCCATTTGCAGCAACATGGATGGACCTAGAGATTATCATACTAAGTGAAGTAAGTCAAAGAAAAAGACAAATACCATATGATGTCACTTATATGTAGACCTTATGCTGCTACTGCTGCTGCTGCTGCTAAGTCGCTTCAGTTGTGTCCGGCCATGTGCGACCCCATAGACGGTAGCCCACCAGGCTCCCCCAAACCCTGGGATTCTCCAGGCAAGAACACTGGAGTGGGTTGCCATTTCCTTCTCCAATACATGAAAGTCAAAAATGAAAGTGAAGTCGCTCAGTCATGTCCGACTCTTAGCGACCCCATGGACTGCAGCCTACCAGGCTCCTCCACCCATGGGATTTTCCAGGCAAGAGTACTGGAGTCGGGTGCCATTGCCTTCTCCTTTAGACTCTATAATACAACTCAAATGAACCTATCTATGAAACAAAAGCAGACTCAAAGATATGGAAAAGAGACTTGTGGTTGTCAAGTGAGAGGGAGAATGGGGGAAGGAAAGATTGGGAGTTTGGGACCAGTAAATGCAAACTATTATATATGGAATGAATAAGGGGTTTACTCACTCACTGTTGGTTTAGTCACTCAGTCATGTCCGACTCTGAGATCCCGTGGAAGGTAGCCCGCCAGGCTTCTCTATTCATGGGATTCTCCAGGAAGAATACTGGAGTGAATTGCACTTCCCTTCTCCAGAGATCTTCCCAATCCAGGGATCAAACCCTGGTCTCCTGACTTGCAGGCAAAGTCTTTACCATTTGAGCTACAGGGATGTCCTATAAGGTCCTAAAGGGAACACTATTCAATGCCCTGTGATAAATCATAATGAAAATGAATACTAAAAAGAATGTATACACATACACACGCACGCGTGTGTGCACACACGCACACACACACACGTCTAACTGAGTCATTTTGCTTTTTGCTATACAGCAGACATTAAAGACAACATTGTAAATCACCTATACTTCAATAAGATTAAACAAACAAACAAAAACTGGAGAGAAGACTGAGTCCAATGACTTGGTTTTGCAGATTTTTTAATCCCAAAGGAAAGGAAATCATTTTACGGTCCATAGAAACGGCAAATGGAAGCAATAAATAAAGTCAAAAATTTCGAAGACTACTCACTTAACAAAATGTAGGTCAAAAAATTCTGTCACAGGCACATGGCAAAGAAGCTTCTCTGTCTTGGCTTGGGCTCAGAGTACAGGTAGGTAGGTAAGAGGTTAGAAATTTTCCCATTTAAATTAAAATCACAAGCCTGCCTTCTAGAGTTTGGAGCTCAATTTTTTCACTATTTAAGTGATCCAAGAATTCTCAGTGATAGAGAGAGAGAGAGCGAAGAAAGAATAAATAATTTTAGGCTGGTGCCACTGCTGAAGCACCAGGAAGAAACAAACACAAATATTTTTAAGGGCAGTTTGCTTTCTGCCTAAGTATTTAAAATTTACAAGCAAGTATTAAAGTTCTTGGCATCGATAAAACTCAAGAATACAATATTGAACAAAATACAGAAGTTGTAGAAAATTACAGAAATAAGGAATTTACATCCAAATAGAAAAAAGGAAATCAATTGCTTGGGGATAAATATTTCCTTAATCATAGCATAAAGTCATGACTCTGATTTTGTACCACTAAATCCAGGTGGTGGTTTATTCTGAGAAAGGAAGAATGATGGAGAGAAATGAGTTTGGAGATGGATAATCAGGAATTTCAAGTCATGCTTTATTTCCTTAACAAAATCTGGAACAAGTCCAGTAAAATATGGGTGTGCTTTGCTTTGGATCTTATTACTTTCATTGTTTCAAGAACTTGATGGAAAATGTATCTTTCAGTAATAGAAATCTTGTGTTATTTCCTTCCAAATTGTCTTTGCTTCCCTAATCTGGAGCTTCAATTAAATGAATAAAGAGAATTGATAGATTAATGAAAAGTACTTAGAATGGGCCTGTACATAGGAAGTGCTATATTTGTGTTAGCTATTGTTATCTTTACTACTTCTTTTATAATTCAATTTCATAAAGTATTTATTCTGTCCTTTCAGAAGGTTTCTTCAATTTTATCTTCCAACACTTATATTGAACTCTTTGCTCCAAACAGATCCTAGTTTTACATATGGATTTATGATTTTATAACACAAAAGCTTACACATTCACTGCTGTTATTAAAATATATCAGTCTTTTCCCTTGTGACTTTTTAAATTGTTTTTATGCTTACATAAGATGTAATGAACACCTAATTTTTTTTAGTGGTTCAAAGTATACAATAAAATCATTCCTTTAATTTTATGCCTTTCCTTCTCATTCTTAAAATCTTCATGTGAATACTATTTTGGCTAGCTGGAATATAACTGAGTAACAATGCCAGGAAATAAATAAACAGGTATTTTTCCCCACCACATCTGAAAATTTCTTTCTTTTTTTAAAAATTAATTAATTTACTTTAATTGGAGGCTAATTATTTTACAATATTGTGGTGGTTTTTGCTATATATTGACACAAATCAGCCACAGGTGTACATGTGTCTACTATCCCGAACCTTCCTCCCATCTCCCTCCCCATCCCATCTCTCTGGGTTGGCCCAGTGCACTGGCTTTGAGTGCCCTGTTTCATGCATCAAGCTTGGGCTGGTCATCTATTTCACACATGGTAATATACATGTTTCAATTCGATTCTCTCAAATCATTCCACCTTCACCTTCTCCCACAGAGTCCCAAAGTCTGTTCTTTATATCCGTGTCTCTTTTGCTATCTCATGTATAGGGTTGTTGTTGCTGTCATTCTAAATTCCATTTATATGCATTAATATACTGTATTGGTGTTTTTCTTTCTGACTTACTTCACTCTGTATAATAGGCTCCAGTTTCATCCACCTCATTAGAACTGATTCAAATGTGCTCTTTTAAATAGCTGAGTAATACTCCATTGTTTATGTGTACCACAGCTTTCTTATCCATTCATCTGCCGATGGACATCTAAGTTGCTTCCATGTCCTGGCTATTATAAACAGTGCTGCAATGAACATTGGGATACACGTGTCTCTTTCAGTTCTGGTTTCCTCGGTGTGTATGCCCAGCAGTGGGATTGCTGGGTCATATGGAAGTTCTATTTCTAGTTTTTTTAAGGAACCTCCATACTGTTCTCCATAGTGGCTGTACTAGTTTGCATTCCCACCAACAGTGTATGAGGATTCCCTTTCCTTCACACCCTCTCCAGCATTTATTGCTTGTAGACTTTTGGATAGCAGCCATTCGATCCAGTGTGAGATGGTACCTCATTGTGGTTTTGATTTGCATTTCTTTGATAATGAGTGATGTTGAGCATCTTTACATGTGCTTGTTAGCCATCCATATGTCTTTGGAGAAATGACTGTTGAGTTCTTTGGCCCATGAAAATTTCTTTTGTGTTCACAGGACAATCTAATAATTACAGACTTTTTTGGATTGGATCCACCTGCAAGGCAGGAGACCCCAGTTTGATTCCTGGGTCAGGAAGATCTGCTGGAAAAGGGATAGACTACCCACTCCAGTATTCTTGGGCTTCCCTTGTGGCTTAGCTGGAAAAGAATCTGCCTGTAATGCGGGAGACCTGGATTGATCCCTGGGTTGGGAAGATCCC
Source organism: Raphicerus campestris (assembly GCA_006410735.1). Classification (NCBI taxonomy): domain Eukaryota; kingdom Metazoa; phylum Chordata; class Mammalia; order Artiodactyla; family Bovidae; genus Raphicerus; species Raphicerus campestris. Next base: position 6,903 of record SJYW01021596.1, read on the forward strand.
CTGGAGAAGGGAAAAGCTACCCACTCCAGAATTCCATGGACTGTATAGTCCATGGGATTGCAGAGAGTCAGACATGACTCAGCAACTTTCACTTTTACTTTTTGGATCACGATATTTGTCAAGTCTGTGTGACTGTATTACCATCATGTATGAATCTTTTAGTGCATATATGTTGAATATGTACATAGAGAAATGCCTCTGAACTGAAGAAAATTTAACCTTTCTGATTGAACATGTTCCAGAGTTCTAAGTTGAGAGGAAATCTTACAAACTTTCAGATAGTTGTAGGTCATTTACAAAGATACATCAGGAACATCGATGTATAAAATTCAGTATCAGGAAGAGTGAAATTAAAAGCCAAATGCACTAAATATGACAAAAAGATATTTTGGTACCGTAAAAAAATGATGTGTGAATTACTTATAGCAGTAATAGAGTTTTATGTGACAAAGAAAATAACTGTGAAATACAGAAGAAACAATACCCCTAGAAATGAAGGAAAATTTGATGAACCTCCATTATGGCTGTGGCCTTTATCATACTCCTTATAAAATCTGACCTATCAAGTATAGAAAATGTAAGAAAAGACATTAAAAGATATGAATGTAATAAGCAAAGTCAACTGAAGATTAATTCATTCAATAAAAATATATAAAGTGCCTACACTGAGGAATGGGGGAAATTCGGTGACAAAATTGACAAGCTCAGTGCCCTCAGGTAGCTTACTTGCAAACTGGGAAGACAAAGCAAAGCAAAGCAAAGCAAAGCAAAACAAAACAAACCTACATAAAGCAAGCTGTAAGACACAGGTGAAAGTGAAAGTGTTAGTCTCTCAGTTGTGTCCTACTGTTTGCAATCCCATGGACGGTAGCCTGCCAGGTTCCTCTGTCCATGAAATTCTCCAGGCAAGAATACTGCAGTGGGTTTCCATTCCCTTCTGCAGGGATCTTCCTGATCTAGGGATCAAATCCAGATTTCTAGCATTGCAGGCAGATTCTTTACCATCTGAGCCACAAAGAAACCCAAAAAATGCAATAAAGCATAATCAGACCCTTAGCAGAACTGGATGGAAAGCCAGTGTTTGGGGAAAGCAAGGAATCAGGGGAGGAAAGCCTTTTGTTCTCAACCCTTTCAGGGATCACTTCAGAGGCAGAGAGCTGCCCCACTGAACACATCCCTTTCTCAAAGTGCTCCCATCTTTTATGTCATATCAAGACATGGGTACAAAGGCCAAACCATTTCAGCTAAATGCAAGACAGCTGTGAAGACTGGATATATTATCTGGAGGATCCCAAGGCATTGGCTGAGTGTCAAGCTTGTATCAGAGCTCTGTTTCTCCCTCTGTTTAATCTTGCCTTTTTTCTGTTCCTTTCTATAGGTGATAATCTCAATAGTGTTCCTTAATAAACATATTGAACACTAAACTGTTTCAGAGTCTTTATTCAAGAGAATAAAACCTGTAAATATTGAATCACTATGTTGTGCACCTAGAACTAACACTGTGTTGTAGGTTGACTGTGTTCATGCTGAATTGCTCAGATGTGTCTGACTCTTTGCATCCCCATGGACTGTAGCCTACCAGACTTCTCTGTCCATGGGATTTTCTCTGCAAGAATATTGGAGTGGGTTTTCATTTCCTCCTCCAGGTGATCTTCCTGACCCAGGGATCAAATTCTTGGCACCTGCGTCTACTGCATTGGTAGGTGAATTCTTTACCACTGAGCCACTTGGGAAGCACTTATAGGTCGAATTTTTTTTTTTTAATTGAAGCATAAGTCACTTGCACTTCAATAAAAAGATTAATTAAAGAGAAAGAGTAAACACAACCTGAGACACAGGCAGGAAATTGTACATATAGTTCTTCTGTTCAGTTCAGTTGCTCAGTCGTGTCCGACTCTGTGACCCCATGAACTACAGCACACCAGGCCTCCCTGTCCATCACCAACTCCTGGAGTTCACTCAGATTCATGTGCATCGAGTCAGTGATGCCATCCAGCCATCTCATCCTCTGTCGTCCACTTCTCCTCCTGCCCCCAACCCTCCCAGCATCAGAGTCTTTTCCAATGAGTCAACTCTTCGCATGAGGTGGCCAAAGTATTGGAGTTTCAGCTTTAGCATCAGTCCTTCCAGTGAACACCCAGGACTGGTCTCCTTTAGGATGGACTGGTTGGATCTCCTTGCAGTCCAAGGGACTCGTAAGAGTCTTCTCCAGCACCACAGTTCAAAAGCATCAATTACTTAGGTATTATACCAAGTTTGATTTTATTCATGCTTCAGTGGAATTCACAGGAGGTTTTTAAGCACACTTTCACATGTTCATAAAATATTTACCAATATTGATCATATATGTGTACATATATGGCCATAAAGAATATCTTAAAGACTTTCAAAAATTACTTTAATACATACTATATTTGCTTACTCAAATGAAATCCTCTGTGGGTGTTTGGTTGGATGGTGAACTCCTAGTAGAATACAGTTGAGGACCCCATAGTGTACAATGATCTCCACTGCCTCCATATTATTTTTAAATATCTTATACTTTTCACATTCATGCTATCATTCTTGATCAACAAGTGTTCTTTTCTTCGGGTTAGTACTAGTTTCATGAAATTCATAGATTCTTATTTAGGAATTTATTCAAGAAGAATTTTTTAGTACTTTTTAAAAATATTTCTGACAATAGGCTGGAGCCTGGGGATCAAGAGATGAAAATTGCTACCTTGACCCAACTGCCTAGGAAAATGAATGAAAAAGAAATATTATCTAAAATTCTCTCTCTCCCTGCTTCCCTTCCTATTCCTTCCTTTGTTCCTCTCTCTTTTCCTCTTTTGCTGCAAATCTATATCAAAACCCTATTCACTTCAACAAATATTTATTGAGTGCATCTTAAGTACTAGGAGGCAATGACCTCCATGCTGAGAGCCTAACACTGGTCTTCCACTTGTGGAAAGAAGTATTTGCTCTGAAAATTCCATGAGGTTTCTTACATCTGACCTGTAGAATCTTTTCATACATCTAGTGGGTTTTCTGTTTGCTGTTTCTAGAGGAAGCTGAGCTATTTTGATTTTGCTCTTGTTATGACTGCTTCTCTTGAAGGAAATACTTCTATCCCTGATTTGTTGCAGCCATTTGCTCCCAGAGGAACACCTAATGCAGACAGTCCTTTATGCTAGCTTGCTGAAAATGTGTGTGTGTATCCATTAGCCTAATAGTGAGCCCTTAACACTCGAAAAAAAATGGGATGGTAATTAGGTTTTGTTAGAGTCTCCTCCACTAGTTCTCAGCCTTTGAAATCTGAAATGAAGTGTTAAAATAAATATTAGGCTACAAATAAAAACCAAATAATACCAAATAAACTGTACTAGGGTGACTGAAGATGGAAATACTAGCCATGTTCAAATATCTATTCAATTCTTTCTTTGTACAGGAAGTCTTTGAAGAGTCAATAAATAGGGTAAAATATCCTTCTTGGAATCCTTCTAGTTCTTTATGAATTAAACAAGGTGTTTTCACAAACCCTGAAGTTTTTATGCTGTTGATGAAAGTGAAAGTCACTCAGTCATGTCCAACTCTTTGTGATCCCAAGGACTATACAGGCCGTGGAGTTCTCCAGACCAGAATACTGGAATGGGTAGCCTTTTCTTTCTCCAAGAGATCTTCCCAACCCAGGGATCAAGCCTAGTTTCCTGAATTGCAGGTGGATCCTTTACCAGCTGAGCCACAAGAGAAGCCCTATGCTGCTGACACTTAAAATCAAATGCCATCCTATATATAACATAGATGATAGAGAGAGAGATGAATTTTAGTCCTTATGCCATAAGTAAATATGATCAACATTTGCACCTACACATTTACGTTGGCATAGACTAATTTTTCTGGGGAAATATGGCTAAGTATTGTGGTTTTCAAACTTATCTACACAATGGTATCCATTGTATATCTTTTAAAATACTGATGCCTAGCATGAAAAGATGTGCAGCATGGCTAATTATTACAGAACTGCAAATGAAAACTACACTGAGGTTTCAGCTCACACCAGTCAGAATGGCCATCATCAAAAAGTCTGCAAACAATAAATGCTGGAGAGGATGTGGAGGAAAGGGAAGCCACCTACACTGTTGGTGGGAATGTAAATTGGTGCAGCCACTATGGAGAAAAGGATGGAGGTTCCTCAAAAAACTAAAAATAAACTACTTTATGCTCCTGCAGTCCCATCCCCCAACATATATCTAGAGAAAACTCTAATTCAAAAGATATGCACATCCCAATGTTCATAGCAGCACTATTTATAACAGCCAGGATATGGAAGCAATCTAGGCATCATCAACAGATGAATGTATAAAGAAAATGTGATACATATATAGAGTGGAATGTTACTCAGCCATTAAACAGAATGAAATAATGCCATTTGCAGCAACATATTTGGTCCTGGAAATATCATACTTAGTGAAGTAAGCCACACAAAGACAAACATCATATCATATGATATTGCTTATATGTGGAATCTAAGAAAGAAAAAAGATACAAATGAACTTATTTGCAAAATAGAAAGAGACTCACAGACATATAACACAAATTCATGGTTATGGTGGGGGAGGGATAAATTAGTAGAAGTTTGAGATTAGCAGATACAGACTATTATATATAAAACAGATAAACAACAAGGTCCTCCTGTATAGTACAAGGAACTATATTCAATATCCTATAATAAACTATAATGGAAAAATGGGAAAATATGAAAAAGAATGAGAGTGTGTATATATATAAATCACTTTGCCATACACCAGAAACTGTGCCAGTGGATAAGACACAGTTTTATTGCAATTAACATTGCAAATAAACTAAATTTCAATTAAAAAATAATACTGATGCCTGGCTCCAACCCTCAAACATTCTTAGTTAACTCATCTAGACATGATCTGTGCTGTTATTCTTTAGTCACTAAGTCATGTCTAGTGAAAGAGGAGAGTTGGCTTAAAAGTTGGCTTAAAGCTCAACATTCAGAAAACAAGATCATGGCATCTGGTCCCATCACTTCATGGCAAATAGACGGGGAAACAGTGGAAACAGAGTCAGACTTTATTTGGGGGGGGGCTCAAAAAATCACTGCAGATGGTGATTGCAGCCATGAAATTAAAAGACACTTACTCCTTGGAAGGAAAGTTATGACCAAACTAGATAGCATATTCAAAAGCAGAGACATTACTTTGCCAACAAAGTTCTGTCTAGTCAAGGCTATGGTTTTTCCAGGAGTCATGTATGGATGTGAGAGTTGGACTGTGAAGAAAGCTGAGAGCTGAAGAATTGATGCTTTTGAACTGTGGTGTTGGAGGAGACTATTGGAAGTCCCATGGACTGCAAAGAGATCCAACCAGTCCATTCTAAAGGAGATCAGTCCTGAGTATTCTTTGGAAAGAATGATGCTAAAGCTGNCTCAAAATCCTAAATTGAGAGTTTCCAACTGTCTGACCTTAGTGGGTATGCCTATTCCCTAGCTGTGAGAAATCTGAGAGTACAAGGGTAGCTCTTTTTAGCTTTCCCGGGGAGGAAGAAGCAGCCTCCTGCCCAAACGCATGCATTGGCAGCTTCTCCAGACAGGAAGTTCATTTGTATTAAGAACTGGGCAGTCACACATCTACTGCAGAACCTCAACGGAGGTAGTCCCTGGTGTGAAAGACTGAGCAGGAGACGGCCAGTGTATCAGCCAGAATATGATTCTTCATGCTGCAGTAAAAAATAACTCCAGAATCTCAGTGGTTCATAGCAACAAATGTTTACTTCTCATTCACAACCATTGCAGACTGTCCACACTATCCTCATTTTAGGACCCAGGCTGGTGAAGCAGCCTCTACCTGGAAACATTACTAATCTCATACCTTCATTGGGGGAGGGGGATGGGGTGGGAGGAAGAGCATAGCAAGCCATATTCTGACTCTTAAAGCTTAAGCTTGGAAGTGATAAACATACCTTCTGCTCACATATTCCTCATCCAAACAAATCATATGACCAAACCTATTATCTGTGGGACAGGGAAGTATATTATGACCCAAAGAGAGGGCAATTTACTATTTTTTAAAAGGAATTAAGGTCATTATTGGGTGGGGGGGAGGCGGGGTACGCCACATAGTAGGAATGAGAACATTAGAGGCAAGAAAAAAAATGGTGTTTGGGCAGTGGCTACAAATAGCATGCTATTACTGAAGTATAAGGCTCAGGACAGGAAGAATTAAGAGTAGTGAATGACAGGTGGGAAAGAGGTCACCAGGCCCTTGTCTTCAGGATGAAGAACTTGATCCTTATTCTGTAGGCAATGAGGCATCCTTGTGGGTTTTTAAACAAGAATATGAGATGACTACATTTGTGTTTTAGGCAGATTACTCTATGCAAAAGATGATTTGAAAGAGGTCTGTTTGGAGGCTCTTGTATTTATTCAAGTGAAGGATGACAGCCTGAACTGGAGAAGCTAATAGAGGTGAAGAGGTGGTGACAGGCAGAGAGAAAGCAGAATGGCTGCGTTTGTTGATTGATTAGATGTGAAGGGTGAGAGAAAAAGAGACAGGGAGGGTGCTCAAAACTACTCATTCTGCACAATTCAATTTCCTTCACCTTCCTACTAAGAGACAAAGCTGAATGTCCAACGTCACCAAAATATCTTAAATCTTAGAATTTTCTGTTTCCCTAGATGTGTACATTGGAAAAGGCTAGAAGTTCCCAAGAAAATAAAAATGGCTAAACATCACCTCACATCCTAGTGTAAAAAGAAGTTTAAAATGAGCATACTTCTTCAAGTGACTACCTGATCTCTTTTTTCCATTTATCTCCCTTTTTAATCATTCGATTCTCACCCTTTAGCCTATCCTTCAAGGTGTAGTATAACAATGAGAAATGAGCGCCCTCTTTTTTTTCTTAGTAATTTTTATTTATTTATTTATTTTTGGCTGTGCTGGGTCTTCACTGCTGCTCCGGCTTTTCTCCAGTCGGGGTGAGCAGGGGCCACCCTCTAGTTGTGGTGTGTGCAGCTTCTCTTTGCAGGGGCATCTCCTGCTGCAGAGCACAGGCTCCAGGGCCTGTGCCATCAGGGAAGCCCAGTTACTTTATGGTAGAATGCCAGCCAATCAGGTGGCTCAGTGGTAAAGAATCTGCCTCCCAATCCAGGAGGCACAGGAGATGCAGGTTCGATCTCTGGGTGGGAAAGATCCTGGACGAGGACATGATAACCCACTCCAATATCCTTGCCTGGAGAACCCCATGGACAGAGGAGCCTGGTGGGCTATAGCTGATGGGATCGCAAAGAGTCAGACACGACTGAGCAACTGAGAACACACACACAGTATTACTAGTAAGAAGATACACTGACGTCATTGCCTACTGATAGGATGCACTGAGAACATCTGTAATATTCCTGCCCCTCAAATTATAACTTGTATCTGATCATGAGGACACAACAAACCCAAACTAGGTTCATGAACCTCAGCCTCAAAAATACCAAAATTATAAAAGACAAACGGTCCGGATTTTGACAGGAATGCTGTGGTTTTGTAAATAGTGCCCTTTTTTACAAGGCCAATGGGACATCATGTCTGCAACTTACTTTTAAATGGTTTAAAAAATTATACATCATTGCTGTCTCATATATTTGTACGGGTGAGATAATGAGAAGGGGAGGCAGGGAGAGAAAGAGAAAAAAGGAGAATGGTGAAAATGTTAATAAGTAGGGAATCCAGGTCTTGGGTAAAGGGTGTATACAATTTGTTTGCACTGTTTTCTATAACTCTGGTCTCAAACTAAAACAAAAATTAAAACTAGAGAATGGAACTACTGAATACCGAAAAACATTCTTCAGAAAAAATATCCTTGATACAGTGTTAAGAGAAAGATGTTACTAAAGAAATGAATAAAATAAATGGCTTGGGGAAACAACAAGCTTCAGAGATGTGTCCTTAGGACTGACATGGCGAGACAGGACGAAAGCAGATATGGCTGCTTGGGTCTGGATCACGACTTCTCTAGTGCTAGAGGCTAGTGCCTTCCTCCCAAGATCAGGGGAGAGTAATGAGAGAATGTAACAACGTAATAGAACACAATACTCCTTAAAAGCCAATAAGCACCATCTAGTGGCAAGAAGATGACTTTCCCCACAGTTTAAATTGTACAGGTCAATTTGCATGTCTACCAGCGGAGTGTGAGAGGTTCCAAAGTTTCACATCTTCCCAATCTTCAGTAGGCTTGCTAAGGTCACCCTTGTCCAGTTTTAAAATTTGATAAGTATGGAATGTTATTTCCCATAAGTGAAAGTCACTCAGTCATGTCTGACTCCTTGCGACCCCAAGAACTATACAGTCAGTCTATGGAATTCTCCAGGCCAGAATACGGGAGTGGGTAGCCTTTCCCTTTTCCAGGGGATCTTCCCAACCCAGGGATTGAACCCAGGTCTCCTGCATTGCAGGCAGATTCTTTACCAACTAAGCCACAAGGGAAGCCCATAAACTTTCCCATAAACTTGAGGTTATATTTAGAGGCTTGGTTTAGATTGAGGTTTGTTTTTTAATTGGAGGATAATTGCTTTGCAATATTGTGTTGGTCTTTGTTATACATCAACACAAACTAGTTATAGGTATACATATATCCCAGAGAAGGCAATGGCACCCCACTCCAATACTCTTGTCTGGAAAATCCCATGGATGGAGGAGCCTGGAAGGCTNTGGTCTTTGTTATACATCAACACAAACTAGTTATAGGTATACATATATCCCAGAGAAGGCAATGGCACCCCACTCCAATACTCTTGTCTGGAAAATCCCATGGATGGAGGAGCCTGGAAGGCTGCAGTCGTTGGGGTCGCTGAAGGTCGGACACGACTGAGCGACTTCACTTTCACTTTCCACTTTCATGCACTGGAGAAGGAAATAGCAACCCACTCCAGTGGTCTTGCCTGGAGAATCCCAGGGATGGTGGAGCCTGGTGGGCTGCCGTCAATGGGGTTGCACAGAGTCGGACACGACTGAAGTGACTTAGCAGCAGCAGCAACATATATATATCCTCTCGTTGTTGAATCTCCCTTCCTCATTCACCCTATCTCACTCCCTCTAGACTGTCACAGAGCACTTGATTTGAGCACCCTGAGTTCCAGCCATTTCCCCTGGCTATCTGTTTTACATATGGTAATGTATATGTTTCCATGCTATTCTCTCAATTCATCCCTCCCTCTCCATCCCTGGCTGTGTCCACAAATCTGTTCTCTATGTCTGCATCTCCATTGCTGCCCTGCAAATAAGTTCACCAGTACCATCTTTCTTGATTCCATATGTATCTGTTAATATACAATATTTGCTTTTCTCTTTCTGACTTACTTCACTCTGTATAACAAGTTCTAGGTTCATGCACCTCATTAGGACTGACTCAAATGTATTCTTCTATATGGCTGAGTAATATTCCATTGTATATATGTACCACAACTTTCTTTATCCATTCATCTGTCAGTGGACATCTAGGTTGCTTCCAGGTTCTACCTATTGTAAATATGCTGCAATGAACATTAGGATACATGTGTCTCTTTCAGTTATGGTTTCCTCAAGGTATATGCTCAGGATTGTTGGGTCACACTGTAGTTCTATCCCTAGTTTTTTAAGGAATCTCCATATTGTTCTCTGTAGTGGCTGTATAAATTCGCATT
>SJYW01021607.1:20030-31075 GCA_006410735.1 Raphicerus campestris
AAGCCATCCACAGCAATGCAAAAGCACAAAGGGGTTTATCACCAGCTTGAGCTAGGGCTCCCATCTCATCCAGCACAGTGGAGTCTTGACGAGAGCCCTGAGCCCTGAATTACAGCAGTTTTTATATATTTGGTGTGCGTTAGAACAAAAACAGGGAGTTGGCAAGGGCAGATTGGCTGCAAGGGTTTCTTAGCATCTACTGATTGGCTAAATTTTGCACATGTGGGCTCGCTTAGGAGACCTTTCTTGTTATCTGGGTTGGCTCCAACCAGGCTATGGGGAATGTGCTGACTGGATGAGTCTGAAGGTCAGGCGGATGATGATCTCAGCTCCTTCTGGGCAGTGACCCAGCTTTTCCCCTAATTGTAGCTCTGGCCTACTTTAGTCCTGGACGCCTGTCATGGATTCGGTCAGGTCTCAACCTTTCCCCCTGTCCTTTGATTATTGAGAGGAATCTTCCTCTCCATTCTGAGACACTGCCTGGTACTGTGGATGGGAACTGGGGATCATAGGAGCCAATGTTGTCATTACCCCTGAGTTTGAGCCCATCTCTATCTTCTTGATTAGGTTGGGTCCTACACCTCGGGTCTGGGTGTGTTCCATTGTCTGGCTAATAACTAAAATCCCTCCAGGATATGGACTGGGCCATCTGACATTGAGCTGGAAACCCCAAGAGAGCCCGGAAACCCAAGACCTTTCCTGCTTAGCTGACTCCTGATTGAACATTATTTTCATCTGATCAATCTTGTGCCAGGGTGTGTTCTGGGCTCTGCCTTCGATTATGTCTAGAGGATAGGGTAGGGGATAGACCAAAGAAAAGTTGACCAAGTCCCGGTTCCTTACCTCCCTTTTCGCTGCCCCATCAGTGGAGGTCACACAGCTCCAAGACCTACAGAAATAATGTTATAGGCCCCCACAAGTCTCCCAATTGTTTTTCATGTGTCCTGGACATGCCCCAAATCCGTAGTCCCTCAGCCATTTTTATTCCCAATCACTGTCGATCAGTTTCCCCAGGCTAAAGTACAGATCCAGCCACCAAGTGTTGGGGGTGGGGGGTGAATTTCGCTGGTCGTGTTGAGTACCTTTCAAGTTAGTCCATTTTGAAGCTTCCAGGTGATCTTAACTGGTTGATGTGGGTTAGCAACACTCGTAGCTCCATGGCCAAACAGGAAGACCGTCCAAAGGAGAATCAGGACACCTTTCAATCTTCTTGGCAGGTGAGTCTTAACTTCATAGGATTGGATGGATGGAGATTTATCTTCCATTCTTTTGAAGCCTTTTCTTGTTCTTTGGGGGTGGCACTCCTCATGTGGTTGCAATGCACCCAGGTTCCAATTCTGTCCACCTTTAGGGCAGTAGGGGTGGTAAGAAGAACAACATAAGGGCCCTTCCATCTAGGCTCTAAGGTTTTTGACCCAGACCCAATCTCCTGGGCATATATTATGGGATGGGATTGTTCCTTCATTTTGGCCCTCATGAGTTTCCCATATCTATGACCAGATATGTTCTTGCACTTTATTTATAGCTAACATCTCTTATTGGAATGTTCGTAGCGAGAGGGATGGCTTAGATTTTCCCGCAAACGTTGGCCAAGTGGGGGGTGGACACCCATAGATAATTTCGAAGGTGGTCAGATATAATTTGTAGGAGGTGTTGCATGTAGAAAAGAGTGCAAAGGGAAGAAGGGTCACCCAATCCCCACTAGTCTCTATTGCCAGCTTTGTTAAAGTTTCTTTTAGGATCTGATTCATTCTTTTTACCTGTCCTGAGCTCTGGGGACTGTACTCGCAATGTAACTTCCATTTGGCCCCCAAGGTGGAGACCAGTCCCTGAACAATTTGACTCACAAATGCAGGTCCACTATCAGAGCCGATAGATGCTGGCAGACCAAACCTAGGTACTATCTCCTCTAAAAGCTTTTTAGCCACCATTACTGCTGTTTCCCTCTTAGTGGGGTATGCCTCTACCCACCCAGAGAAAGTATCAACCAGAACTAACAGGTAACGGTGTCCACATTTGCCTGAACTTACCTCCATAAAATCTATCTCCCAATGTTGTCCAGTCCTCTCGCCCTGGTGCCTTATACCCTTATATTGTCCTTTTCCTGGTCTCATCATCTGGCATGCCTTGCAGGCATGGGCTATGTCCTATATAGTTGCCTTTTGTCGGGGAAAGTGCAGACACGCTGTCTGTAGAAGTGTTAGAGTCTTTTTTTCTCCCATATGGGTGGTCTGACGTAGGTGCGTGCAAAGTTGTCAACCCAAGTCAACCAGAAGCAACAGGTTGTCATCTTTGTCCTAATACCATCCGTTTCTGCTCACAGGATGGTTGGTGTTTTTTGAATCGAGTTCAGATCACAGGAAGAATACGTGGGGGTCGGGGGCAGGGTTCCCATTCCTGGGGGTGGCAATCCTACAGCCAGCATGTGGGCTTTGCAGTCTCTGATGGCTGCCTCATGAGCCGCTATATCGGCAGCATGATTACCTTGAGCCTTGATATCTTCTCTCTTCTAGTATCCTAGGACGTGTACTATGGACATTGCTCGAGGCCGGTGGACTGCTGCTAGGAGTCTGCAGATCTCAGGTAAGTTTTAAAGTTTCTTTCCCTCTGCTGTCAAAAAACCCTGTTCTTTATATTTGGACCCTGAATATGCACTGTGCCAAATGCATACCAGCTGTCTTTATAAATAGTGATTTTTTTTTTCCTTCTGTCCTTTCTAGAGCCTGTATCAAGCCTGTATCTATTAATTCTGCTTTATGAGTGGATGTTCCAGGAGGAAGAGCTTCAGCCCAGATAACTTTCCCAGAGCCATCAATTGTTTCCCCTGCCCTCTTTTGCCTGTCTTTTACAAAACTACTTCCATCTGTAAACCATATTAGTTTACTGTCTTTTAGGGGCACGTCTTTGAGGTCTTTCTGTATAACCACCACATCAGCCAATATCTCACCACAATAGTGGGGAGGGCTGTCTTTCTCCGGGACGGGTAGGCGAGAGACAGGGTTCAATGAAGCAGGGTGTCTGAAAGTGTATCAGGGGAGTATCCAGCAGTAAGGCCTGGTAATGGGTCAAGCGGGCATTGGAGATCCACTTACGCTGTGGCTGCTTGAGAATCCCTTCAATGGCTTGGGGAGTATAGACCAGGAGCCACTGTCCATAAGTTAACTTGTCGGCATCATGGACCAGGAGACCAGTGGCTGCGATGATGCGAAGACAGGGCGGCCATCCTACAGCTATTGGGTCCAGCCGTTTAGAGAGATATGCCACAGGCTGCATCTAAGGTCCCCATTGCTGCATCAGGACTCTCTTTCCTATTTCCTGCTTTTTATCCACGAACAGTTGAAATGGCTTAGCTGGGTCAGGGAGAGCAAGGGCTGGGGCTTCTAGTAATGCTTGTCGAAGTTCCTGAAATGTCCACCTCATTGGCTCAGTCCAAGTCCAGTTTTTATTTTCTCTGCCTACTTCATATAGAGGCCGGCCCTTTTTGGCAAACCCCATAATCCATAGTCTGCAGTACCTAGCAGTCCCTAAAAATTCTATCACCTGCTTGGGAATCGTTGGCTCAGGGATCCATAGAATAGTCTCTTTCATAGCCTGAGTCAACCATCTTTGCCCCTGTTTTATTTTATATCCCAAGTAAATGACTTCCTGTCTAGCAATCTGGGCCTTCTTCACACTTGCCTGGTACCCCAATGTGCCCAAAGTCTGGAGGAGACCGCCTATGGTCTTTAGGCATACCTCCTTAGTAGTAGCGGCCAGCATGAGATCATCTATGTACTGTAACAGAACAACATCGGGGTGGCTGGTTCGGTACTCACAGAGGTCTTCACCCAGAGCCTCATTGAATAACATCGGTGAGTTTTTGAATCCCTATGGAAGGCAAGTACAGGTCAGTGGCCCCACAGTTTGACCGTCCTCATCAGTCTATTCAAATACAAAGATCTCCTGGCTCGGGGGTGGGGGGTGGGGGTGGGCAGAGCAGAGGCAAACTGAAAAAGGCATCTTTCAAGTCCAAGATTGTATACCAGACATAGTCTGGTAGCAAGCTGCTCCCTGGGTTAGGGACAGTGGGATGAATGACTCACCTGTTTATTGACTTCATGAAGATCTTGGACTGGCCTAAAGTCTCTTCCCCTGGGCTTTTTCAGAGGCAACAGGGGTATTCCATGGGGACCGATACTTTTAGAGGATTCCTACCTTCAGGGGGCACTGTATGTATGGTGTGATTCCTTGCTGGGCCTCCTGACTCATGTGGTACTTCTTTACCCTCATAGGAGTAGCATTTCCTTTTAATTCAACAATGATGGAAGGCCTTTGTTGAGCGTGTCCTACTCCTGCTGTCTCTGCCCAGGCCAGAGGGAATTTTTAGATCCATTGTTGAATAGCAGGGTCCACAGCTACAGGGGGCTTTGGTGAATATAGTCTGTATTTGTCTTTCAGTGCCAGGGATAAAACATGAATTGGTTGTCCAAGCCCATCTGTGACTGATATCCCCCCAGAGTCAAAGTGGATTTGCACATTGACTTTGGACAATAGGTCCTCTTCCTAATAAACAGGCCGGACTTTCTGGTATCACAGAAATGAGTGGGACACCCATTGGGCCCCCAAGTCCACTTTTCGTTTAGTAATCCAGTAATATATTTTTGTCCCAGTGGCTCCCTGGACCAAGCTATTCTTTCTGAACATCAGCCTGAATTTTTGACTGAGGACCGAGTATTGGGTTTCCATATCCACCATGAAGACGACCAGTTTCCCTTCCACATTAATAGTTACCCAGGACTCGGGGAGGGGTTCTTGGCCCTGACCCCCCTAATCACAATCTTCTCCTGCATATAAATCGTGGGCTCCCTTGGAGGGTGCCTCTCTCCTGGGTGGTTCCCCCACTTGGTTTCTTTAGGACACTCATTTTTCCAATGTCCCTGTTCTTTGCAATATGCACATTGGTCCTTTTTTCAGTGCCTGCCTAGCTGGTCTCTCTTTATCTTTTAACCTTGTGCCCTTAGTTCCCTGGGGATTGGGCCCCTTTCTAGTCCCCACCAAGAGAATCTGAGCCAGTTCTCTCTGATTCTTCCAGTTCTCTTTGACTCTATATTCCTTTTCTTCCTGTCTGATCCATTTCTCCCTCTCCTTGGGAGTTTTCCTATTATTAAAAACCCTTTCTGCCACCCTCACCAAATCTTGTATAGATTGCTCCCCTAGCCTGTCTATTTTCTGTATCTTTCTCCTAATGTCTGGGGCTGCCTGTTTCACAAATGCTAATATTACTGCCGTGTGTGATTCCTCGGCCTGCGGGTCCATGGGAGTATATTGTCTGAACGCTTCCATTAACCTCTCTAGGAAGGCTGCCAGTCTCTTAGTCGGGTCCTGTATAACCGAATTTATCTTGGCCAAATTTGTTGGTTTCCTGGTGGCTGCTCGAAGGCCAGCCGTTAAAGTCTGATGATACACTCAGAGACGCTCCCTACCTGCAGTGTGCTCGAAATCCTAGGGGGGTCGTGTCAGAGGAAATCCCTCATCAACTAAATTTGGCTGCAGAGTGAGTCTTCCATCTACCCCTGGAATGTTTTTCCGTGCTTCTGACAGAATCCGTTTGTGCTGCTCTGTGGTGAAGAGCACCTGCAACAGCTGCTGACAATCATCCTAAGTAGGATTGTGAGTAAACAGCATAGACTCTAATAGATCAATAAGGCCTTGGGGTTTTTCAGGAAAAGTAGGGTTTTGAGCTTTCTAATTATATAAGTCTCTCTTGGAGAAGGGCCAGTAATGATATGTTTGTTCCCCACCAGGATTTGGTGGTCCCACCGAGACAGGGAACGCCCAAAACAGTGTATGAAGGAGCCTCCTGAATTCTGTCCTCAGATGAGTTTCTGCCCCCTCAGGTCCTTGTGTGAGTTCCCTGCACTGGCCTCCCTTCTTGCGGTGGAGCAGAGGGTTCTGGGTATTCTCTTTGCTCTCTAAACGATACCTGTGGTACCTGTGGGTGCAAGGGTGGTGGGTGGGCCTGGGTGTGGCACGAGGTGGTGCGTGGTGCCTCCCTGCCCCCAGCGGGGGTGCACTCGGGGCGGTGGTTGAGGCCACAGTAGATGGACACGTGGCGGTGTTGCTCCTCCACAGCCGCTGGGAGAGTCTGCGGTGCTGTCACCTCCACGCGTGAACTCTCATCCATGGCACCCAGGGTGGCAGCCGCCTTAGCTGCCTGAGTCCTGTCTGCCGCTGCCCCACTTTTAGGCTACTCAGGAGGTCAAGGGCAGAGGAATATATGGGGGAGGTGAGATTTCAGAGTCTAGGTCACTCAAATTGGGGTATAAGGAAGATTCTTGAAGTATCGGCTTCTTTTGTTTCTCCCGAGCTTCCTGGGTTTCTCCCTTAGATGGCTCCATAACAAGCAGGGCCTCTATGACAAGGACCTGTGGGACTGGAGCACTGGGCGAGGTGGGGGGGGCGGGAAGAGGAGGGCAGAAAATAAAAGGTTTTACCTAGGCCGAGGGTCTTCCATTAAACTTTGCCAGGCCAGAATATATGCAGCTTGATCCAGATGGCCCCTGGGTCCAGAGCCATTATTTTCTCCTTAACCACCATGATGACAGGCAAAACGAAAGCTCCCTCTGGTGGCCAGCTGACCTAAAATGTTGGCCATTCAGATGAACACAGGGTTATTAGTTTGCTTTTCTTCACCAGCAATGACAGGTCTGTGCCTTAGACTTAAAATCAGAAAAAAGATCAGTCATTATACACGGAGGGGTGGAAGAGTTTTGACCCATAATGGCAGAGTACACAATGAACACACAGAGAACAAAATGGTGCCGGCACACACAGAAAAGCAATAGATGGAGGACAAACAAATATCAGCAAAAAACACTGAACTAGGTATATCCCAGGCTGCAGCTGCCTTGTTCCCTAATATTATCTTACTGAAGGGCGTCCATTGCCCACCAGATTCAGGGTTGGGAGAGACGTCTCTTCTTGATCCCTTCCAGAACCAGCTGCCTTCCAGCGTGAGTGCTGGGCCCAAGTCTTATGCTGGCCTCAACCGCTAATTCAACCTGATGAAAGCTTTCTTACCAGAGCCAGCTACCTTCCAGCACGCTTGCTGGGCCTCGGCCTTATGCTGGATTTAACCAGACCTAACACCAGCATTCATATATTTTTCCTCCTAGTGTGGAAACCCCTTCTACCAGGAGAGTGTTATTCTTCCCAGTTAAAGGGATCCCGGACAAGCCCCCAAATGTTATGTTCAAAGTCCAAGTCCCCAAAACTGAGAGAATAAGACGTCCACAGCAAATCAAAAGCACAAATGGGTTTATTGCTAGCTCAAGCTAGGGCTCCCGTCTCATCCAGTGCAGTGGAGTCTTGATGAGAGCTCCAAGCCCTGAATTACAGCAGTTTTTTATACATTTGGTGTGGGTTAGAACAAAGACAGGAAGTTGGCAAGGGCAAATTGGCTGCAAGGGTTTCTTAGCATCTACTGATTGGCTAAATTTTGTGCACGTGGGCTCACTTAGGGGACCTTTCATGTTATCTGGGTTGGCTCCAACCAGGCTATGGGGAATAATATGCTGACTGGATTAGTCTCAAGGTTGGGGGGATGATGATCTCAGCTCCTTCTGGGCAGTGACCCAGCTTTTCCCGTGATTGTAGCTCTGGCCTACTTTATTCCCTGACACCTGTCATGGCTTCTGTCAGGTCTCAACATTAGCGTGTCACTCATGTGATCAGACTGAGTGAGAAGTATTTGATAGTGTACAACCCTTCTCTCTTTAGGAGGAAATAAGATGCTAAACTCCAATTAAAATAAATGCTGCTGCTTCTAAGTCGCTTCAGTTGTCTCTGACTCTGTGCAACCCCATAAAAGACAGCCCACCATGCTCCTCTGTGCCTGTGATTCCCCAGGCAAGAATAAAGGAGTGGGTTGCCATTTCCTTCTCCTATGCATACATGCATGCTAAGTTGCTCTACTCGTGTCTGACTTTGCAACTCTATGGACAGCAGCCTTCCAGGCTTCTCTGATTACATTATTCTTCAGGCAAGCCTGGAGGGTTATCTGACCCCTTCTGTAGTTCAGCAATGGCCATCCACTCTTGGCTTTCAAGTTTGAGAAAGCACTCTCCAAACCTGTGAACTAAAAATGTCTGATCTCCCGTTGGTGCAACTCACTCAGGACAAGGGCTTGCCTTCACGTCAAGGATAAACTTCTCTTTGAGTGCTGGTGTCCATACAGTGGCAAATGGCAACAGCACCACTTACAGAGATGGAGACACACAGACACCAACTCTGGTACACACAAAGAAGGATTGCCCCAAACAGTGCTATGTCAAAAACAGAGATAAAGAGACACAGAGAGAGCTCTGTACCTTAAGGTCCTGGTGTCCCTGAACAACGGATATCAACATTACAAATAGTGGGATTTTGCCCTACTGCCCTATCAACCAGCCAGCAACAGCCTCCCTGTCCCATGGAGAAAAGTATCCAGCCACTTGAAACCCCTGTGTATCCTTTGGATACTCAGGGAGAGCTCCCAGTTATTGAAGGTCCTGTGTGACACAGGAATGTGCTGTTCGGATTGAAAAGCAGGAACCCGTGATTGGAATTTCCAGATCCTGATCAATGATAGTGCCTGAGGTTGTGGCAGATGAAAAACCCACTAGCTCCCTGGAGCAGAATCTGGCCACGTGGTGGAGCTGGAACCCAGGAATAGCGGAAGATGCCCTTCATTCTAGGGGCATATCCATAAAGTGCTCTCCACTACCTTCTCAGCCATTGGTACAGATTTGGGTCAGCTGCCTGTGCGTGATTCATAGCCTAGGGCCCCGCTTGTTTGGCTGATGTCCCAGGGCCCGTTCACCCAGTTCTGCGCTGCCACCACCCCTTTCTATAGTCTCAAACCACACTACACACACACCATCCATAGCCTCCCAACCATGCCCCACACTTCCTACATCAAAACCGCTAGTGGGCCCAACAGGTTTGCTATAGCCTGGGCCGGCATTGCATACCACTTGCTGTGGTGCTATTATGTCCTGTTCCTTCGCATCTGACCCAGCCTGGGGTCATGGCCAGAGCCAAGAGGAGCATGATAGGCAGACAGAAGAATGTTGGAGTGTCCTGTGACCCCAGATCTTTTTAGTTGTGAGCCTGGGTGCTCAGCAGATTGGGGCCATGCAGCCTGCCCTGGTGATACTGTGCATGGCTGGGACGTTGCAGCCACCATTTGTCATATCAGGCAAATATGCCACCCACTTCAGGGTGGAGGCAGGGGATGATGGTGAGGCCTAGGTGGATGGAAATGTGGCAGGGACTGGACAGGTATTCCAGCTGCTTACAGAGGACATCATTGAGGATGTGGAGGTTGTGGCAGATGAGGAGTAGCAAGAGGGGTCCTCCCAGGAGTTGGAGGAGAAGACAGTGGAGGAGCAGGGCCAGGAAAGTCCTGGTGGCCTGAGTGAGCTTACTGCGCTAGATGTGCTGCAGGAACTGACCACCCTGCAAGTGGAACTGAGCTCTGAGCATGAGAAAAACCCCAGGGCCTACGTGCAAGAGCCATCAGAGGAGGAAGTGTGACTTGGCTCAGAAGAGTGCCATCATCCAGGGATCCTTGGCTTCTGGGACAAAGTGGTATCCTTTCTACTGCTCCTTGGGGTCTGCTGCTCAGCAGGAGGGGGAGATGCAGAGGCAGGAGCAGGAGGAGGGGTGGAGGCGTGGGCGCCGGATGGGTGCTGGTGGAACCTGAAGGAACTGTGGTAGTGGGCAATTGGCAGGCTCCAAAGGCACAGCTAAGTAGAGTCTGGGCAGGGCCACACCTGTAAGTGTCACAGCCATGACTTTGTGTGTCTACTTCAGGCCTCCATCTGAGGAAGAACAGCCTTTAAGTCAGGAATGACCAGAGACAGTACACTAGAGCAGCCTTAGCAGACAATTATTGTTGTAAAGGTAAATGATCCCGAAAATAACTGAGACATGGGAGTCTCTCTCTCTCAGACACACACACATAACATACATACACATACACTAACAAACACCAACTCCTTTGCTTTCAGACATGGTTTGTCACAAAGACTATAAGTCTGATCATATAAGCAGTGACATGCCACTACCCAGCATACACAGGCCTAGAGAAGAGTAGCGATCAGAAACAGCCCATGACTGGGGAATGCAGATGATCTCAGATGCAGAACACCATAAGGAACACAGAGCCACAAGTATGCCTGATGGTATGGCAGGGTCTGAGGACATCAGTAGTGGCTGGGTAAACAGAAGAGCCCAGCATCCTTGAAGATACCTTTTCCAGTGTCCTTCTTCCACCCCAGACTAGGGCTAATGCTCCTGGCTCTTCTTGGCCCAGCATGTGGCATAAAAGGCTCCTGACCTCAAGTAGACTATGAGCCACCCTCAGTTTCTGTCATGATCAGCAACCAAGATAAAGACTTTCTCAGCTACATGATTGACTTGAATGTCAGTGAGGGAGACTGAGGACAGGTGGGTATGGGACTTGGTGGGGTGTGAGAGGATCCTGTTGTCCATGTTCCTACACTGTGAGAGTTCGGAGAGGCTTCGTGGAAGCTATTAATGCCTGCCTGGGAGGCAAGTTGAGGACCCTAGAAGCTTGCACCTTTTCCCTCCTCCCTATCATAGCAGGTACAGGTGCGAGCCATCCACGGTCATGCAGCAAGCTGCTCTTTTCCTCTAGGGACAACCCCTAATTCTTGAAAACAGTGATCATTTAGGAGTATTACCTTGACATCACTGGTAAAACATGACTCCTGGGGTGATGATTGTGGGTGTGCATGGGTGTGGATGATCCACCTGTGGATTCCACACCGGTCTCCCCTGTCTTTCTGCAGGGTATAGGGGACATAGTTCCACTCCAGTTCACTGGTTATGGGACTTTGAACAGGGAGCATGAGCTGCAGGCTGGACACCAGGAGCCTTAACTTTCTCAACTAGTTGTCAGGCCAAAACTGCCCAGAATCAAACAGGATTGCTGAGGTGGGGTTGCTTTGGTATTGCATACAATTGATGATTGTTGTTGGAGTTCTTGGCTGCTCATGTGA
>SJYW01021607.1:36134-46720 GCA_006410735.1 Raphicerus campestris
ATCTTTTTAGATGTGAGCCTGGGTGCTCAGCGGATTGGGGCCATGCAGCCTGCCCTGGTGATACTGTGCATGGCTGGGACGTTGCAGCCACCACTTGTCACACCAGGCAAAGATGCCACCCACTTCAGGGTGGAGCATCTTCAGGGGATGAGGGTGAGGCCCAGGTGGATGGAAACACAGCAGGGAGAGAATAGGTATTCCAGCTGCTTGCAGAGGACATCATTGAGGATGTGGAGGTTGTGGCAGATGAGGAGTAGCAAGAGGGGTCCTCCCAGGAGTTGGAGGAGATGACAGTGGAGGAGTAGGGTCAGGAAAGTCCTGGAGGCCTGAGTGAGCTTATTGCGCTAGATGTGCTGCAGGCACTGGCCACCCTGCAAGTGGAACTGATCTCTGAGCATGAGAAAAACCCCAGGGCCTACGTTTGGTTCATGTGCAAGAGCCATCAGAGGAGGAAGTGTGACTTGGCTCAGAAGAGTGCCATCATCCAGGGATCCCTGTCTTCTGGGCCAAAGTGGTATCCTTTCTACTGCTCCTTGGGGTCTGCTGCTCAGCAGGAGGGGGAGATGCAGAGGCAGGAGCAGGAGGAGGGGTGGAGGCGTGGGCGCCGGATGGGTGCTGGTGGAACCTGAAGGAACTGTGGTAGTGGGCAATTGGCAGGCTCCAAAGGCACAGCTAAGTAGAGTCTGGGCAGGGCCACACCTGTAAGTGTCACAGCCATGACTTTGTGTGTCTACTTCAGGCCTCCATCTGAGGAGGAACAGCCTTTAAATCAGGAATGACCAGAGACAGTACACTAGAGCAGCCTTAGCAGACAATTATTGTTGTAAAGGTAAATGATCCAGAAAATAACTGAGACATGGGAGTCTCTCTCTCTCTCACACACNAGAACAGCCTTTAAGTCAGGAATGACCAGAGACAGTACACTAGAGCAGCCTTAGCAGACAATTATTGTTGTAAAGGTAAATGATCCCGAAAATAACTGAGACATGGGAGTCTCTCTCTCTCAGACACACACACATAACATACATACACATACACTAACAAACACCAACTCCTTTGCTTTCAGACATGGTTTGTCACAAAGACTATAAGTCTGATCATATAAGCAGTGACATGCCACTACCCAGCATACACAGGCCTAGAGAAGAGTAGCGATCAGAAACAGCCCGTGATTGGGGAATGCAGACGATCTCAGATGCAGAACACCATAAGGAACCCAGAGCCATGAGTATGTCTGATGGTATGGCAGGGCCTGAGGACATCTGTAGTGGCTGGGTAAGCGGAAAAGTCCAGCATCCTTTAAGATACGTGTTCCAGTGTCCTTCTTCCCCCCCAGACTAGGGCTGATGCTCCTGGCTCTTCTTGGCCCAGCATGTGGCATAAAAGGCTTCTTGACCTCAAGCAGACTATGAACCACCCTCAATTTCTGTCATGATCAGCTAACAAGATAAAGACTTTCTCAACTACATGATCGACTTGAATGTCAGTGAGGGAGACTGAGGACAGGTGCGTATGGGACTTGATGGGGTGTGGGAGGATCCTGTTGTCCATGTTCCTACACTGTGAGAGTTCGGAGAGGCTTCGTGGAAGCTATTAATGCCTGCCTGGGAGGCAAGTTGAGGACCCTAGAAGCTTGCACCTTTTCCCTCCTCCCTATCATAGCAGGTACAGGTGCGAGCCATCCACGGTCATGCAGCAAGCTGCTCTTTTCCTCTAGGGACAACCCCTAATTCTTGAAAACAGTGATCATTTAGGAGTATTACCTTGACATCACTGGTAAAACATGACTCCTGGGGTGATGATTGTGGGTGTGCATGGGTGTGGATGATCCACCTGTGGAATCCACACCGGTCTCCCCTGTCTTTCTGCAGGGTATAGGGGACATAGTTCCACTCCAGTTCACTGGTTATGGGACTTTGAACAGGGAGCATGAGCTGCTGGCTGGATACCAGGAGCCTTAACTCTCTCAACTGGTTGTCAGGCCAAAACTGCCCAGAATCAAACAGGATTGCTGAGGTGGTGTAGCTTTGGTACTGCATACAGTCGATGATTGTTGTTGGATTTCTTGGCTGCTCATGTGACTGTTCGGATCATGGTTAGCCCAGCAGATCATCAGCAAAGACGAGTGGGATGACTACCCCAGGAAGGAAGATTCTTCCATTAGAGTCAACTGACAGAAACACATGTTGTGAAGGGGTCTGGAGGTGGGCCATGAAGGGACCGCTGTGTAGTAGCCAGGGCACTGTCCTTTCCCAAATGTGGATGCTCAGTCTCATGGAAGCTGGCTATGGAGCCTGAATTTGGGCCATGCATGTAGCAGGTGGCCTGCTGAGACTGGGGGCTTGGCGATTCAGTGTCTCTGTGAGTGAAGCATGTCCCCTCAAATCAGTTGTTGTTGCATAGTGAGAATACTAGGTGATACTACTAGAGGCAGGGTAAATTAAGTTTCCTTGTCAGAATCATCCTTCCATGGGTCCTGCCATCCCCTGGCCTCCTGTTGTTCACTGTTTGAGAATGCTTGGGCCCTTCACTTCTGTCCGTTAACCTGGGAAGGCCTATCATTGCAAGGGCATCCTCTTTGGGGTTCTAGTGCACTTGTGTGCTGACTTCGGGATGTTCTGTGAATTTCCACATCCACCACTTGGTGGCTCACCACCACACATGCTGCACTGGAAGCGACTTCAGGCTATCTTTGGAAAATATAGAAGAGCTCGGGGAGGAGGTGGACAGGAAGCCACAAGGACAGGACATGGTGCCTACTGTCTCCATCTCCGACATTGCAGCAACCAACCTTCGATAGACTAGGGATGCCTCATACTTCCTCTCATGGTTGCTCAGAACCTTCTCTCCTGTCACCTTCATATCTATGTCTTCTTTGGGACAGACACACACGCACACATGCACACACAAACACAGCTTGCACAAACACATGTATATACACACACATGCTCAGCACGGGGACACAAACACAAACAGGGAGCACAGGCTCCTGAAACACCTGTGTTTCCTGTTTGGGTTTGTGTCCCCGTACTGAGCATGTGTATGTATACACACATGTGCCTGTGTCGAACGTGTGTGTGTGTGTGTGTCTGGCCTAGGGCAGACGCATAGATGAAAGCAACAGGAGAGGAGTTGCCAAGCAACCATTAGAGGAGGCAGGAGGCATGCCCATTGTGAGCGTGGTTGTTCGCCATATCTCTGCAGTGACCATGTCCAGGATGGGAATGGAGAGGACAGCCAGTGATAACTCTGGATGATGGGCTCCAGAGATCTGCAATTAGACCAAATATAAAAACATGCTCACCATTTCTACCTTGTTATTGCATGTCTTTGGACTGGGAAGAGGAGGTGCATGGTCTGAGAATTCACCCAGGACAAATCAGATGGGGTCGTGTCTTTGAAAGCACTGGCTGTGTAGCCCTCAGTCTGTGGGCACATGGGTCATTCTGAGGAAATGTGTACCTGGCTATGGCAGGACTGGGATGGTGAGGAGGCTAAGGTCCTGCAGACAAGGGCAGAAACCCAAAGGAGAAAGATTGTCGGCTGCACTGGAGACTTGTTCCATACACATGAGGAGAACTGGGACAGTCCTGGACCCGTGCAGCCCAGGATCAGCTCATCAGACAGCACACTGTGTCCATGAGAGTGGCACACATTCACAGTATGTGACACAAAACAGAAGATGAGCTAAGGTTGGATGTCCATGCTAAACCACAGGCATCCTTGGAGAGATAGGGTGTGAAATTGGCATGCCTCCAGGCACTTCCAGCCTCCCTGGCAGTGCAAGTAGGCAAAGAAAGCACAGGGGTGGGTGTACGTGTATGGCCCCCTGCCAGGATATGCCTGTGAGGGAAGGAACAGGGAGGAAGCAAGAATGCTGAGCTTATTGCATGTCCCAAGGGACCTCTGGAGAGTGAGAGACAGGGAAGTCCATGGGGGCAATGTGAAACCCGCTGGTTTTCAGGTTCCAGCGTCTAGGCAATAGCAGTCCTTCCAGAGATAACCCATAGGTTGTGCTGAAAGTCTGATGTGAATTCTTTCTTTCTTCTAGGGTCATGCCCCTGGCTGTGGGGCCTAGACAGGCAAAGGTGCATGGCTGCACCGGAGGGAGGATTCTGGTAGTCTTGCTGGATCAGAATCTATGATTTTATCATAGAGGATCTGCACCAGACAACACTCAGATGGACCCTGCCTTCCAAGTGACTGTCTTAGATGTCTTTGGGCCCAACAAAAGACAGGCTTTATTGGCACTTCAGCTGTGTGGGCAAGCAGGTATAGCTGATTGTATGAAGACCTATCTAGCCCTAATGAGAGAAAATAAAAGCGAGTCTTGGAATTTAGTAAATCTCTGAGGCGTGGGTGGTCCAAACACTCTTGGTGCTGTCACAGAGTTAGAAGTGCAACCTGACATGATTGATGCGCACGTGAAAGAAAATAACCAGGATAGAGAAAATTGAGTGCTTGCCAAAATTCATGTTACTGGAGAAGAAAGCTTGTACTTCTGCATATGTGCAAGTTTCCTCTCCGGGATGTTAGTGTGTTCATGCATGTACATGCAGATGCACCTGCCAGTACGCTTTTGAGTATGAGCTGTCAGAACTGAATTAACCAGGTGATGGAAGTTGAATAGCAAAAACATGAAAGCCATAGGGAAAGATATGTAGACTCTAGCTAGCAGAAGCACTGAAGTCAGGGTATTGATCCCCAGTAGCTCACTGAGTGAGCAAGTTCTGAGTGGAATCATGGTGGTACGGCAGGATGCCTGGCAGAAAGGAGAGGCAGAAAAAGTGCCTGGTGGTGACCAGTGAGAGTGCAGAAGATCTGAGACATAGAACAGGCTGCAATTCCAGACACAGAAGCCATGGTAGGTGATCCCACAGCCCCATAAACACCCAGATACAAGGGCTTTTCTGTCCTTCTCAAGTGTCAGTCATACTTTCCCTGACCTTACAATGAGCATGCACAACCTTGCCTTTTTTGTGTGGTTTCAGTGATGGACCAGAACTGCAGCATAAGCACCTGCTACCTTCAGTCTTCCAGTTAAAATTGTCATTCTTTGTATTCTTTGTAGGACACATATATTGGGTATCAGGACTATAGGATGGATGACTTAGATTGATCCTCTTGCTACTCTCAGCCCCACAGCCTTGGGTAACTGGCAGGCTGGAATGTGTTCTCACATGGAGAACAGAACCACTTTGAAAGGGCCTCGAAAGAGTAAGTTGATAACCGTGCATGTTTCCAGCACAAGTGGGTCATGGAATTTAATGGGGAGCTGTCCTTACCGTCTCCATGGCAGGTATTCAAATAATGCTTAAGGAGTTCCCTCAGGCCAGCAGGGCATTCCCCGTTTTTCCATCTGTGCAAAGTGTAGCCAAGCCACCTCAGGCCTTTGCAACATTCACGTCTGTCCAGCAAGGTATGGAAGGTAGCACCGCACCTTCTGCAGTTCAGCAGTGACCATCAACTGTTGACTTTCAAGTTTGTGAAAGCACTCTCCAAATGTGTGGACTAACAAATTCTGATCTCCCTTGTGTGCAGCTCACTAAGGAGGAGAAGGGCTTGCCTTCTCCTATCAGCTTCCCGGATAAACTTCTCGTATGAGCACTGGTGTCCAGAAAGTGGCAGACAGCAAGAGCACCACTTGGAGAGATGGAAACAAACAGACACCAGCCCTTGGTACACACATAGAAGGATTGCCCAAAGCAGTGCTATGGAAGAAGCAGAGATAAAGAGACACAGAGTGAGCTCTGTATCCTGATGCTATGATATCCCTGAACAGTGGAGATCAACTGTAGCCAACACTGGGTTTTTCACTTCTCCCCTAGCATCCGGACAACGACAGGTTCTGTCCCATGGAGAAAAGTATCCAGCCACGGTGTGTCCCTGCTTATCGTTTGGATACTCAGGGAGAGTTCTGTTATTGACAGTTCTGAGGGACACAAGAGTGTGCTGTTCAGACTGTGGAGCAGGATCCCATCATTTGAATTTCCAGAGCCCAGTCAATGACAGTGCTTGGGGTAGCAGCAGATGCAAAACCCACTACCTCCTTGGAGTAGTATATGCCATGTGGGTATGCTGCAGCCCAGGAACCATGGAAGATGCCCTAAGTTTGAGGGGCGTGTCCACAAGGGTGCTGCCTACCACGCTCTGGGCCATTGGACTAGATATGGGCCAGCAGCCTGTGAGTGGCTTACAGCCTAGGGATCCGCCTATTTGGCTGATTTCCCCAGGGCCCATTCACCCTGTCCTGTGCTGTCTGCCACCTCTTTCTTCAGCCTCAGGCCACTGGATACACACCAGCCCCCGCTTCCTTACCATCCTCCTCATTCCCCACCCCCAAAGAGCCAGTGGGTCTCACACACTTACTGTAGGCTTAGTTGCATTTGCACACCACTTGTGATATTATGTCCCGCCCCTTCACATCTGCCCCAGCATGGGGTCACGACCAGGGCCAAGAAGAGCATGAAAGGCAGTCAGAGGAATGCTAGAGCATCCTGGGACCCCAGATCTTCCTAGTTGTGAGCCCTGGTTTCAGGGCACTGGAGTTGGTGGCCTGCCATCCTGATGCTTTATGAGGCTGGGACCTTGCAGCCACTACTTGTCATGCCAGACAGAGGAGCCACCCTATTCAGGGTGCCGGTGGTGGATGACGATGGACCCCTGGCAGACAGAGGCATGATGGGGGTCAGGCATTTATTCAAGCTGCTTGTGGAAGACGTCATGGAGGAGGTGGAGATTGTGGCAGATGAAGAGCAGCAATAGGGTTTCTACCAAGAGCTGAGAAGAAGGTGGAGAAGCAGGGCCAGGAAGGGCCTTGGAGCACTACTGAGCATCTGGGGCAAGATGTGCTACAGGCACTGGCCATGCTGCAGGCAAAACTGAGCTCTGAACATAAAAAAAAAAAAAAAAAAAAAAAAACTGAAGTGCTTACTTCCAGTTCATGTGCAAGAATCATCAGAGGAAGAAGCCTGATTTGGCTCAGAGGAGCACCATCATCTGGAGCATGCCTTGCTTCTGGGCCATAGCTGTATCCTTTATGCTGCTCTTTGAAGTCTGCGGCTCAGGAAGAGAAGGTTCAGGAACCTTTTCCCTCCTCCCTATCCTGGCAGGTGCTGCTGCAGAGCCATCCATGGCCCCACTACAAGTTGATATTTTCCTTTCAAGACGCCCCTACCTTTTGAACACTGTGACCACTAAGTAGAATTACCTTGACATGACTTGTAAAACGTAATTCCTGGGGAGATGAGTGTGGGTGTGCAAGGTTGTGGATTGTCCACCCATGGGATCCACTCCCGTCTCCCCTGTTTCTCTGTAGGTTATAGCGCACGTCGTTCCACTCCTGTCCACTGGTTCTGGGACTTCGAGTGGGGAGCATCCAGCCACAGCATGGACACCAGAAGCCTTAATTTCTCAGCTGGTTGTCAGGTCACAACTGCTCAGAATCAAACAGGATTGCCGAGGTGTGGTTTCTTTGGGCATGCACAAAGTTAGCAATTGATTTTGGAATTCTTGGCTACTAGTTTACCTTGCTCGTATTGACAGCAGATCATTCGTGAAGATGTGTGGGACAATCCCCTGAAGCAGTACCCTGTGCAGGAAGGTTTTTCCATGAGAGTAGCTGACAGAAACATATGTGGAGGTGGGGTCTGAAGTTGGGCCCTGAAGGGAGAGTCGTGTAGTGTCCAGGGCACTGTCCTTTCCAAAATGGGGATGCTCAGACTCATGAAACCTGGCTGTGGAGCCTGAACTTGGGTCATGCATGTAGCAGATGATCTGCTGAGATTGTGTTTTGGGGGACTTGGTGGGTCCGTGAGTGAAGCAAGTCTTCGTCAAATCAGCTGTGATTGTAGCACAAGAGTCCAGGTGATACTACTAGAGGCAGTGCGTGTTAAGTATATTTGTCAGAATCATCCTTTGAGGGTCCTTCCATCCCCTGGCCTCTTCTGCTCACTGAGTCTGAGATTGCCTGGGGACTTCACTCCCACCCCTAACCCTGGGAAGGCCTATCATTGAAAAGGTGTCCTCTGCGGGTTCCCAGTGCACCTGCGTGCTGACTTTGGGATCTTCTGTGAATTTCCACATTCACCACTCAGCGTCTCACAACCTCCAAACATGCTGCGCTGGAAGCAGCTTCATGGCCCCCTTGGCAAAATATGGAAGAGTTCCTGGAGAAGGTAAATAGGGAGGTAAATGTCCCAAGGGCGGGGCATGTTGCCTACTGTCGCCATCTCCGACATTGATGTACTCGGTTGTCTTCATCTTCTGAAACAGCTATGTTCCCTGTTTGCATTTGTGTCCCTGTGCTGAGCATGTGTGTGTAAACACATGTGTGCTTATTTATGTTGGCTGTGTGTGTGTGTGTGTGTGTGTGTGTGTGTGTGTGTGTGTCTGGCCCAGGCCAGATGCAGAGATGAAGTCAGCATGAGAGGAGGTGCTGAGCAACCATAATAGGAGTCATGTGGCGAGCAGGCTGAAGGTGGTTTGTCACCGTATCTCTGCATTGACCCTGTCCAGGATGGGAAAGAGGAAAGGATGTCCAGGGATAACTCCAGACTGTTGCTCCAGATATCTGCAATTAGACTAGATACAAAACATGCTCATCATTTCTAGTGTGTGGACCAGGAAGATGGGGTTCATGGTCTAAGGATTCACACAGAGCAAATCATGTGGGGTGGGGCTTTGAAACCTCTGCTTGTGGAGCTCTCAGTCTGGGGGACCATGGGCTGGCCTGTGGAAATGGCAGACATGGCTATGGCAATACCCAGGATGGTGAGCCTAAGGTCCTGCCGAGATGGGCAGAGACTTGAAGGAGAAAGAGTCATAAATTGCCTTTGGCTTGTTATACACACATATGTAAAAAGGAGAACTGGGAGGGTTCTGGGCCTGTGCTGCCCCAGATCAGCCCAGCAGCCAGCACATGCCCTCCTTGAGGGTGGAACACACTGCCACAATGCAACACAAAACACGAGATATACTAAAGTAAGCTGTATCTGCAAACCCACAGGCATCCTAGGAGAAACATGATATAAACGTGGCAAGCCTCCTCCCTGGCAGTGCAGAAAGGCGAGGAAAGCACAAGTGGGTCCCTTTGCCAAGATATGCCTGTGAGGGAGGGAACAGAGAAAAGGCAAGGGCGGCGGTTTAATTGCATTTCCCAAGGGACCTCAGGAGAGTAGTAAACGGAGAAGCCCCTGGGGGCAGTTCAGGGCCTGCTGGTTTTCAGGGTCGAGGGTCTAGGCAATAGCGGTACTGCCAAAGGTACCCATGGTCCATGCTGAAAGTTCTGACATGCATTCCTTCTTTCCTTTGGGGTCTTGCCCCTGGCTTTCGGGGCCTGAGGGGCAAAGATGCACGTCTGCACCTGAGGGAGGATTCTGGACTTGCTGGAGCAGACTCTCTGATTTTGTTGTAGGGGATCTGCACCAGGTGACACTCGGAAGGATGCTGCCTTCCAGGTGATTGTATTGAATGCCCCTAGGCCCAACCGGGTACTGGCTTCCTTGGTACAAGGTCTGTGTAGTGAAGCAGGGATGTGTGACTGTAGGGAGTTCTACCTGGGCCTGTGACAGCAACTGAAAGAGAGCCTTGGAATTTAGCAAATCACTGAGGTCTGGGTGGTTTAAGCCCTCTTTGTCCATTTGAAATAG
The DNA here is from genome assembly GCA_006410735.1 of Raphicerus campestris. Taxonomy (NCBI): domain Eukaryota; kingdom Metazoa; phylum Chordata; class Mammalia; order Artiodactyla; family Bovidae; genus Raphicerus; species Raphicerus campestris. The sequence continues at coordinate 45,785 of SJYW01021607.1, forward strand.
AAAAGCTTCTTTCAGTCCAAGGGAGGCATTAGCTCTGGGCCCAGAAATTGCGGCTTCCCAGTGCATCACCTGTTTGGGGACTCCGTGTGCATGGGTAGTGTTAAACAGAAGGGATGACACGTAGGATTGCCACCTTACTTTTACTGCTTTAGGTTCTATTATTTGTATCGGAAGAAACCCTGTATCCATGTGCACCTTGTTCATAACCTTGGATCAGACCCAGGCCTATCACAGTATCTGCGGGCTCTTGGAGGCTCAGGCATCTCTGGTCTTTTCCTGCTATATGGAGAGAGCACACTGGGGGCACAGGTAGACAGGTGCACACAGAAAGCTACACAGATAAGAACATGGGGACTCACTCAGAATGTTCTGGGCTGTAAGGGGTCGTAGGCTAGAAAAGGGGGCACAACATTGACAAGCGATGACCTAGATAGGTGGACACCGAGAACGCGGTTCTTCAAGTCAGCTGAGCTCAGAGGTCCTTGTTTTCTAGTCCCCTTAAGGAATGCACAGGCAATGGATCAGGCCAACGTGACTGGTACTGTGAAGCTGTCCAAGATCATGGGAGAATGCAGAACACAGATGCATCTCACACAGCTGTTCATGGTGAGTGCTTCCAACCCTGCTCGCTGCTCTGCAGGTCAGTCCCTGTCAAGAGCAAGTGCCAAGATTTTGCAACCTTTGAGGAGAAGTCACAGAGTTAGAAGTGTAACGTGACATGATCGATGAGCAAGTGAAAAAAACAACCAGGACAAAGAAATTTGAGCACTTACCAAAATTCATTTTCCTAGAAGGGAAAGCTTGTACTTCTGCATATGGACAAGTTTCCTCTCAGGGATGTTACTTGGTACACTCACATGTTTGTGCACATGTGCGCGTAGAAGTCCCTGCCAGTACGCTTGTGAGTATGAGCTATTGCAATTGACCTAGCCAGGT
>SJYW01021611.1:0-11604 GCA_006410735.1 Raphicerus campestris
ACACACACACACACACACACACACACAGGTATATTCTTTTTCAGATCCTTTTCTGTTATAGGTTATTAGGAGATATAGAATAGAGTTCCCTTTGCTCTATAGTAGTCCCTTATTGTTAAAGTATTTGATATACAGTGGTATGTATATGTTAACCGAGACTCCTAATTTATTCCTCTGTCTTCTCTTCTTTCCCCTTTGGGAACCATAAGTTTGTTTTCTAAGTCTGTGAGTCTGTTTTGCAAGTAAGTCCATTTATATCATATTTTTGATTCCACATATAAGTGATACATTTGTCTTTGTCTGACTTACTTCACTTAGTATGATAATCCATGCAGTTCTTGTAAGGTTCAAAACAGGGACATACCCCAGATAGTTACAGGTACACTAAAAAATAATTTACATTTTAAAGATGTTTATAGATGGACTCATGTAGAATGTGTTTTTTCAATCTGGTTTCTTTCTCTCAATCTGGTTGTTCTGAGATTTATTCTTATCTGTACATTATCAGCCATCATTGCTTTTTGGTGGGAATGGTATTCCATTGTACAGATTTGTGCCAGGGTTTGTTTCTCCATTCCCTTATTGGTGGGCATTTGGGTTGCTGCCATTTGGGGGCTATTTCAAATAGAGTTTCCATGAACATTCATGTTAAAAAGAAAGTGACCATGTGTGTAAGTGTATGAGTGTATATGTGTATGCCTGCCTGCCTCTGCACACCTGTGTGTGTGTACACAGAGTAATTAAAAACCTCCTCCTTCTCACATTTCATACCTACAAGTACTAGTCTTTTTTATCAGAATCGTCCCTACCTACATTAAGAATGGGCCTGAACATTATTTCATTACATCTCCCTGAACATTTTTAGGGTGAAAAAAAGAATGAAGGAGCCCCCACCCTACCTCTAAACCGAGCAAGTCCAACCTTGAATCTCCTGAAGGTCATCATCTTCCCTCTGTCTTAGCTTCAGAATCATCCTGACCCAGCTTACTATTTTTCAAGATCTAATCCATACCGCTTAGCCTACCCAAGGCCTTCTGGGAGCTGACTTCGCCTGCTTCATGTTCTGCTACACTCGCCTAAACATGCAGCCACCCAGCTCTTCCTGATTTGCTTTTTCTTGAACCAGCCTTGTGCTCTCTTCACTAAGCCTTGCGTGGAATGCCCTTCCTATCTCATCTGCCGGGTGAATGTTTGCTTGGTCTCCCAGCATCTCCTTCTGCATATCCTTACTGACCCCTTAGTGTTTAGNGCCTTGTGCTCTCTTCACTAAGCCTTGCGTGGAATGCCCTTGCTATCTCATCTGCCGGGTGAATGTTTGCTTGGTCTCCCAGCATCTCCTTCTGCATATCCTTACTGACCCCTTAGTGTTTAGACACCCCTACTCTTTCTACTCTCTACCTACACTCTCTACTCTTCTGCTGTACAGCTGATTATGCTGCACTGGGATAGACTGTAATATACCCATCTCTCCCCCCATCTTTCTCTCTTTGTACTCCCAGAGGCTTGTACAAACCATAGAATATGGTTGGTATGCAAATGCAAGCTCATGGTCAAATTTCCAGCGGGTTTCTAAAACCTCAACTGCATTGCAAAGGTGTTGCAACCATGTTTAAATTTTAGAAAGCATTGGAGATTGAATAAAACTAATTGATGCCAACCTAAGCTGATCTCAGCTTCCTGATCTGAAATGGATCCCTTTTCCCTTTTCTGTTGTTGCTGCTGTTTAGTCACTAAGTCATGTCCAACACTGTGACCCCATGAAATGGAAGCCTGCACGCCAGGCTTCCCTGTCTCCATTATCTCCCAGAGTTTGCTCAGACTCATGTCCATTGAGTCGGTGATGTCAGCCAACCATCTCATCCTCTGTCGCCCTCTTTCCCTCCTGCCTTCAATCTTTTCCAGAATCAGAGTCTTTTCCAATGTGTCGGCTCTTCCCCTCTCTAGATGATGCTTTAGTTTCACTGGGAGGATTTTAAGATTTAAGAGGGAGGCTCCCAGGTTAGGAAAAGGCTAATCTATATTTTAGGTGAAACAATATTGCACCCAAATTACATTTCTTCCCTCTTGGAGTACTCTTTGTCTTAATTGGGGTTTAGTTGCTCAAGTCAACTTTGAGAAAGCATGAAAAATGCTTTCAAAACTTTGGCATCCAATTAGAAGATCATTGAAGTCTTCCCAAATAATTTTGGCAAAGAAAATTTAGGCATTTAGTTAACGAGTATTGGAATATTACAAACCAAGTTTTCTTCTAAGCTCTAAAGCAACAGAGTGACAGAAGTGGTCCACATTTTCAAGAACTCCCATTTTGGCTGAGACAGGCAGTACATTTATAGGTAAATGCAAAACACTATAATATTAGATTGTGAGACAAGCTGTGATGGAAGCAATACTATAGGGTAATGGTAGAGAAGCTAACTGGTTAACTAGAGGACAGAGGAAAGGCTGGTCTGAAGAGATGACATTTGAAAACTTTATAATGAGTATTCCGTTATGGCAAGATCTTGGAGGAAAATACTCCAAGTGGAAGATATAATATTAAACATGCTGAAATAGGAATGAAGTTGGCATGCTCTTGGAACAGAAAAGCCACTACGACAGGAACACAGTGAACAGTGTAAGAGTGAGGGGATAAGTTAGGAGTTAGGCAGGTCCACACATGCAGGACCCAGTAGACCATCATAGTCCGGATTTCATTCTGGGTGAAACTGGAAAACAGTAAGAGCAGTGGTCCCAACCTTTTTGGCACCAGGGACCAGCTTCAAGGAAGACAACTTTCTATGAACTTCGGTAGAGGGATGGTTTGGGGATGATTCAAGTGCATTTGTACTTTATTTCTATTATTAATACATCAGCTCCACCTCAGATCATCAGGCATTAGAATCTGGAGGTTGGGAACTCCTGTATTAGAGGCTTTTAAGAAAGTGGTTGGATCTGCTTGAAATTGTTGTTATGTCCCCTCCCTCTGACTACTCTAATGGAAAATAGACCAGAGGAGGAGCTGCAAGAGCACAGGTAAAGAAAGAGTTATATGGCTAATGCCAGTGTCCAGCTGAGGCAAGGAGGTGACCCTTAGACTAGGACTGTGGCAGTGGAGATGGTGAGAAAGATCACATTTCATGTGTTTTTTTGAGTTTGAATCAAGATTTACAGATAGTTAATATTGGGTCCTGGAGGAGGAAACGGCAACTCATTCCAGTATTCTTGTCTGGAAAATTCCATGGACAGAAGAGCCTGGGGGCAGGGGCGTGGGTACAGTCCATAGGGTCACAGAGAGTCAGACATAACTGAGTGAGCATGCACACAGTAATTAGGTCTGAAAAAAGCACAGTCACAAGTAACTTCTAAATATTTTCTTCTGAGCAGTCTAATGGATGGTGTAGCAATTTGTTCAGATAGAGAATGCTTGAGAGAATCTGTTCTATATGTTTGGGGGTGTGAAGAATCTGCTTCACTCATGTTATCTGAGATGCCTGTTTGACATCCAAGTGAAGCTATCAAGTAAGCAAGTGGTAATCAGTGAATGATCACGATTTAAAGCCATGTATAAATATGAGTTATGAAAGATAAGATGAAGAAAAGAACATTGTCTACAACTGAGCCCAAGGCCTGCCAACATTTAGAATTCTGGAAGAGAAGGGGCTTCTACCAAAAAAAGATGAGAGGCAGGGCCTGTGGAGGAGGATGAAAAGCAGGAGTGTGGTGTCAACAGGAGCCAAAGAAGAAATTTTTTTCAAAAACAGAAAAAGGGCAACCATGGGAGGAAAATGCTGCTGCAAAAGAGAGTGAGAGGATTGACTCTTAACTGTGTAAGATTTAGATCTCTGCTGAATCTCAGTGCCATAAATAAAAATATGATCTGGCACTGTGATAAGGGCAACAGAGGATGAGAACAGTCCTCTACGAGAGGCATTAATGAGGCAAATTGATATTGGAAGAGGGTCAGAAAATTATAGGAAGTAATATACAAAGTGGGATATGAAACATGAATAGAATTATCCAAGAGTATACACAGGTGCAAGGAAGAGCACGTGTGAAGGTGTGAAATGGGAGAGGGATGGGTATATTCCGAAGCTAAAAGCCCAGTATGGCCAGGCTATTTGCAGCCGGAAGTGAAGTAGAAAGAGAAGAAGAACAAGATTGAGAAGAGTGAAGACTGAGAAGAAGAACAAGAACCAGATCATGTCAATCCTTGTTTGCCACCTTAAAGAGTTTGTCTTTTCATCTAAGTGTGCTTGATTTGGGGCGGGAGGGAGTATAGTTGCTTTATAATGTCATGTTAGTTTGTGCTGTACAACAGCCTGAATCACCTGTATGCATACATATATCCCCTCCCTCTGGGGCCTCCCTCCGAGCCCCATCCCACACCCCTAGGCCATCGCAGATCACCAAGCTGAGCTCCCTGTGCTAGCTATACTGCAACTTCCCACCAGTTAGCTTTTTGCACATGGTAGTGTGTATCTGCAGGNCTCCCTCCCAGCCCCATCCCATACCCCTAGGCCATCGCAGATCACCAAGCTGAGCTCCCTGTGCTAGCTATACTGCAACTTCCCACCAGTTAGCTTTTTGTACATGGTAGTGTGTATCTGCAGGGGGCTTCCCTGGTGGCTCAGAGGTTAAAGCGTCTGCCTCCAATGCAGGAGACCCGGGTTTGATCCCTGGGTCGGGAAGATCCCCTGGAGAAGGAAATGGCAATCCACTCCAGTATTCTTGCCTGGAGAATCCCATGGATGGAGAAGCCTAGTAGGTTACAGTCCACGGGGTCGCAAAGAGTCAGACACGACTGAGCGACTTCACCAACGAGTGTGTATCTGTACACCAGTGCTACAGCCTCAATTCATCTTACTCGCCTTCCTATGTCCACAGGCTCATTCTCTATGTCTGTATTCCTACTCTGCAAATAGGTTCATCAATACTGTATTTCTAGAATCCATATATATGCATTAATATACAGTATTTGCTTTTCTCTTTTTGACTTACTTCACTCTGTATGACAGACTCTAGGTTCATCCACGTCACTACAAATGATGCAGTTCCAGTCCTTTTCATGGCTGAGTCATATTCCATTGTATGTATGTACCACATCTTCTTTATCCATTCATCTGTCAAAGTACATCTAGGTTGCTTCCTTGTCCTGGCAATTGTAAATAGTGCTGCAATGAACATTGGGGTTCACATGTCTTTTTGAGTTATAATTTTCTCAGGGTAACCCCAGTAGTGGAATAGTACATGAAATACATAGTCTGATGTATAATTTTTAGTATTATTTTTAAAGTATTATTGCTGCATTGTGGAAAACTGATTTTGAAGTGGTAAAAATGGAATTTGAGAAACCAATTAGGAAACTAGAGCAGTCATTTGGACAAGAAATGATGGTATCCTGGGCCACAGTGCTACTGGGGAAGAGTAGAAAAGAGGAAATAATCAACTTTATTTGGAAGTTAGAATGCAGATAATAATATCAAGTTCACATGGGCCTGTTGAAAAATAAAGGGATGATATATGTAAAAGGCAATCATAGAATCATTTAATCATTTAATGAATTATGAAATTTTCTTTCTCAATTCCTGTGTCCTACCTATGTTCCCTACATTGTACTGGGTCCCTGGAGTTGTAAGTGAAAGTTCACAGAGAATCAGGGCATATACAAATGGCAACAAAACAAGATGGCTAAGAGAACAGTTCTGAAACCCATGCAGATCTGAAGTTAAGCCCTGACTCTGCAACTCATTAGCTCTGTACTTAGGAGAGGGTCTTGTACATAGTAGATGAGTGTTAGAATAGCTGACAATAATTTCAGATTTATTTCTCCTTGCAGTTCTAGTAGTTTTTTTCTTCATATATTTTGAAGTTTTGTTTCTTAGGTGCATAAATAAGATTCTTATGTTGTCTTGATGAAACAACACCTTTATCATAAAAAAAAAACTCAGTCTATTTCAAGTAATCTACTTCTGATATTAGTATATACTATACTTTCACTATAGCATCCTTTTGATTATTGTTAGCATTGTATTTTTTCTAAGCCTTAAGTTGTAACTTATCTGTGTTTCTAAATTTAGAGTGTATTTCTTACAAGAAAAATGCAGTCAGGCCTCCCTTTTTTAATCCAGCTTGATAATCTCTGCCATTTAATTGACATTTAACGTAATTATTGACCTGGCTAGGCTTAAATCTGGTAACTTGCTATTGATATTTGTCTAATCTGTTCTTACTCCATTTTTCTGCCTTATTTTAGATTAATTGAATATTTTGTTATTCTATTTTATTTGTTCACTTAGCCATAACTCTCTTCTGTTATTTTAGTGATTGCTTTGGGTTTTAAAGTATACGTCATTATGTTATCACAATCTTTCTTGAAGTAATATACCATTTTACCTATGTATTATATTATACACAATTTATTTATGTATTTATTATTTATTTTATGCTTTCAATTATTAAAAAAATTTAAATAGAGAAAAAAGAGCAGAGCACATTTTCCAGTGTTCCTCATTGTTTAGTTCTTTTTCCCCTTTTGTCTGCAAAAGTTTAACATTTCTTATAGTTAAGTTGATAACAAATTATTTCACCTTCCTTATATCTGAGAAAAATTTGCCTTCATTTTAGAAAAGTATTCTGACTGGGTATAGAATTTCAGATTGTTTCCTTTCAGTAATTTAAAGATGTTCCACTTTCTTCTGAGATCATTCATGTCAGTGTGCATCTGTACTTAATGGTCTTCAACCCAACTCCTTTTAAGAGTCTCTCTTTATCTTTTGTTTCCAACAAATTAATTGGGCTATATCTTGGTATAGTTTTCTTCCAGTTAATTTGTTTGGGGATCACTGAAATTCTTGGATCAATGTATATACCAAGATATAGCCCAATTAATTTGCTGGGAACAAAAGATAGAGACTCTTAAAAGGAGTTGGGTTGAGGACAGGGACTGCAGTTACACATATATCAGGCCACTTGAAGCCATGTAACAGCACTGATTCTTTGCTTATGTTATTTTCAGTATCTCTCTTTGTATTTCACTGCAGACAGTTTCTATTGCTGTGTTTCCNTTAAAAGGAGTTGGGTTGAGGACAGGGACTGCAGTTACACACATATCGGGCCACTTGAAACCATGTAACAGCACTGATACTTTGCTTATGTTATTTTCAGTATCTCTCTTTGTATTTCACTGCAGACAATTTCCATTGCTGTGTTTCCAAGTCTACTAATTTTCTTTTCTTCTGAAACTGCCAGTTTTTCTGTTATTCCCATTCAGTGTGTCTGTGTGTTTAAAATTTCAGACATTGTTTTGTGTCTTAAGATTAAACTTGAGTTTTTTAATGTCTTCTGCTTCTCTTATTAATATTCTTATGCTTTATTCTACCTTTTTGAATTTACAGAATATCAGTATATGATTTTAACATCTTCTCTACTGATTCTGTAGTGTTATTTCTGAAGTTTCTGTAATTCTCCTGTCACGTGAGCTAGTTTTCATTGACTTTTATCCTCAGTCTTATTTTTCTGCTTCTTCACATGCCTGTTAATTTTTATTAGTTTCTGCTAGTTATTGTGAATTTTTATCCGGCTTGGTCCTAAATGTTTAGTATTCCAATAAATATTCTTCAACTTTATTCTGAGATGTAGAATAAAGTTAGATTACTTGAGAACAATATGTTTCTTTCTAGCTTGCCTAACAAGCAGGACCAGAGAAGGCTTTAGTTTAGTGTTAATTTTATCTCACTACCAAGGCAAAATTCTTCCAAATACTCTACCTGCTATTTTACTAATTATTAAAAATTTTTATTCTAGCTAATGGGAACCAGAGCTATTTCCAGACCTGTGTGAGCTAAAATGGTTATTTCCTATAATATTCATATTGCTTGGGAGTTTTCTCACATGCATGTCCTGGTCAGTACACAGATAAAGGTTCAAGGCCTTCTGATACTTTCTCTCTGAGAAGTTTTATTCTGATACCCTGCCCTATAAACTCTCTATCAACTCAGGGTGTTCTTGGTCCTTTGCCTTAAGCCCTCTTCCTGTTCTGTAGCCTAGAACTTCCCTCCAGACCAAGCAGGGTGATGGCAGGGGCCCTTTTTTGGGTTTCTGTCTATCAAGGGTTACTCTTCTGTACTACTTTATGTTTGGGGTCTGAAAACTACTGTTTCACATATTTCCTCCAGTTTTCTTTTTTCTTTTTAAATTATTTTAGAGAAAATATTATATATGGTCTCAGTTAATCCAGTTTGGTCAAAATATATATGTGTGTGTGTGTGTGTGTGACTTATACAACTATATAGTGGTAAAAGTCACATAAAAAATACCATTTTAACCATATTTAACCATATAGTTCAGTGGCACTAAGAACATTTACACTGTTGTGCAATTTTCACTATCATTCATCTCTTGGATATTTTGTCTTCCTAAAGTGAAAGTCTGTCCCCATTAAACCTAAGTCCCTATTTCCATTCCTTCTTCCCCAGCCCCACAGCATCTACCAGTGTGCTTTCTAACTCTACACAATTGACTAGTATTCTAGGTACCTTGTATAAGTAGAATCAAACAGTATTTGTCTGCATCTACTGTATATTGGAGTGCATTTTTAAGGTTAACTTAATATTTACTAGGTGAAGTGTTTACATTTCACCTTTTAACTTTTTAATATAGTCAATGGAGAGCAACTGAACACTTTTCAGCTGGGGAGTAAAAGATATATATTTTAAGAAATGACCCTGGGTAATTATGGGGAAGACAGTTTTAAAGGAAGAGAGGTTAGGGTCACGATGGTTATATACAGTAGAATCTAAGCTTTCTGTGCAAATCTAAGGAATAAGAACTTGCATGTGTTAACTTTCCCTTATATACAGTGAAGAGGAAAGAATTGTCTGAGTTCCTTCATTGATTGCCTTGCCTTTGCATGAAAGAGTATGAAAGGAAAAAAAAAAAAAGGAAAGCAAATTAATAGAAATAGGCCTTAGGCTATGATGTATTAAATTCACAGTGGGATAATTGTTCCTTTTTCAATGAAGATTTTTTATTATTACTATTATTTTGAAGTATCAGCGGCAATTTCACAAGGGTTATCATCTCATCTTTCTCCTCTCATCTTGAAAATATGAAAGGGGAAAAAAGCCAGAATTCTGATATTTGCCAAATTCTGTCTATTTCAGATTACATGTATCCCCACACTTACTGTTCTGTACACATAGTACTTAGAAGATCATTGATAGGGAGCAGAATCTCCCCCACTAATGTTTTCTTATTCAGTTCTATACACTGCTCCCACAGACCTTCAAATTGAGCTGGACAGAAACTAAGAGAAACTGCACTTGTGAACAGGCCTGCCAAGATCCTCAGGGAATAAGCAGCTGATGTATTATTTATACTTTTTACTTACATTATTTGGATTTGCAAGATGAACCCAAATTCAAAGGCCTCTGGGCACTCAAACATAGGAAAAGGCAATGATTTATTGACAAATAATGTTAACAGCACAGAGATATTGTAGAACAAAGATGGTGATGGAGGTAAATAGACAAACTGCAGAGCACCAGGGACAGTGCTTTGGGAAAACCTGAGCAAATTCAGGTTGTTTTCATTATACGCAGAGCAAGCACTGACCGAAGAACAGGGAGCCAAGTATGTGGCATAATTTGGGAAGGAGGAGACAAAGAGACTTTGAACACCACAATTAATAGAATACCTGTGATCTAAGCACAGTGGTCATTTACGGATCTCTTTCACATTCATCCTCCCTGGAGAGCCTAACAGCATAGGTAGGAAGTTTTCCCTGATTGCTCAGATAAAGAAACTGAATTTTAATGATAGTAAGTGACTTGTTTCAGGTCTCATCTTGTCCTCTGGAATATAATTCCTTCCCCTTGCAGCATAGAACCTCATACCTACTATTAAACACCCCCATTGTTCTACTCCTAGGGTCATACAGATTCCCTCTGTGGGGTCTGGTATGTTCTATTCTAAACCTTTCTGAGACTCCAGTTTATATCCAGATATTTCTACTTGGACTGGCCCTTCAGCAAAGCTGTCTGTTAAGTCTGATTCGACCCTGAACTTAAAACATTCAGACTTTCTATCCTACAAAGGCATCCAGATCGCCCCTGTGCTGAACTCTGACTCTCAAGATCCCAGCCNTGATGCCACCATTACGGAAAATAGTATGATGGTTTCTCAAAAAATTAAAAGTTTAACTATCGTATGAGCAAGCGATTCCTCTCCTAGGTATGTACACAAAGAATTAAAGTCCGTATATGAGGAGGTACCAGCACGCTCATGTACACTGTAGCTCTATTTAGTACTATTCATAATAGCCAAGATATGGAAACAACAGAAACGCCCTTCAGTGCATAATTGGGCAAATAAAATGTATATACACACAAAAGAATATTATTCAGCCACAGGAAAGAAGGAAGCCCTGCCATTGGCAACAACATGGATGAATCTGGAGAGCAGTATGCTAAGTGAAATAAGCCAGAAAGTGAAAAACAGTATTGGATGATATCACTTATATGTGGGATAAAAAGAAAANAGGAAAGAAGGAAGCCCTGCCATTGGCAACAACATGGATGAATCTGGAGAGCAGTATGCTAAGTGAAATAAGCCAGAAAGTGAAAAACAGTATTGGATGATATCACTTATATGTGGGATAAAAAGAAAAGAAAAAGTTGATCTCATAGAAAAGGATACTAGAACGGTGGTTACCAGGAGCTGGGGAAAGGGGAATGGCATGATGAAGTTCCAGTGGTCAAATTATAAGAAGTAGTTCTGAGAATCTGCCATACAGCACTGTGATTCTCTCTTGCCTCTCTCCTCCGGGCCAGTTACATCTGCTATTGTAACTAAGACCCCTTCCGTTGATTCAGAGAAACTTAAAAGGCAACACTCAAAGACCAGAAATGCCTGGTCCACTTTCCAGACTAGTTTTGCTAGTCCAGGAAGGCAGAGGAGAAAGTAGGAAAGGGGCTCTGAGTGTATGTTTCGTGCCTGCAGAGGCCACCTTCATGAACTATTTGTGCCCCGGCCTAGAGGAAGCAGCAAGCAATAAACCATGCAGAAACCACAGTCTGGCTTCACAGGGGCCAAGGCATCCCCGGGTTTGATCCACTGTGTGATAAATGCTGCTTTGAACTGTTGTTCAGGCTTTTGTGTATCTTTTCAGTTTGGTAGGAAAAGCATGCAACAGGCCCTATAAAAGTGGCGAGCATGTTGAGTAAGTTGCTGTGTGAAGGGAGCAAGACGAAGGGCCACCAAGCACTTATAGCACTCCAACATTATTGGGGGGCCTGAAGAGTGCCCCTTTCCTCCTGCGCACGCCTGCCTGCCCGCCCGCCCCTTCCCGCAGCTCCAGAACAGAGCGGGGAGCTCCTTACCAAGGAGCCCATCAGCTAACCAGGGAGCCAGCCGTCAGGAGCCCTCCAAGGGCAGATTGTAGGATGGAGCAACACCCAAACACCATTGGGAAGAGAGATGACTACAGGGAAATGTGACTTATTTTAAAAGGAGGAGGAGAAGGAGAAAAAAAGGAAGCAGCAGCAGCGCTGAGCAAATAATAATAATAGTTTATTTGAACTCTTTGTTTTTATTCACTATATATATATATATATATATATATATATA
>SJYW01021611.1:12689-57328 GCA_006410735.1 Raphicerus campestris
AGCATGGACTTTGGAGCCAAGACTAGGCTTCGATTAAATCTTGGCTTACTACTTCCTCGCTGTACATGCAGGGAAGGTCACTGCACCTCTTTGAACCTCTAGGTTTCCCTCTGTAGAATGAGGCTAGCATCTACCTGACAATTATTGCAGGGTTACTCAACACCAGCACTGTAGACTTCTTGGTCCAGATAATTCTATGTTGTAGCAGCTGCGTGCATTGTAGGATGTTTAGCAATATCTGTGGTCTCTACTCACTAGATGCCAGTAGCCCCACAGTACCCCAAACTGTGAAAATCAAATATCTCCAGACATTGTCCCAAATTCCTTGCATGCCAAAATTATCCCTGGTTGAAAACTAATGGGCTATTGTAAGTACTTAAAATAATGTATATAAAATTTCTTGCTTATAGTAAGTGCTCAGTAAAAGGAAGTGGTTGTTATCAGCATTATTATTACCAAGATGATGCAGCTAGGAAATGGCAAGGATGGGTCTCAAAATCATAGTCCCTTGCTTCCTGGTGTGGAGCTTCTAAAATGAGGGATACACATTGCTTTTATGAAGTCTGGGAAATCAGTAATAAAGTAGGCATAGGACAATCTGTAAAAAAGCAGAGGTAGTGGTTCATTTTTTAAAACTGGAAGTTAAAACGTACTTTTACAAAAAACCTGTACAAATGGCCAATAGATATTTCAAAAAAAAAAAAGACATAAATTCCAATGAAAAGGGGCTCCACGTCACTAGCCATCAAGGACATGCAAATCAAAACCACAGAGAGATGCCATCTCACACCTGTTAGGGTTGTTGTTGTTCAGTTGCTAAGTCATATCCAACTCTTTGTGACCCACGAACTACAGATGGCTATTATCAGAAAGACAAGAGAAAACAAATGTGGGCAAGGATGTGGAGAAAGGGTACCCTTATATTATTGGTGGGATTGTAAAATGATGCCACCATTACGGAAAATAGTATGATGGTTTCTCAAAAAATTAAAAGTTTAACTATCGTATGAGCAAGCGATTCCTCTCCTAGGTATGTACACAAAGAATTAAAGTCCGTATATGAGGAGGTACCAGCACGCTCATGTACACTGTAGCTCTATTTAGTACTATTCATAATAGCCAAGATATGGAAACAACAGAAACGCCCTTCAGTGCATAATTGGGCAAATAAAATGTATATACACACAAAAGAATATTATTCAGCCACAGGAAAGAAGGAAGCCCTGCCATTGGCAACAACATGGATGAATCTGGAGAGCAGTATGCTAAGTGAAATAAGCCAGAAAGTGAAAAACAGTATTGGATGATATCACTTATATGTGGGATAAAAAGAAAAGAAAAAGTTGATCTCATAGAAAAGGATACTAGAACGGTGGTTACCAGGAGCTGGGGAAAGGGGAATGGCATGATGAAGTTCCAGTGGTCAAATTATAAGAAGTAGTTCTGAGAATCTGCCATACAGCACTGTGATTCTCTCTTGCCTCTCTCCTCCGGGCCAGTTACATCTGCTATTGTAACTAAGACCCCTTCCGTTGATTCAGAGAAACTTAAAAGGCAACACTCAAAGACCAGAAATGCCTGGTCCACTTTCCAGACTAGTTTTGCTAGTCCAGGAAGGCAGAGGAGAAAGTAGGAAAGGGGCTCTGAGTGTATGTTTCGTGCCTGCAGAGGCCACCTTCATGAACTATTTGTGCCCCGGCCTAGAGGAAGCAGCAAGCAATAAACCATGCAGAAACCACAGTCTGGCTTCACAGGGGCCAAGGCATCCCCGGGTTTGATCCACTGTGTGATAAATGCTGCTTTGAACTGTTGTTCAGGCTTTTGTGTATCTTTTCAGTTTGGTAGGAAAAGCATGCAACAGGCCCTATAAAAGTGGCGAGCATGTTGAGTAAGTTGCTGTGTGAAGGGAGCAAGACGAAGGGCCACCAAGCACTTATAGCACTCCAACATTATTGGGGGGCCTGAAGAGTGCCCCTTTCCTCCTGCGCACGCCTGCCTGCCCGCCCGCCCCTTCCCGCAGCTCCAGAACAGAGCGGGGAGCTCCTTACCAAGGAGCCCATCAGCTAACCAGGGAGCCAGCCGTCAGGAGCCCTCCAAGGGCAGATTGTAGGATGGAGCAACACCCAAACACCATTGGGAAGAGAGATGACTACAGGGAAATGTGACTTATTTTAAAAGGAGGAGGAGAAGGAGAAAAAAAGGAAGCAGCAGCAGCGCTGAGCAAATAATAATAATAGTTTATTTGAACTCTTTGTTTTTATTCACTATATATATATATATATATATATATATATGAATTTATTTCTTTCCTGTTCTTTGAACTGTAGTAGGTTCACAGTGTTATATCAGTTTCAGGTATGCACAGAGCAATTCAATATTTTTACAGATGATACTTCACTTAAAGATATGATGGGGCTTTCCTGGTAGCTCAGCTGATAAAGAATTTACCTGCAATGCAGGAGACCTGAGTTCAATTCCTGGGTTGGGAAGATCCACTGGAGAAGGGATAGGCTACCCACTCCAGTATTCTTGGGCTTCCCTGGTGGCTCAGCTGGTCACGAATTCACCTGCAATGCGGGAGATCTGGGTTTGAACCTTGGATTGAGAAGATCCCCTCAAGAAGGGAAAGGCTACCCACTCCAGTATTCTGGCCTGGAGAATTCCATGGACTGTATAGAACATGGGGTTGCCAAGAGTTGGACATGACTGAGCAACTTTCACTTTCACTAAAGATGTGATAAAACCCTGGCTATATTTCCTGTGCTGCACATGACATTTCTGTATCTTGGTTTTTTTATAAGCCTATTAGTTTGTACCTTTTAATCCCCTTCCCCTGTCTTGCCCTTCCTCTAATCCCTCTCTCACTGATAACCGCTAGTTTGTTCTATATATCTGAGTCCATTTCTGGTTTGTTATATTCATTATTTTGTTTTGTTTTAGATTTCAGTGAGTGAAAGCTTGCAGTATTTGTCTTTTTCTGTCTGATTTACTTCACTGACTGTATTACTGTATTATCCTCCAGGTCATCCATGTAGTTGCAAATGACAAATTTTCCTTCTCATTTATGGCTTAGTATTATTCCATTGAATATAGAGATATAGATATAGATATAGATATAGATACCATAATGCCACATTTATCCATTCATCTGTTGGTGGGTGTGTTGTTTTTGATTAATTGCTCAGTCACATCTGACTCTTTTGAGATCCCATGGATGGTAGCATATCTGGCTCCTCTGTCCGTGGGATTTCCCAGGCAAGAATATTGGACTGGATTGCCTTTTCCTTCTCCATGCAATCTTTCTGACCCAGGGATTGAATCCACGTCTCCTGCAATAAGGGAGGATTCTTTACCACTGAGCCACCTGGAAAGCCCCTGATGGACAGTATGGGTGCGTCTATATCTTGACTATTATAAATAATGCAATTTCATTGGCGTGCATGTACCCTTTTGAATTCTTATTTTTGTTCTCTTTGGATATATATCCAGGAGTAGAATTGCTAGATCATACGGTAGCTATATTTTTAGTTTTTTGTAAAACCTCCATACTGTTTTTCATAGCAGCTGCATCAATTTACATTCCCAACAACAGTGTCGCTTTTCTCCACATCCCTGCCAACACTTATTATTTGTTGTCTTTTTGATGACAGCTGTTCTGACAGATGTGAGGTGATAGCTCATTGTGATTTAGATTTCATTTCCCTGCTGATTAGTGATGCTAAACATTTTTTCATATCTTCTTTGGAAAAATGTCTATTGCAGTTTTCTGCCTACTTTTAGATCAGTTATTTTTTGATTTTATTGACTCTTATGAGTTCTTTATATATTTTAGAAACTAACCCCTTTCAGACGTATTTGACATTATTTTTTTTCCCATTCAGTAGATTGTCTTTTCATTTGTGGATGGTTTCCCTTGCTGTGCAAAAAGAAGCATTCCTGGGTAGTCTGCATGCATCCAGTGGCTTTGATGGGAGAGCTGGACATGAAGTGAACACAGGCTGTGTCTCCCCTGGAGTGTGCTGGCAGCCGCCACCTTGGTGGGAGGTGGGGCTGGAGCTGGAAGGGCTAGCTTCACAGCCGGGTGCAAGCGTGGGTTTCTCCTATGATCCATGCCCACCATTGCTTTATCACAGAACAAGATCCAGCGGCCTCGAGCAGGTGCCCTGGGGAGCGGGGTTCCTCCCGGGTGTTACAGCAGTTTCTGCACTGGTTTAGGATGTGGTGGTGGCCTCAGAGCTTGGGGCTGCCTTTCCATGCCAGATCACTTTTTCCCCGGTAGGTACACCTTGACTAGAGGCTACATGGAGGTAGAGGAGCTGACACCACATCACTGAGCTGCCCCCGCTCCTCCCAAGCGTGCACGTGATGCTTGCTCTGACGATAGCAGTCTCCCTCTCGGAGCTAGCCCCACTCCCCTGCTGAGCGCATGTACCACAGTATGGCTGGCAACAGCGGCTTCTGCCCTGGTCAGACACCGGGCCAGGCTCGGAGCCAGTTCCATTCCTTCCAAGTGCACACACTCCTGTTGGCAACAGCAACCTCCACCTGGGAGGAGCACTGGAGTAAGAAGGGCTGGAGCGGGAACCCAGGCAAGGGCTGGGGTGTGCACTGGGGTGGTCCTGGCATGCCAGCCAGAGCCCCAGGCAGTTTGCAACCTGCTGCCTCCTGCACTGCGACTGACAGTAAGCAAGTCTGTTCTGGCTCTCTAAGAGCAGAGTCTTGGTTTCTTTTTTGTTTTTGTTGGATTTTTTGTTTTGTTTTAGGGTTTTTTTTTTTAACTTTACAGTACTGTATTGGTTTTGCCATACATTGACATGAATCCGCCACGGGTGTATACGAGCTCCCAATCCTGAACCCCTCTCCCACCTCCCACCACATATCATCTCTCTGGATCATCCCTGTGCACCAGCCCCAAGCATCCTGTATCCTGTATCAAACATAGACTGGCGCTTCGTTTCTTACATGATAGTATACATGTTTCAATGCCATTCTCCCGTATCATCCCACCCTTTCCCTCTCCCTCGGAGGCCAAAAGTCCATTCTATACATCTGTGTCTCTTTTGCTGTCTCGCATACAGGGTCATCATTACCATCTTTCTAAATTCCATATATATGTGTCAATATACTGTATTGGTGTTTTTCCTTCTGGTTTACTTCACTCTGTATAATCGGCTCCAGTTTCATCCATCTCATTAGAACTGATTCAAATGTATTTTTTTAATGGCTGAGTAATACTCCATTGTGTATATGTACCACAGCTTTCTTATCCATTCATCTGCTGATGGACATCTAGGTTGCTTCCGTTGTCCTGGCTATTATAAACAGTGCTGCGATGAACATTGGGGTACATGTGTCTCTTTCAATTCTGGTTTCCTCGTTATACATGCCCAGCAGTGAGACTGCTGGGTCATAAGGCAGTTCTATTTGCAATTTTTTAAGGAATCTCCACACTGTTTTCCATAGTGGCTGTACTAGTTTGCATTCCCACCAGAGTCTTGGTTTCTTACAGCCCTCTGGAAAGCCCTGCTGGCTTTCAAACCAGCTAAGGGGACTCCTCTTCCAGTGTCAGACCTCAGAGCTGGGGTGCCCATATGGACCTTTAACCCATCACTCCCCAGGGAGGAGCCGGGGCCTGCGACCTCCCCCTCCTCTTCTGTATCCCTCACTAGAGGTACAGGTTCCCATGAGATTGCGTCTCTTCCCTTTCTACCAGACTCCATGTGGATCTCCCTTTCCAGCACTGGCTGTAGAAAAGCTGTTCTGCTAGTCGTCAGGTAATTCCAGGGAGAGTTGTTCTGTATGGAGTTGTAATTTTGGATTTTTTTAATAAATACACTTGTTTATTTTGTCTGCCTTGGGTCTTGGTTACGGCATGTGGGATATCCCGTTGTGGAGTGCAGGCTCTTGAGGCAGCGTGTGGGCTTCTCTCTGCTTGCAGCATGCAGGGTCAGTAGTTACAGCACTCAGGCTTAGTGGCCTCGCAGCATGTGGCATCTTATTTCCCTGACCAGGGATCGAACCCTCATCCCCTGCATTTAAAGGCATATTCTTAACCACTGGACCACCAGGGAAGCCCCATAGTTGTAATTTTGATGTGTCCATGGGGGCACCGAGGGGACGGAAGGGTGAGCCTAGTGTCTTTCTAGTCCACAATCTTCATTTCTAAACTCTACTCTTTGTAAGTTAAAATACAGGTCTAAAGACATGTGTCTAACACCATGCTTTGAACTCAGAAGAATTCTATTCTTTTCAAACTGGAAAATGTGGTCCTCTGAGCCTCCCGGCCCATAACACAAATGAGGAAACAGAACCAGAAAGGGGGTTAACTGAGGTCATGGAAAAGGTGACAGCAAGCCAAAGCTGAGACCTGGATTTCCCAAGCACCTGTTCTGTGCCCTGATGCCTCCAAATACTAGAGGGAGGAGCCTGGTGTAATGGACTTAACTGTTAACTAATTGAAAGATAGTGTCTAAGTGCTTTATTCAAGAAAGGGTATGGTTCTTAAAGCTATTAAACTTCGGGCCAGAAACACTAATGTGTAAACAGGAAGGCCTCAGGTGGGCCTCATACTCTCTTGCTTATCAGTCTGTGCATTTGTAAAATGAGAATTCCTTCCTCCTGAGCCTCATGGGATGCTCAAGTGTTGGATGGAGATGCTAGAGGAAACCTGCCTTGCTTGTCTCCCTCCCACACCGTTTCTCTGGAGTAGCCTCGCGAGCCTAGATGGAAGCCTGACAACTTGGTTTGTCAATCATTTCAGAAGCTACCTATCCTACAGAAAGGAGCCTTTTGTCCTTAAATAATCTTCAAAAAATTCTCTAGACTTGTGTGCATGCATCTGCAAACAAACACAATTCCTCTGCGTCCCCATTTATTTCCCCTGCCCTCTTACCTGCTTAACCTCACTGTTGTATGTACACAGCCCTGTGTCTCACAGAGTGCTTTACATCTGATATATTGCATGGCCTTTGGAGACAGTCATCTTGGGTGCAGCCCCCAAGTTCACGCTTAAATATTACTACCTTCTGAAAGCCTCAGACTCCTCATCTACTAAACCACAGTAGAAAATATAAAAGTTACACTGACCTCAGAAATTAGCTGTTAGGATTTTATGATAGCTTTATGATAATGACTAACATTTCTTGAGAATTTATACTGTGCTAAGTGATGGCACCCCACTCCAGTACTCTTGCCTGGAAAATCCCATGGACGGAGGAACTGGTAGGCTGGAGTCCATGGGATTGCTAAGGGTGGGACATGACTGAGTGACTTCACTTTCACTTTTCACTTTCCTGCGTTGGAGAAGGAAATAGCAACCCACTCCAGTGTTCTTGCCTGGAGAATCCCAGGGATGGAGAAGCCTGGTGGGCTGCCGTCTATGGTGTCGCACAGAGTCGGACATGACTGAAGTGACTTAGCAGCAGCTGCAGCAAGCACCATGCTAAGAATTAAGGGGCTTGGGGGTTACTTCTTTCATTTAAGTGGTAATTTCTAAAAATTCTCAGCAGAAGTACTCAACCCAGTGCTTGGCATGGAGTTATGCAACAGATAGATGTTAAGCTGCTCATATTCTCACTATCACCACCACTGATAACAATGACACTACTAATTGTTACAAGAAAAATCTGAGGAAGGGGGTGATTTTCTAAAGAAGTAACTGATTTTGTTAAGTTGCTTACCAAGACCACATCTTCTGCAAAAGAATTGAGAGGGAGGTAGTGCAGGAGAAAGGGACAGAAGAAAGGAAAAGGAGAGAAAAGTTCCACCCCCAAAGAAAAAGTCATTAACACCAGCTAATTGGCAATGAATGAAACTTAGGAGTTCAGCATACCTTGGGTTTACTGTGGGTGGTTTCCATTGTGGGATCTTTCTCTGTAACCATGGCAGACGGCCTCCCTGAGCACCTGCTCACCAGCCCTGTTAGTAAATGTGACAAGAGAAGTTAATTTCATTTATGTCCTCGAATGGCATGGTTAAGCAGTCAGCTGTGCTGAATTTAACTCTCGTTTCCTTGCTAGGACATTTCCCTTGAAACGAAGTGCCCTGCTGAAGAGCATTTTAGCCAAACACAAAATCATCTTTTGCCACATTAGATTCATAGGAGTCTGAGTTACTCTTTAGACAAATATTTACTAAACGTAAATTGTGTTCCAGATACTCTGCTGGGCATTAGCTATCAGGAGATATAGGACAAACCCTTGACGACCTCAGAGGCTATTTTAGACAAACATGGAGACCTGTATACTGCTAACCAAGGATGCTGAATGTTAATATAGGGCAGTAGGAGCCACAGGTGGATTCTAAGAGGGAAATTATAGGTTCCAGTAGCAGGGATCCCTCCTGAGATACAAAGAGGTTCTAGCAGAGATCCAGGCGAGAGAAGACAAGTGGGGAGACAGGAGAGGAACATCCAGAAGAACAAAGCTTGGTGATCAATTGCATTTGGCCAGGAAGGAAAGAGAAATAGTAAAGGAAGTCTATAAGGAGAATCCCTTGCTCCTTCATTGTAGTTATTGAACAAATATTCACTAAGTTACCTATTATGTGGCAGGCCGCATGCTGGAGGCTAAGAATAGAGCCCTAAAGCCCGAAGATAAACGCTAGGACAAGTAAGGGAGGGGGCCATGGAAGCCCAGAGGAAAGGTTCCTGCTCCTAAAAGGACACGATATCCAGGAGACATCTGAGGGTTGAGTGGAAGCAAACTGGCCAAAAAGAAAACAGAGAGAGTAGTGCAGACAGGGAGCAAAGACCCTGGGCCAGGAAGCTCCATGACGCTCCAGAGACAGGATGAAGCTCAGTGTGGATGATATGGAGGAGGATGGAAAGAGAGGGAGAGTGAGGATCAGAGGTGTGTCTGAAGGAAGGAAGGAAAGAAGGAGAGAATCACCTCTTTTCCCCACCCTACCTTCCTGGGATCCCCAAAGAGAAACTGTCTGGAGATGGGGTGACCACAGGGGTCTCTTTGCCATCCTAGCTTCTTTTCCTTGTCTTCCCCGTTCTCACGCACACGCTCTCTCTGTCTCTGTCTCTGTCTCTGTCTCTCTCTCTCTCTCTCTCTCTCTCTCACACACACACACACATACACCATGCTTTTTTCCACTTCTAGGCCTCTGTACCTACGCTCCTTCTCGCCTGTAGTGGTTTCCCAGGAGCTCCAGGCCACTGTTCAACAAACATTGTGCCTCCTCTGAAATCTTTCCAGACTAAACAGGCTGAGTTCAGTGCTTTCTCCACTGTGCTCCTACAGCCAGGAACTCCCAGGCTGTCATGATTCTGGCTTGTCCATTGGTCTATCCCTCTGGACTCAGAATTCCTTGTGGGTAGAGCATATGTGCCCTGGATGTCTCTGTATCCAGCTCAATGCCTGACATAGTTGATGCTTATAAAAATGTTTGTTGATAGAACACATAAGTCTATAACTCATGTTTCTAATAATAATAGAAAACACATTATTGTCCCATTTAAGTCTTGAATATCCCTGGGTCACAGGCAGTGCCAGCTTAGGATATGCTATTGAACTACCCTGGACTTATTCAAGGATAGAGCTAGCAATAATGCATGCTTACTGCATGCCACACAGACTTCAAAGTGCTTTATATTTATGAACTCATCTAATTTTCACAAGAACTCCATATGCCCTTGACAAGCAAGGAAGGCAAAGCACAGAGAGGTGAAGTAAGTTTTCCAGGGCCACGCTGGTAAATGGTGAAGCAAGTAAACGGTAGAGGTAGGATCCAAACCCCAGCAGTTTGCCTCCAGATTGGTGCAGCCTTATCAAAGCAACTTCACATCTGTGATCTGTCCCAATTCATTTATCAGGAAACAACAATACGTACCCCTTTGTTATAGATGGAGAAACCAAGGGTCAGAGAAATCAAGCTGATAGTTGTGGCATCCAAAGGAGAAGCAGCTGAGATAACATTCCCATCCAGCCACTGTCTGCACCATGCTTGGTTTCTGAATATGCCTGAAGAAAGTACAACTCCCCCTGAGATCTCTGCCCCGGGCCCTATCCCACACGCCATCTTGGGAAGCTCTTCTGAAGGAGGGGAGGATAGGACATCTAATGCTTGTTTGGGCTTCCCAGCTGGCTCAGTGGTAGAGAAGCTGCCTGCCAATGCAGGAGACGCAGGAGACACGGATTCAATCTCTGGATTGGGAAGATCCTCTGGAGAAGGAAATGGCAACTCTCTCCAGTATTCTTGCCTGGAAAGTTCCGTGGCCAGAGGAGCCAAGCGGGCTGTAGTCCATGGGGGTCACAAAATGTTGAACACAACTGAGTGACTAAGCATGATGCTTCTTCAATATACAACCTAGAGGCGGAGCTCGGTGCTCTGGTTTCCTTCTTTGGATCCCAGTGTGATCCCCTGTTGCTTTCCAAAGGTGGAAGGGGGTAGCGTGCTCCAAGAAATTGGTTCCCCCTCAGACATGTACCCCCCCCTCCAGCATAGAATGGAAAGAAGGAGCCATTAGAAGCTAAGAATTTTATTTCTGCTGGCAAATACAATAGCTCGATTATCTCTTTGAGGTCGCCATTTGTCTCTAATGCATATTTCTGTTTCTTGAGGATGATTTCTGTCTTAGTGACCGGAGCATTGCATTGTGAACAACACCATTGATCTCAGAGCCCTGCATGTCAACAGGCTTCTTGTTCCTTATGAGTACAGCAGTCTTGCTTCTCTTCTTTTCCTTTAGCTTCCACTGGAACTCAACCAAAGAGAGGCAGGGTCAAACTCTTTCAAATGTAATCATTGGAAAGAAGTACTCTTATCTCAGTGTCTTTAAATGTTAACAGACATATAGATTTACCACAGAGGAAACTTTGAAGTACTGAGAACGAAAACTGGGGAAAGATACCCAGACATAGCCTTCATTCCTATATGTGACTTGGATACAAACACTGGTTTCAGGTTGAAACTTGGTGGCAGAGAAATATTTTAACAGAAGTAATTTGAAGCAATAAAGAAGGCAGTTTGCCATTTTTATATAAGTAATAGAAGTTCAAAAAAGGCAACTAAGAAAAAAAATGAAAACATTATTAGTNAAACTTGGTGGCAGAGAAATACTTTAACAGAAGTAATTTGAAGCAATAAAGAAGGCAGTTTGCCATTTTTATATAAGTAATAGAAGTTCAAAAAAGGCAACTAAGAAAAAAAAATGAAAACGTTATTAGTTTGGGGATTGTTATTGTACCCTCATAACTAAAAGAATAAAAAGCTCCCCTTTTTTTCAAGGGCAAAATCTCCCAGACAGTTCTAAGCATGGACGGCCTCAAATAAAGCCAACTCAAAAGATGTAAGATGAATAATTCTGATCCTCATGTCTGGGGCATGGAGTTAATAGTAAATAATGAAAGCAAAGTGTGTCCCTATATGTTTTCAAGGCAGGATGTATTGAGCATTTGTAATACACTAGGAGCTAGAGGGCAAGATGAAAAATAAAGAGGAAAGGGAGATATCTTTTCACTGTCAAAAGAGGCTAAAAGCCATACACACAAGTAATAGAAGGCACCGAAGTAAAAACGAGCAATTCTAAGTATAGGGGTGGTGGAGTGGAAAGAGTGCCCCTTTTAGAAGCAGAGAGACCCGGGTTCAGGTTCCAGATGTCGTCCTGCGTGATGGGGACGAATGATGTTAGGCCTCTGAGCTTCAGGTGACACTCCTACAAACGGGGAGCATGTGCCTCGCAGGGCCATGAAAAATGAATCCTGTGTGAGACGGATGGAGCACCTTTTCCTTTGTTTGGCCCACTGTAGGTATCCGGGAACTGATTTCCCAACCGTCTGCTCCCCTGGGATGTGAGTAGGAGCTAGCTGCTGCGATGTTCAGATAGCAGCCTTCTCCTCCTTGCCATGATGAAACAGAAGCCAAACAAGAGAAAAACCAGTTTCCAGGGGGGCATGACTCTGTGTCCAAGGCATGGTCCCCACAGCAGGTTAATTTCTTCAGAACAGCTGAGTTGGGTTGGGGCCTGTGTTTACCAAAAGGCCTAACAAACAAGGTTCATACCTGATACTGTAGGAAGCTACCCCCAAATGCCACATTTAACAGGGGCAAATGAAATACTGATATTCTTTGTTGTGTTTAATACTGCTTTCTAAGCTTTGTATAACACAATACACAGGACACTACTTTTGCTATTCTTATCGAATATTATTTTGTTTACTGAATGGATTCTTGAAGAGAAGGCTCTTTCGGGGAATTAAAATAGGAAGGGCTGGATGAGAGGCCATAATGAAACATCTGGAGTTTTCCCCAGAGACAGCCTGCATCTGAATTCAGGAGCGAGAGTTCATCCAGGACTGGAGAGGATACAGAGCTGAGGAGGAACCTCGAAGCTCAGAGGACACCTAGGTGCCAACGCACGCCAGCGATCTGCAGGAATCTGCAACCTCATGCGATTTTCCTGCTCGAGTGGCCTTAAATGATGACTGACAGGAGGGTAATAAAAAAAAGAACACTGAACGCGATTTGCCATGAGGATCATCATTAGGGGAGCCCTGGGGGGCACCTGTAACTGCAGCGGTTGGTGTGGTGCCATGTAGGAGCTTTCTGTCATTTACTGTGGATATGCCAGGCACTTACACAGTGTCCTGTGAAGCGGGCAGAGAAGAAAACTCGGAGAGTGGAAATAGAAGAGCCAAGGAGTCAAAGCCAGTTTGACAGACATGGAGTGTGGATCTCTGCTCTGGCACTATCCATACACATGAACTTGCTAAGCCTCAACTTCCTCATTTACAAAAAAAAGATATACGTCATCGTACTGCAGTCCTGATGCAAACATTCCAGATGGTCACCATCAGGTCTAGAACAATCCTTGGTTTGGAATCACAGTAGATGGTCTACAAAGGTGCATGCTGCTGCTGCTAAGTCGCTTCAGTCGTGTCCGACTCTGTGCGACCCCATAGACGGCAGCCCATAAGGCTCCCCTGTCCTTGGGATTCTCCAGGCAAGAACACTGGAGTGGGTTGCCATTTCCTTCTCCAAAGGTGCATAGTAGGTCCTAAACTAAAATGATGGATGGGTGGATGAATGGATGGATGGATGGATAGTCAGCTATAATACCGTAAACTTGGTAAAATACAAAAGATGGCAACTGAACATTCAACTAAGGGTCTTTCCGTGTTCATTTTACCTTTAAAAGAGCCCTGACGGAGGTATAAGATATATATGATTGGTCCCATTTGAAATAGGAATCAACCTGAAGCTGGATTTCAAATAATCTTCCCCAAGCTCATTCAGCTAATCTGATTATCCAACTCCTACTAATTGAGCACCTACTTTGTGCCAGGTACTGTTCTAACCCCTGAGGATACAGTATGAAAACAGATTTTATAAAAAAGAAAGAAAAAACTCCCTACATGGAGCTTACATTCTTCTGGGAGTAGGTGGAAATAGACCATAGGCAGAACAATTAGTGTACATTCTTTGTACTGGAAGAGCTCTGACAAGGGCAGTCATGAAAATCCCTGACATTGCAAGATCACCTTGACAGCCCTGGAATCCAAGATCGTGCGTCTCTACCACCCGCAGAGGCCCGAGTGACGGGATCAAATGCCCACAGCCTCAGCAACCGCTTTCTGAACTCAATTTCATTTCTCTTAAAATTGCACATTTAACTGTGGCCTGCACGTGGCAGGGGTGATGCCGAAGTGCAGAGGTCCCTCGCTCTGTTAAAGCCTGATCCCTGAGAAGAGCTGACCTCAGGGCCTTCCGACCAGTGGGGAAATTGAGGTCACTCTTTGCTCTGCTGTGTCACATTAGTTGTGCTGTGGTTTTATAGCTTCAAGGAAGTGAAGCAGATAGAGTCCCTGACCTTGGGTGTTGACAAGCTAAAGAATAAAAAGTATGCCCCAGGCTGCATGTGGTATCTAGCAAATATCACAGCACGGCTAAAGGCCTGATGCTGGCCAGCACTGAAAAGCAGCGCCGGTATGTCAGCACTGATGTCGTGATGAATACAGCTTTGTGAAGCCCTTAGTCTACACCTAGGCCTGTAATGAGGGATGCATGCCACGGAGGAGATGTGACCTGAAGCATCTGTAAACCAAAGACAGACATAACATCCTTACCTCCCAATCATCTGTTAATATCAATAACCTCAGATATGCAAAAATACCACTCTAATTGCAGAAAGTGAAGAGGAACTAAAGAGCCTCTTGATGAGGGTGAGAGAGGAGAGTGAAATAATTGGGCTAAAACTCAACATTGAAAAAACTAAGGTCATGGCATCCAGTCTCATCACTTCACAGCAAATAGATGGGGGAAAAGTGGAAACAATGACAGATTTTACTTTATTGGCCTACAAAATCATTGTGGATGACTGTGGTGACCACAACCATGAAATTAAAAGATGCTTGCTCCTTGAAAGAAAGGTCATGACAAACCTAGACTGTATATTAAAAAGCAGAGTCATCATTTTGTTGACAAAGGTCCATCTAGTCAAAGCTATGGTTTTTCCTGCAGTCATGTGTGGATGTGAGAGTTGGACCATCAAGAAGGCTGAATGCTTTTGAACATCAAAAGAATTGTTGCTTTTGAACTGTGGTGCTGGAGAGGACTCTTGAGAGTCCCTTGGACTGCAAGAAGATCAAACCAGTCAGTCCTAAAGGAAATCAACCCTGAATATTTATTGGAAGGACTGATGCTGAACCTGAAGCTCCAATACTTTGGCCACCTGATACAAACAGTCAATTAGTTGGAAGAGACCCTGATGCTGGGAAATATTGAGTGCAGGAGGAGAAGGGAGTGACAGAGAATGAAATGATTGGATGGCATTATCAACTCAGTGGACATGAGTTTGAGAAAACTCCAGAAGGACAAAAAAGCCTGGTGTGCTTCAGCTCATAGGGTCAAAAAGAGTCGGACATGACTAAGCAATTGAACACCAACAATTCTTCAGCTGACCAGCTTACACTCATCCATTCTCTCATCTGAAATGCTACCTCCTAACATTTGGTGTTACCTCCCTAAATTCTAAGGCTAGGTTGAAAGGTTGGTGGTTCTTCCCAAGTACTTTCATATAACTTGGCCTTCCTGATCGGTGAACATTAGCTGAATAAGTAATTGAATGTATGTATGTAAATGAATCAGACTGTCTCCCAAAGACTCAGTGGCAAAGTAGAATCCTAGAACGTCTGTCCCTCATCTTTCTCCTATTCACTGCAGACTTAGATCTGCCCAAGACGTGAGTGTGCTCACTCACACCTGGGGGCTGGTGGATGGTGGCCTTTGCCCTGAGCACTGTGCAGCCCATGGGCTTTTCCCTCCTGGGAGTTCATTCCTATCCTGGGTTTGTATCTATATGTTTCAGTCAGTAGAGCTGGACCTCTGCAGATGATTCCTTGTCCTTTCTGCGCCAACTCACAACTAGGGCTTCTATGTGAATTTTGCTCCCTGGGAGAATGTTTTGACTCTTCCTGAGAAGTCTAAGCAGTCCTCTGCTACTGGAAATAGACTTGTAAAATCATAAAGTAGTCATGGTAGAAAGCCCCTGAAGATTATCCAAGTCCATGCCCCTTTATGGCACCCCACTCCAGTACTCTTGCCTGGAAAACCCCATGGGCAGAGGAGCCTGGTAGGCTGCAGTCCACAGGGTTGCTACAAGTCAGACACGACAGAGCGACTTCACTTTACACACCTTGCTTTCTTCCTTCTTTTCCTCCCTCATTCCATCCTTCTATTTTTCCCTTCCTTCCTTTACCACCTACTGTGGATCAGGCAGTTCTCTCAGAATTGGGAATTGAATCAGGCAGAAAACATCAGTAAGCTTACAGTGCATCCAGGCCTACCATAATGACACTGTGTGCTGGGTGGGGAGCTGTTGCTTTATTCATTTGTTTGGCTGTTTCACGACATGCAACACAGACATAGGAAGTCATGGGCCCCCATTTTTGTGAAACAGTTGTGTTCTGCTGAATGATTTGTCCTCATTTGGAATGCCAGTTAAGACTAAGAAAATCAAAATTTGTGTTCAGCAAAGTTAATATGAGAGAAGTTAATATGCTTCATTGCTTGATAGTTTGGCCCTGGGTCCAGCAAACAGTAGATATTAAATAAATAACTGAGACAATCTCACCTTGTTTCCGACACCATTTCACACCTTGTCTGTATTTACTAGTCTTTCTTCCAAAAGTCGTCTGGCTTGACCAAGAACATAATGCCACATCAAGAGCTCAAAAGAGAGGGAGCAAACATAGTAAGTGACAGATAATACACCAGGCCTACTGCTGCTCACTGTGTGTCATTTATTCTCAGCTATGGCCTTTAAATTGTATATACTGCTGCTGCTGCTGCTGCTGCTGCTGCTGCTGAGGCTAAGTCACTTCAGTCGTGTCCGACTCTGTGCGACCCCATAGATGGCAGCCCACCAGGCTCCCCTGTCCCTGGGATTCTCCAGGCAAGAACACTGGAGTGGGTTGCCATTTCCTTCTCCAATGCAGGAAAGTGAAACGTGAAAGTGAAGTCATTCAGTCCTGTAAGACTCTTAGCAACCCCATGGACTGCAGCCTACCAGGCTCCTCCGTCCATGGATTTTCCAGGCAAGAGTACTGGAGTGGGGTGCCATTGCCTTCTCTGAAACTGCATATACATTGCCCTATTTTTCAGATGAAAGACCTTAAGGCCCATAGAGGTTCTGTGCCTTCCCCCGATGTCACACAGCTGTTAATGGTGAAGCCAGCTGGGCTCCATCTAAAGCACTCTCTAGTTGTGTACCATGGGATCTAAACAACCCGCTTTCTGGAACTGGCTTTCACAGCTTTATGGGAATAAGAATTCCGCATTTTTAGGTGACCGCTTAAATGAGTCAGGGATGATTTTTATGTTTAAATACTGGTCTTTCTGTTAAAACAATCAATCTCATTACTTTAAATGCAAGACCAGTGTTCAACCAGGCCTTTTGAATAACTATACTTAAAACTCACCTCTGTTTTATTGTTTAAATTTACATCTCCAAGGCTCTTTTTCTCTATGATTAAGAGGGTCTTTGTGTCAGCTCTCAAATTCTGACAGTGTTGAATTTTGGTCATCTCTCCTTTTGACGTTTCCTTTTCACTTACATCGTGTTTTGGCACATGACCCCTCCTTCATCTTGGAACTACTGCCCAGAAGAGTCTCCCACAGTCACTTGAATCACCCTTGCTGTGAGACCGTTATACTCGGGTTTGTTGAGGAAGCAACCCTAATCTCTATCACCACCCTCAGCATATTAGTTAGGTCACTGACTTAAGATTATAGAAACCAGCCTGTGGTAGCTTAAGCAAAGAGTGGGATTTCTTATAAGAAAAAGAATTTCTCTCATGAAAAAGAAGGTCACAGACATCCCCGGTGGTCCAGTGGTTAAGAATCCACCTGTCAACTAGGGAACATGGGTTCAATTCCTGGTCCAGGAAGATCCCACGTGCTGTGGAGGAACTAAGGCCATGTGCCACAATTACGGAGGCTGTGCTCTAGAGCCTGTGAGACTCAGCTACTGAACCAGCATCCCTAGTGCCTGTGGTCCACAACAAGAGAGGCCACCGCAATGGGAGACCCATGCACCTCAACTAGAGAGTAGCCTCTGCTCACTGTGACAAGAGGAAGTCAAGAGTTCAGTTCAGTTGCTCAGTCATGCCCGACTCTTTGTGACCCCATGAATCGCAGCACGCCAGGCCTCCCTGTTCATTACCATCTCTCAGAGTTCACTCAGACTCATGTCCATCGAGTCCGTGATGCCATCCAGCCATCTCATCCTCTGTCGTCCCCTTCTCCTCCTGCCCCCAATCCCTCCCAGCATCAGAGTCTTTTCCAATGAGTCAACTCTTCTCATGAGGTGGCCAAAGTACTGGAGTTTCAGCTTTAGTATCATTCCTTCCAAAGAAATCCCAGGGTTGATATCCTTCAGAATGGACTGGTTGGATCTCCTTGCAGTCCAAGGCACTCTCAAGACTCTTCTCCAACACCACAGTTCAAAAGCATCAGTTTTTCAGCACTCAGCCTTCTTCACAGTCCAATTCTCACATCCATCCATGACCACAGGAAAAACCATAGCCTTAACTAGACGGACCTTAGTCGGCAAAGTAATGTTACTGCTTTTGAATATACTATCTGGGTTGGTCATAACTTTTCTTCCAAGGAGTAAGCATCTTCTAATTTCATGGCTGAAGTTANGAAACTCACAATGCTGTCTGGACTTCCCCCATCACTCATCTCTGCCTCTGTCTACACAGCCACCTTATTCTTCTCCCTCTAGGACTGGCTTTCTTTGGTTTCTGTTTCATAGGGGGAAAAGACATGGTCATTTTGAGCTTCCAAATGTGTAAATTACAGTCCAGCCACCTAAAAAAATCTCATTCTCTGGGTCCAACTTTCACATGGAAGATCAAACAAGTCAATCCTAAAGGAAATAAACCTTGAATATTCATTGGAAGGATTGATGCTGAAGCTCCAATATTTTAGCCACCTGATGCAAAGTGCCAACCCATCGGAAAAGAGCTGATGCTGGAAAAGATTGAAGGCAGGAGGAGAAGGGAACAACAGAGGCCGAGGTTGTTGGATGGCATCACTGACTAAATGGACATGAGTTTGAGCAAACTCCAGNCTGCTTTCCTCCCAGGGAAGCATGCAGCTACTCAAGAAAGTTAAAGGATTCATCTGAAACAATTTTGTATATTGTGAGAGGTTGGGACAGAGGGTCACAGTGGGTTTTTAGCTTTGTTACAGGCCTCTAGTTTTTGTAGCACATTTGTTAAAAGTGTTTCACTGCTGGTTCTTATGTGACCAGCCCCCCACCACACCCCCCCAAAAAAAAACTTGGGTGCTGCCTCTCTAATGGGCTTTTGTAGGCAAAAATGTTGCACAAAAGTTTCTGCATTTTCAGTGCTGGGGGAGATGTGTTAACACTGTTTGTCCCTTTATGGAAGGGAGAGAACAGGAGGAAACTTCCACAGGGCTTCCTCCAGACCCCCGCCTGTCTTTTCCCTTATGAGCCAGCTGCGTATCCCTTATGTGTATCCTTTTTCACTATGTCACTACCCTTAAGGCAGAAAGTGAAGAGGAACTAAAAATCCTCTTGATGAAAGTGAAACTGGAGAGTGAAAAAGTTGGCTTAAAGCTCAACATTCAGAAAACGAACATTATGGCATCCAGTCCCATCACTTCATGGGAAATAGATGGGGAAACAGTGGAAACAGTGTCAGACTTTATTTTGGGGGGCTCCAAAATCACTGCAGATGGTGACTGCAGCCATGAAATTAAAAGACACTTACTCGTTGGAAGGAAAGTTATGACCAACCTCGACAGCATATTTAAAAGCAGAGACATTACTTTGCCAACAAAGGTCCATCTAGTCAAGGCTATGGTTTTTCCAGTGGTCATCTATGGCTGTGAGAGTTGGACTGTGAAGAAAGCTGAGCACTGAAGAATTGATGCTTTTGAATTGTGGTGTTGGAGTAGACTCTTGAGAGTCCCTTGGACTGCAAAAAGATCCGACCAGTCCATTCTAAAGGAGATCAGCCCTGGGATTTCTTTGGAGGGAATGATGCTAAAGCGGAAACTCCAGTACTTTGGCCACCTCATCCGAAGAGTTGACTCACTGGAAAAGACTCTGATGCTGGGAGGGATTGGGGGCAGGAGGAGAAGGGGACAACCAAGGAAGAGATGGCTGGATGGCATC
Source organism: Raphicerus campestris (assembly GCA_006410735.1). NCBI lineage: Eukaryota > Metazoa > Chordata > Mammalia > Artiodactyla > Bovidae > Raphicerus > Raphicerus campestris. The sequence continues at coordinate 32,344 of SJYW01021611.1, forward strand.
ACAGACTCGATGGACGTGAGTTTGAGTGAACTCTGGGAGTTGGTGATGGACAGGGAGGCCTGGCAGGCTGCGATTCATGGGGTCGCAAAGAGTCGGACACGACTGAGCGACTGAACTGAACTGATTACATCAGTTACATGGCTAACTGATTACATCTTAGCCATGGGTACAGCTAGATAATAAAAATAAGTAATTACCTTTCTGATGACTAACTCATGAGGATGAGGAGAGGTTAGAACCCTTGTGAACTGTTGGTGGGAATGTAAAATAGTGCACTCTGGGAAATGGTATGGTTGTTCTTCAAAAAGTTAAAAATCATTTTACCATATAATCCAGCAGTTGTACCTCTTGATACATGCTCGAGAGAATTGAGAGTAGGATCTTAAAGGGATTCCTAGCAGCATTATTCACAATGTCCAGAATGTGGAAGTAACCCAAGCTTTAGCTGACAGATAAATGGATAAGCAAAGTGTGGTGTATACTGTCAGTGCAATATTATTCAGCCTCCAAAAGAAAGGGACTGCTGCATGTTGACACATGCTAGAGCATGGGTGAAGCTTGAGGGCGTTATGCTAAGTGATACAGTAAGTCACATGCATAAAAACATACACTATGATTCCATTTATATGAGGTACTTCAGTTCAGTTCAGTCCCTCAGTCGTGTCTGACTCTTTGCGACCCCATGGACTGCAGCACGCCAGGCCTCCCGGTCCATTACCAACTCCTGTAGTTCATTCAAACTCGTGTCCATTAAGTCAGTGATGCCATCCAACCATCTCATCCTCTGTCGTCCACTTCTCCTCCCACCTTCATTCTTCCCCAGCATCAGGATCTTAGAACGGTTGTTGCCAAGTGCTGGAAGGAAGAGAGAAGTTAGCGTTTAATGAGTAGTGAGTTTAAATTTAGCAAGATGAAAAGAGTTCTGGGAATAAACAGCAGTGATGGTTGCAGAACAACATGAATGTCCTTAATGCCACTGACTTGTCAGTTTAAAATCCTGCAGATAGTAAATGTTTCATGTATTTTACCACAGATTTTTAAAACTTGGGGGAAAGTCTTTTTCCCTATCGGACTGAGTTGACGTCTTTGTTGAAAAAATAGAATGACAGTATAAATAGGAGTCTATTTCTATCTCTCTATACTATTCTATTGATCTATTTCTTGATCTTTATATCAAGACAATATTATCCTGAATACTGTAACTTTATAGTAAGTTTTAAAATGAGGTAATATTAGCTCTCCAATTTTATTCTTTCAAAACTGCCTTGCATATCTTAGCATTTCCATTTAAATTTTAGAATCAGCTTGTGAATGTCCTCCCCTCACCTAAAAAAATAAATACATAAATCCTCCTGGGATTGTGCTGAATCTATAGACCAGTTTAGGATGAGTTTACGTCTTACATAACTTACATAACTGAATAGGTCATATTCCTCCATTTATTTAGATCGACTTTCTCTCAGCACTGTTTTATCATTTTCAGCATAGAGATTTTCTACATGTTTTATTAAATGTAGTCCAAAATGTTTTATGCTTTATAAACACTATTTTAAATGAAATCTTTTACATATTAACTATGAGGATATATAATTACAAGTAATTTAGGCATATTAAAATTGTACCCTACTATGTTATTAAATACATTTATTAGGGCTGATCGATGTAGTAGTTTCCTTTGAATTTTCTGTGTAAATGATGGTATTGCATGAAAATAGAATCAGTTGTATAATCAGTTGTACTCTACTGCAACCAGTCTTCCTTCTTTCCTTCCTTCCTTTTTTTTCTTTTTTTTGACTTGTTCCTTATCAGTATTTCTCTATTATTCTCTGTTAGGTATGAAGTTTGCTATAGGATTTCTATAGGAGTGCTTCATCAGGTTACAGAAATTCTCAACTATTCCTAGTTTTTTAAGACTTTTTCTTTACAATGAATGGATTTTGAAATTTGTAAATTTCTTTTTCTATGCCTATTAAAGTGATCCTGTGTTAATGTGGCAAATAATATTAATTGATTTTTAGATGGTAAAGCAGCCTTCCATGATTCAATTTGCTAATCTCCCTTTAAGTATTTTTGCATCTATGTGCAAGCATGGTTAGTCTAATTTTTAAAAAATATTTTGTCAAGATTTGGTATTGTGGTTATGCTGAACTGCCACTTTAAAATGCTTCAGATAGTAAACATCTTATGTATAAAACAAGTGGAAAGTTGTTCCTCTCTATTTTGTGAATTTATGTAAAATTGGTTATTTCTTTAATTTCTGATAGGATATTATTTCTTCCTTTGGTATCTGATGATAGGATTCACTGGTCAAAACTTCAAAGTCTAGTATTATTTTTTTCCTGTGGGTGTGTTTGATGATTCAGATTTATTAGGTATGAGACTATTCAAATGACTTGTCTCTTCTCGAGTCATTTTTACTAACGTGTGTTTTTCAAGAAATATATTGAATTCTTAAGTTGTTCAGTTTGTGGCAAGTTATTCATAATACCCTTCAAATGTCCTTTAAGTGTCTGTAGCATTTATCCCTCATTTATATCTATCCCTCCTTTATATCTAATATTGGTAATTTCTGTTCTCTCTCTTTTCCTTGATCCATCTAGCTAGAGTTCTACTAAGTTTCTCAGACTCTTCAAGGAACGGATTTTTATTTTGTTGACTTTGTTTATTGCGTACCAACTTTGTATTTCCTTGATTGCTACACTTCTTTTGTACTTTTTGTCTATTTTGCATCTACTTTGCTATTCTATTTGTGGTTTCTTAAGGTGAAATAAGTTTTCTTACAGTGTGATTTCACTGGTGGCTCAATCTGCCTGCAGTGTGGGAGGCACGGGTTTGATCCCTGGGTCGGGAAGATCCCCTGGAGAAAGAAATGGCAACCCGGGTATTCCAGTATTCTTGCCTGGAGAATTCCACAGACAGAGGAGCCTGGTGGGCTGTACCCCATGGGGTCCCAAGAGTCAGACAAGACTGAATGACTCACTTTCACTTTTCAAGGTGAAATAAGAGGTCATTGTTTTTTTAAGCTTTCTTTTTTTTAAACACAAGCATTTAAATCACCAGTTCCCTCTAAACACTGCTTTAGTCCTATTCTAAAAATTTTTATGTATCTTTGTTAGCATTCAGATCAAAATATTTTCTGATTTCCCTCCCAATTTCTTCTTTGGTCCATATTTTACTTAGGAGTATGTTGCTAATCAAATATTTTAGCTATTCCTAGATATTGTATTGTTACAGACTTCGGTTTAGTTACAGTGAGGTCAGAGAACATGCTGTAGGCGATTTCAATCCTTTTCAATTATGGCCTTTCTTAATGGTCACGTGCGCTCGAAAAAATGGCATTATGTCATTGTATAGTGGTCTACAGATATCAGTTAGGTTAAGATGGTTGACAGTGCTGTTCAGAAAATTTATCTTTTTTTTTCCTAGTTCCTGAGGGAAGGGTGTTAAAGTCTCCATCTATGACTATGATCACTATGTATATCTCTTTAATTCTGTCCAGCATCCTTTTATCATTATAAACGGTCTTTCTGTCGTTGCTAAAGCTCCTTGTCTTGAGGTCTGTATCAGGCAGGGTTCAGAGATCACACAGTATTTGAGGATCAAGTTTAATGTAAAGAGTTATTAATTAATAATAGAGGATTAACTACTAAGGGACAAAGAGACCTCTACAGAGCACAATAAAAGCTGATACAGGGAGCAGCCCCTACCTCTGGGGCAAAGGAATAGTACACAAAGAAGAGAAGCTTAAGCATGGGACTCAGATCTTGTTGGAAAATGTGTGATTTGGCACATTGGTGGCAGAGAAGGTCAGCGAAGTGCCACAGACCAGAGCTCTCATGTAGGAAAGAACATACCAGCAAGCTGATGAAATGCACTAGGAAGCTATCTAATGAGCTGTCACTGAGACCCGCTGAAAGCTACTTTCTGAGGCACCAAATAAACTGTCCAGGAAGATACCTGCTAGGGTGCTTCTGAAACTCACTGCGAAGGCGCCTATGAGGCCCCTGCCGAAGTCTTTGGATTGCCAGCTCGGATACCGGTGTCACCCTGCTGAGAAGCCACGCACAAGGATGCCACTAAAAGTCCTTGAGAAGTGAGCACCATGGAGGTCCTGCACCCACTGTGGACCACCACGTGCCCCGGGGAGAAGGTAAGAACACACCAATCTGGGAGAGAAGCCTTTCCCTCCTGCAGTGACCCTACAGCGCCCTCTACTGGCAAAATGTAACAGAGCCGGCAAAGGTGAAATATTTGCCTCTAACATCACAAAAAGGCCAAGGAGGATGGATTGGAGATAAGAAAATTATTACAAATAAATTATTACAAAAAAATAATTTACTGGCAGAAGGTGCAATTTGTTTGATTTGAGATCAAGCAAGTCAAGTCACTTTATACTTACGGTTTGCATGGTTTATCTTCTTCTGTACACTTAATTATGACCAATTTGCCTTTTTATATTTAAAATGCATTTCTTTTAGGTAGTGTCTATAGGTGGTACTTCTTTTTTTAAAATTCTTTCAAGTTTCTGACTTTTAATTGGAGTGTTTACTTCATACACATTTTATTGTATTGTAACTATTGATATGGTTGGTTTTAGCTCTATTAGTTTATTAATTTTTTTTCACTTTGTGTCCTCTGTTTTTGCTTCTCTCTTCTTTACAACATACTCTGGAATTTTTTTAGGATTCAATTTTTACTTTCTCTTTTGACTTTTTTATATGTCAAGTGACTTATGTAAGTCACTTTCTTATATAAGTTTCTCTCTTCTTTTTTATATCTCTTTGCATCTTAAAAGTGACCACTCTATTGATTACAATATACAGTATTTTATTTTCTCTCTACAGTTAACCTTGAAACACTTGTCATAAAATGTAGAACTCTTACAACCCAATAGGTCTGTTTATCTCTTCTCATCTTCCTTTGGATTATAATTGCCCTATTATTACAACTACATACATTACAATCCCCTCAAGACAATGTTATAGTTTTTGCTTTAATGAGTCCTATATATTTTAAACAAGAGCTTTCACAGAAAAAAAAAAAAGCTAGTCTATTACAGTTACCCAGTTATTTACAATTTCCAGTACATTTTCATCCCTACCAAAGATTCAAGTCTCCATCTGGTATAACTTCTCTTCAGCCTGAAGCACCTCCTTTTATTATTTCATGTAACAGATCTTCAGATAATAAGTTCTCTCAGTTTTGTTTTATTTTTTAAAAATCTTTCTTTCAGCTTTATTCTTGAAGGAAAATATCAATGGATATTCTTATTCTGGGTTGTTGTTCTTTTAGCACTTCAAAGATAATTTCACCTGTTTCCTGACTCCATGGTTACTGATGGAAAGTCAGCACGACTCTGAATGGTTATCACCCTTTATGTAATGTATCATTTTCCTTAGGGTGCTTTAAAGGCTTCTCTTCATCTTTGGTTCTCAGCAGTTTGACTTTGATTTTCCTGGATGTGGTTTCCTTTCTGTATATCATCCTGTTGTTGTATGGCAAAACCAATACAATATTGTAAAGTAAAAAAAAATTTTTTTTAATTAATTCTTGAATGCAAACATTTATGTCTTTCCCAAAGGCTGGAAGTTTTCAGCTGTCTTAGAGTTCTCCAGAATAGCAGAACCCATACATAAAAAGAGGCATAAAAAAGAGATTTATTATAGGAATTGGCTCATATTCTTATAGAGGCTGAGAATTCCCATGATATGTCATCTGTAAGTTGGAGAACCAGGAAATCCGGTGGTATAATTCAGTACATAAGGCTCAAGTACTGAATTATGGTACTTGATTCTCATGTATCAAGATGGCTAAGGGCAAGGAAAGATGGATGTCTCAGCTGAGGGAAGGGTGCAAGTTCACCCTTCCTCCACTGTTTACTTTGATTCAAGTTCTCATTGAATTGAACAATACCCACCCACATTGTGGAGGGTGATCTTCTTTCTTTGATCACCCATTCAAATGCTAATTACTTCTGAAAATGCTTTCACAGACACATCAATTCAGTTCAGTTCAGTTGCTCAGTTGTGTCCGACTCTTTGCGACCCATGGTCTGCAGCACGCCAGGCCTCTCTGTCCATCGCCAACTCCTAAAGTTTGCTCAAACTCATCTCCATTGAGTCAGTGATGCCATCCAACCATCTCATCCTCTGTCGTCCTCTTCTCCTCCTGCCGTCTANGTTTATTAATTTTTTTTCACTTTGTGTCCTCTGTTTTTGCTTCTCTCTTCTTTACAACATACTCTGGAATTTTTTTAGGATTCAATTTTTACTTTCTCTTTTGACTTTTTTATATGTCAAGTGACTTATGTAAGTCACTTTCTTATATAAGTTTCTCTCTTCTTTTTTATATCTCTTTGCATCTTAAAAGTGACCACTCTATTGATTACAATATACAGTATTTTATTTTCTCTCTACAGTTAACCTTGAAACACTTGTCATAAAATGTAGAACTCTTACAACCCAATAGGTCTGTTTATCTCTTCTCATCTTCCTTTGGATTATAATTGCCCTATTATTACAACTACATACATTACAATCCCCTCAAGACAATGTTATAGTTTTTGCTTTAATGAGTCCTATATATTTTAAACAAGAGCTTTCACAGAAAAAAAAAAAAGCTAGTCTATTACAGTTACCCAGTTATTTACAATTTCCAGTACATTTTCATCCCTACCAAAGATTCAAGTCTCCATCTGGTATAACTTCTCTTCAGCCTGAAGCACCTCCTTTTATTATTTCATGTAACAGATCTTCAGATAATAAGTTCTCTCAGTTTTGTTTTATTTTTTAAAAATCTTTCTTTCAGCTTTATTCTTGAAGGAAAATATCAATGGATATTCTTATTCTGGGTTGTTGTTCTTTTAGCACTTCAAAGATAATTTCACCTGTTTCCTGACTCCATGGTTACTGATGGAAAGTCAGCACGACTCTGAATGGTTATCACCCTTTATGTAATGTATCATTTTCCTTAGGGTGCTTTAAAGGCTTCTCTTCATCTTTGGTTCTCAGCAGTTTGACTTTGATTTTCCTGGATGTGGTTTCCTTTCTGTATATCATCCTGTTGTTGTATGGCAAAACCAATACAATATTGTAAAGTAAAAAAAAATTTTTTTTAATTAATTCTTGAATGCAAACATTTATGTCTTTCCCAAAGGCTGGAAGTTTTCAGCTGTCTTAGAGTTCTCCAGAATAGCAGAACCCATACATAAAAAGAGGCATAAAAAAGAGATTTATTATAGGAATTGGCTCATATTCTTATAGAGGCTGAGAATTCCCATGATATGTCATCTGTAAGTTGGAGAACCAGGAAATCCGGTGGTATAATTCAGTACATAAGGCTCAAGTACTGAATTATGGTACTTGATTCTCATGTATCAAGATGGCTAAGGGCAAGGAAAGATGGATGTCTCAGCTGAGGGAAGGGTGCAAGTTCACCCTTCCTCCACTGTTTACTTTGATTCAAGTTCTCATTGAATTGAACAATACCCACCCACATTGTGGAGGGTGATCTTCTTTCTTTGATCACCCATTCAAATGCTAATTACTTCTGAAAATGCTTTCACAGACACATCAATTCAGTTCAGTTCAGTTGCTCAGTTGTGTCCGACTCTTTGCGACCCCATGGTCTGCAGCACGCCAGGCCTCTCTGTCCATCGCCAACTCCTAAAGTTTGCTCAAACTCATCTCCATTGAGTCAGTGATGCCATCCAACCATCTCATCCTCTGTCGTCCTCTTCTCCTCCTGCCGTCTATCTTTCCCAGCATCAGGATCTTTTCCAGTGAGTCAGCTCTTCGCATGAGGTGGCCAAAGTATTGGAGTTTCAGCTTCAGCATCAGTCTTTTCAAAGAACACCCAGGGCTGATCTCCTTCAGGATGGACTGGTTGAATCTCCTTGCAGTCCAAGAGACTCTCAAGAGTCTTCTCCAACACCACAATTTCAAAGCATCAATTCTTCGGTGCTCAGGTGTCTTTATAGTCCAATTCTTACATCCATACACAGACACATCCAGAAATATTTTGGCACCAGCGGCTAGGTTCAAGGAAAACAACTTTTTCACGCACTGGAAGATGGGAAGGATGGTTTGAGGATGATTCAAGCACATTTTATTTATTGTACACTTTATTTCTAATATTGTTATATCAGTTCCATCTCATATCATCAAGTATTAGATCTTGGAGGTTGGGGACCCCTGTTTTACAGTTATCTGTTGGCTCAGGCTAATTGACACATAGTATTAACCATCCCAACAAGCACTGTATCTTGAAGTAATTTTTCTGCCCAGTTCTATCTTTCTCCTCCTTCTGGATATTCAGAAGGAAATCTTTTGTTACTACCTACTTCCTTTGAGTCTCCTTTCATTTTTATTAATTTTTTTTCCTTTCTACTCTCAGTTCAGATAATATCTAGACTCTTTCCCTCATCATCTCCATCCTATTATGTCCACCCAGAGAATTTTTATTTCACATATTCTATTTTACAGTTTGATCATTTCCATTTGATTATTAGATTTGTTTCCTTCTTTTTTGAAATTGTGTCTCTCTTCACTCACCACAACCATATCTTCCTTCACTTCACTGACCATAGCTAAAACGGCCAGTTTAAAACCCTTGTCTGCTAATTCTAACCCTTGGGTCATCTTAGAGTCAATCTTAGCATGTTGTTTTTCTTCTTGCAACTGGGTTACAATTTTATGGTTCTTGGTATATTTATTTTGGATTTTATTCTGATCATTGTGATCATTGTATTTTGGAACCTCTAGATTCAGTTACAGTTCTAAAGAGTGTTGATGTTTTTGTTTTAGCACTTAACTTGGTGTCTGAGTCAGGATTCTCCCAAAAAACAGAACCAATATGTATGATTATAACAAAAGAGGTGTATTTCAGGGAATTAGGTCACAAAATTACAGAGCTGGCAAACCTGGAATCTGTCAGCTACAGGCTAGAAACTCAGATGGGATTTGATGTGCAGTCTTGAGAGTGAATTCGTCTTCAGGAAACCTCAGTGTTAGCTCTGAAGGCCTTCATCTTATTGGATGAGGCCCACCTGTACTGCCAAGTGTAATCCCCTTTAGCTAAAGTTGACCTATTGTAGATATTAACCATGTTGGCAAACCTTCACTAGATTAGTATTAGATTGAGTAACTGGACCACAAGGGGATCAAACCAATCAATCCTAAAGGAAATCAACCCTGAATGGTATTGGAAGGACTGATGCTGAAGTTGAAGCTGCAATACTTTGGCCACCTGAGGCGAAGAGCTGACTCATTGGAAAAGCCCCTGATGCTGAGAAAGATTGGAGGCAAAAGGAGAAGGTGGATGGATGAGATGGTTAGACGGTATCACTGACTCAATGGACGTGAATCTGAGCATATTCTGGAAGATAGTGAAGGACAGGGGAGCCTGGTGTGCTTCAGTTCATGGGGTTGCAAAGAGTCAGACACAACTTTGCAACTGAATAACAGCAACAAATGACTGTGGCCTGCAGTTTGCAACTGCAGGAGGCCTGGCTGGGCGTTAAGCCAACCATCACACTTGGCCAGACTCACACTACAAAGCTGCACGCTTGCAGTAGATGTGCGTTCTTTAAACTTTAAGTACAAGCTACTTTCAGCTTGCCCCACACATGTAGGAATAAGCGGGGGACTGTACAGGCTTTATAAACACACTTTACCTCTGTCTCTCTTCCAAGATTGCACTCTCACTTTTCAGGGGATGTGGTCACCCTGAACTCTCTTACTTTGCTTTTCACTGGAAAAACTAGGAGTTTGGTATTATAGTTTTCCAACTCAGCAACCACAGGCTACGCACTTCTTCCAAAGTTATTTCCTCCAGAATCTGCCTGCTATTTTTTTCACTTTCTAGTGCCTGCACACCTTTGTTTTGATTTCCACCTTTGTTTTCGTGTTTGGCTCACAGTTTATAGAGGTTATCTATAGAAAGGTGGGATCTGGTAGGAGTTTGCTTGGCTATACTGAAAGCAGAAACCTCACAGGTATTGTGACTGTTAAATGAGATGATGAAAGAAAAAAATCGTGGCACATTTCCAATCTGTGCTGAGTGAGTGATCAATAAATGATAGCTATTATTATTTATTAGGATGAGCAGCTAACAGAGTGGTTGTTCCGCTTAAACGTTAGGTACAAGGTCAAACTCTCCATGGCTCTTAGGGATCAAGGGGCAGCAAATCACCAGATTCTTCAGGAGATAATCCCATAGAGGCAAGGTCGAGGTCATGGCCAAAGTTATTTTCCAAGACTCTTTCCAGCTCCTTCCAGGAACTAGCACTAATTCGGAAACTGAGGCAACCGTCCCATTGTAAAAATGAAAAGCTAATCCAGAAATTTTTTCCAAAAGCAATAAGAGAACACTGGGGCTTGGTAAGCACTCAAGACTACATGACCAGCCCACTACTATAATGTCTGCTTCACCAGAGCAAGGATTTTTATCTGCCTTATTCATGGCTGTATTTCCCGGAGTCCAGTCCAGTGCTTGGAACACAGCAGACGTGCCATAAACATTGGCGAAATGAATGGGTGAAAATTCAGAGAGTGAGACTTGTGTGAACTTCTACTGGCTGAGTTTGGACATGCTTTTCTGAAGCAAGGTGTGCTCAGAAAAGAAGAAAGCTGAGTCTGTGGGTAGGGTGCTAAATGGCAGCAAAGAAAAGGCTCAAGGAGAAATTAAACCATTTAGTGCTAAATGGCAGCAAAGAAAAGGCTCAAGGAGAAATTAAATCCTCCTCCTTTCTCAGGTCTGCCCGAGGAGTCATCTTCCATCTCAGCCTGTCCTGGGGCTGGGAAGCATTACCACTGCGTGAGTGGCCTGTGCACAACCTTTGTTTGAGGTTTCATCCACATCTGGAAGCAGTTTTGAATCATCTCGGGTTTGGCACCGCCGAAACAAGGGCTCTGCCAAACCCTCACTTTCTTTCATGTTTCAGCCCTAACACCCCTCAAACCATCTTGAGCCTGTTGATTCTACTTCTTCATTTTCACTTATGTCATCAAAACATTCACTTGAAACGTATCGCTAGTAATCAAAGGAATCTTCTGCTGTGGGTCAGGGCAATGAGTCAGCTAGATCTGGACAGTCTTCCCAGCCATGTACTGATCCCTCAGTCGCTTTCATAGAGCTCAATCTGTCCCAGCCACAAAATCTTTGCATTCGCTATTATTTAAATGAAACTATTAAAAAAAAAAAAAAAAGGAGCAGATGGGATGATCTGAGAATATAGCATTGATGTATATACACAAAAACGTGTACAATAGGCAGCTAGTGGGAAGCTGCTGGACAGCCCCGGAGCTCAGCTTGGTGCTCCGTGATGACCTCCATGGGAGGGTTGGGCTGGTGGATAGCCTCAAGAGGGAGGGGATATATGTATGCTTATAGCTGATTCATGTTGTATAGCAGAAACCAACGCAAACCTGTAAACCAATTATCCTCCAATAAAATTTTTTTAAATATGTGCTCATTGGAAGATTTCAGGGGAATTCAGATTTATGTACACGTACACACACACACACACACACACACACACACACACACACATACCTCAGTCTAAGGAAAATATGAACACCCAGAGATAAGCACCATGAACAGGAATCCTTCCTTTCCATAGTTTTTTTCCGCTGTGTATTTCATTCAATTGACATGATGATACAGCATAATTTTCTACCATTTCATTTAATATAAGGAGAAATTCCATGTTATTAAATATTATATATAATGCCTAAACTTACCCAATCAATCAAGAAATGTTTATTGACTGTCTGCCAGATGTCTAGCAGAGAAGACAAAGCTGTTGGCCCCAGGGAGCCTGCCGGTTCCTGAAGGAGACACACAAGACACACAATCACTTAGCAAGTTGTAAAGGAAGCAAGGGAGATTGAGGATAGGAGAGTAGTGTGCTGTTTGAGGGAGGGCCTGTCTGAGGAGATGCAGTTAAGCAAAGGACTGAATAAAGTGATATTCCAACCAGTACTAATTCATAGAACCACACATCCAATATTAAATATGTTGCTGCTGAAAATATCTCACGATCAAAATGTCACTGCTGAGCACTTTGAAGGTGCTGAGCATTTTGAGTTGAGCACCACTCATGAAAAAAATAAAGCTGCCAGAGTGAATAAAGGGAGTTAAACAGAGGAGAAAAGGAAGAAGGAAAGGAGAGATTCTTCAGAGTTTTCTGGGAGGCTAGCTCCTGGGTTATAATCCTCAGAAAAGTCCCCAGATAAGGCTGAAACTCACGGCTGAGAAATAAAAAAAAGAGAGAAGGAAAAGCAAAGGATCAGTCACAGGGGCATACAGAGAAGAGAGAGGAGAAATGATGCACAAGCATGTGTCTCAGTGTGTGAGGGATGAGATGGCGCCTATGGACACAGCTATACCGCAACAGACTGGACAGGAGATACTTTTCTACAAGAGCAGAAGTATCAGCAGAAATTCCCATTTTATTGGCCAGTATAAAACAAAATGTAAAGGAGTAAGACTTTCTTGTAACAGCCTAACATTCGTCTTTGGTAAGGGTTCTGTTTTTTGCTAGTATTGTCCTCTTGGCAGCCACTGGCTAGGCAGAATCAACTGGGCCCTTCTTAAGTTCCCATAGAATTGTATCTGTGCCAAGCACAGTGCTTGGTAATTAGAAGGGATGAAAACACTGTTTCCTGAGTGAATAAACACATTAAGAATGACATTTAATAGAGTCTATTCCATATTATAGATTCAAGCATAGTTTTTTCGTGGTGGTGTCATCAGGTCCCTGGGAAATAGTCCCTCCTCGTCTATATTTACGGTGTTTGGTGCAGTAGAGAATATGCTGTGTTAAGGAAGATAGGAGGAAAGGAGGCAAGAATAAGACCTCTCACTACAGGCGAGAAAATCAATTAAACAAAAGCCATGGCAACAGGAATCAGGAATTCCAGAGGAACCAAAAAGGGAAAAGAAAAGACAGGGTTAAAATCAGAAGGGAGGAGGGAGGAGGAGAAAGGGGCNATGGTGGTGTCATCAGGTCCCTGGGAAATAGTCCCTCCTCGTCTGTATTTATGGTGTTTGGTGCAGGAGAGAATATGCTGTGTTAAGGAAGATAGGAAGAAAGGAGGCAAGAATAAGACCTCTCACTACAGGCGAGAAAATCAATTAAACAAAAGCCATGGCAACAGGAACCAGGAATTCCAGAGGAACCAAAAAGGGAAAAGAAAAGACAGGGTTAAAATCAGAAGGGAGGAGGGAGGAGGAGAAAGGGGCCAGAGGGAAGAAGCGAGAGAGCCACCTCCCAGCAGACAAATCCGAATCTCAAGGCACCCTCAGGTCCAGCCAGGAAGCAGCTTGCTCACTGTTCCTAGGCCAGCGCTGTGACTTGGCAAGTCAAATTTAGAGTCAGAAAAAAAAAAAAAAAAAGCCAAGGCCTGTCTGGTTTCAGAGCAAAAGACGTAAGCATTATACAAGTAGCAATGAAGCAGCCGCCACCACCACCACCGTTTGCTACCTATCATGGGTATTCAGGGGTTGCCATTTTCCTCTCGTTTAATTCTCATCACAAGATGGGCATGATTATCTCTCACCTCAAAGTAAGGTAACTAAGGCACACAAAGGTGAAGTAACAAGCCCAGAATCACAGGGGGAAAAAAGGCTGCAAGATATAATTTAAACCCAGGTCAGTTTCAGTATGAAGCTGTGCTGTGCACTCGTAGACTAGCCCATAAAAATGCCTCTCTGGGCTTCTCAGGTGGCTCAGACAGTAAAGAATCCATCTGCAGTACAGGATACCTGGGTTCAATCCCTGGGTTGGGAAGATCCCCTGCAGAAGGGCATGGCAACCCATTCTAGTATTCTTGCCTAGAGAACTGGATGGACAGAGGAGCCTGGCAGGCTGCAGTCCATGAGGTCACAAAGAGTTGGCCACAACTGAGCGATTAAGCACACACACAGAGAGCTCTCACGCCTGTCAAGAGCTTCAGAAGTTGTTGCCTGCTCTTAAAGCCCCTCCCAACAATCAGAAGCCATTTCAGACGACCGCTGTCTCCCTAGGGCCCCATAGTAGCAGACACTGGAAAGTGTATCTGATCAGCTTCATTTACTGCCTGGCTTGTACAGTCCAGGCAAAAGGCTGGGTTGCATCTCAAGGTCTATGGCTGCTCAGCTGCTACTCAGGGCTGGGGAACCCCAGCCTCTGTGTTGGCTGACAGCACCCCACTTCCTTCTTTCCTTTGCCATCGTGGTGGTGCAATAACAGGGCATCCTGTTCTGCAGGCACTCCTCATTCAATACATGTTTGTGTATGCTTCAACATTCTGGGAGGAGGCATGGCCTCCTAAAAGTGGATTCTAGGTACAGGATTTAAAATAGCTAATGTCAACTACCCTCAAAATTGTCAGTACTTGTTTGCAAGTCCAGTACTTTGGCCACCTGATCCAAAGAACTGACACTGGAAAAGACCCTGATGCTGGGAAAGATTGAAAGCAGGAGGGGAAGGGGATGACGGAGGATGAGATGGTTGGATGGCGTCACTGACTCAGTGGACATGAGTTTGAGCAAGCTCCAGGAGATGGTGACGGACAGGGAGGCCTGACGTGCTGTGGTCCATGGGGTCACAAAGAGTCAGACACAACTGAGTGACTGAGCCAACTAACCAACTGTTTGTAGACCACTTCTGCTATTTCATGTCAATTTCTCCTGTAGCCTTCTTACCAGATCTGAGAGGCACTTCCATGGGCTGGTCTGTATCATTATCTTCCTACTGAAAGATGGGCCTGAAGTATGGCTTTGTAGCGTCTTTGTTCTGTGCTGCTAGTCTGCTTACTTAATTGTCTGTGNACCAGATCTGAGAGGCACTTCCATGGGCTGGTCTGTATCATTATCTTCCTACTGAAAGATGGGCCTGAAGTATGGCTTTGTAGCGTCTTTGTTCTGTGCTGCTAGTCTGCTTACTTAATTGTCTGTGCCTTCTTTCTTTAAATGTTTTATTGAGATATAATTGGCATGTGTGTGTGCTCGGTCATGTCTAACTCCTTGATAGTCCATGGACTTTAGCCCACCAGGTTCCTCTGTCCATGGGATTCTCCAAGCAAGAATACTGGGACAAGTTGCTATTTCCTCTTCCAGGGGATCTTCCTGACCCAAGGATCGAGCCCTCATCTCCTATGTCTCCTGCACTGGCAGGCAGATGCTTTACTACTGAGCCACAAATATGTTGTCCTCTATAACGTTGATGCCTTTTAAAAGAAAATTCCACATATAAATATGACCATATGATATTTGTCTTTCTCTATATGACTTATTACATTCAGCATAATATCCTCAAGGTCTATCCATGTTGTTGCAAATGGCAAGATTTCATTCTATTTTATGGCTGANTTTTTGCTTTGGCTCCATCCCTTCATTCTTTCTGGAGTTATTTCTCCACTGATCTCCAGTAGCATACTGGGTACCTACTAACCTGGGGAGTTCCTCTTTCAGTATCCTATCATTTTGCCTTTTCATACTGTTCATGTGGTTCTCAAGGCAAGAATGCTGAAGTGGTTTGCCATTCCCTTCTCCAGTGGACATCAAAATAGTGTGTCCTAAATAATCCTCTTTCAGCCTCCCACTTCTCACTGTCTAGGTATGCAGGCACAATCAGCATTATCACAGTTTTGCTAGGTAATTTAAAAATTGATGTTTAATTCCATAAAAGCAAATTAATTATCCTTTTCACTGGACAGTGCTGACGCCAATGATACTTCTGTAAACTAAGACTCTCCCCACCAAAATCTCATTTTTTTCTTGATACTTTTATCTTTCATATGTAGGGCACCCACAGAAGCTATATCTTCTATTGTACTGAGTAGATAATGTATCAGACAAAATAACCTTTGTCATTAAAATCATTAGTTTTACATCTCTTCATGAGGACAAATTTTTAAAACATTTGTGCTCAGTTGCTCAGTCACGTCTGACTCTTGGAGATCCCATCGACTGTAGCCTGCCAGGCTCCCCTGTCCATGGGGTTCTCTAGGCAAGAATACTGGAGTGGGTTGCCATTTCCTTCTCCAGGGGAATCTTCCTTACCCAGGGATTGAACTTGCATCTGCTTGCATCTCCCACGTTGGCCACTCCTGCACTGTGCCACCCGAGAAGCCCTTAAAACATTTTATTAGATAAATTAAGCTGCTTTGGTGGTTTATAAGATTNTCCAGGGGAATCTTCCTTACCCAGGGATTGAACTTGCATCTGCTTGCATCTCCCACGTTGGCCACTCCTGCACTGTGCCACCCGAGAAGCCCTTAAAACATTTTATTAGATAAATTAAGCTGCTTTGGTGGTTTATAAGATTGACGATATTTAATATTACATGTTATTTGGAAATTGATGCTAGGCACAATTGTTTTATTCTCATCTTTTTTTTTAAAAAAGCCTACCGGGAACCTGACTATTCATATCAGATGGCTGTACGTTTTACGACAAAATCTTGTGTAGGAAAATATAATGATCTGCTTTTTCGAGTCCTGAAGAAAATATTGGATAATTTAATCTTTGATTTGTCATGCCATATCATAGAACCATCATATAAATGCCATTTTGTTAAAGTTCCAAAACATGGCCTCATTCATGAGCTATTTATAGCCTTTCAAGGTAAAAAATTTTAATATTTCCTTAAGTTTATGAGTTTAATCTTATTACAGAATTACCATATTAATATGAGAAATAAGTAGTAGGCTTTAAATGCTTGTTAAGCACTAAAATCTATTGTTGTTCTTAGCCTGATTGTGGTTTTAAAAATTAACACATTAATTATTTGCCTTCAACTCTGATATATTATTGCCTATTTTTGAGAAGTCAATAGCATTTTATAAATATGGCCTTTATACAGCTAATATTTAAGTTATAACTTCTTATAGAATTTTAAATTATATTTTTGAGAACTTGACAAAAGGGGGAAACCAAACCAAATTTATTTGTATTCATTTTAAAGCCTTGTAGTTACCTCCATTAGCCCCCAGATGGAGTGAAATCATAATGTATAAAGTATTCAAATTGTGCATCTTTCTGGGATTACATAGATTAAACACATGCACACATGTATACTGAATTCAGCATTTGGGACGTTATTGGAATGTTTGGAACTTTTTGGAATTGTTTTGTGAAGATGTCATTTTCTCCCCCCTACAGTTAATCCTTTTGCACCAGGGTGGAAAGGTACATGCAATGAGTCTATTGACTGTGAAGATACCACTAATCATAATATCCTCCAGGTGAGAATTTCAGTGTAGGGGGAAAGTATTTGAATAGTAAACAAAGCTGTTTAAAAACTTAAGCATGAAATATTACTGATATTGCTTTCAGTTTTATAAACTGAGATTGTGAGAGTCTTAGCTATTTTAAAATGTTTTGTCTTGGAATAGTATGTTTGGAATATTATGTAACTCCCCAGGTTAATATTATATATTTTTCCTATGATAGAAGAAGGATGGATCACTGGTCTTTGTTCTCCAAATGTAACCAAGCAGCAGCTTGAAAAACAGCCTTACAGGGCTTCCCTGATGGCTCAGTGGTAAAGAATTCATGCCAGTATAGGAGACACAGGTTTGATCCCTGATCCAGGAAGACTCCACATGCTATGGATTTTGAAAGAGATGGGCATACAAGACCACCTGACCTGACTCTTGAGAAACCTATATGCAGGTCAGGAAGCAGGTTAGAACTGGACATGGAACAACAGGCTGGTTCCAAATAGGAAAAGGAGTACGTCAAGGCCGTATATTGTCACCCTGCTTATTTAACTAATATGCAGAGTACATCATGAGAAATGGTGAGCTGGAAGAAGCACAAGCTGGAATCAAGATTGCCAGGAGAAATATCAATAACCTCAGATATGCAGATGACACCACCCTTATGGCAGAAAGTGAAGAGGAACTAAAAAGCCTCTTGATGAAAGTGAAAGAGGAGAGTGAAAAAGTTGGCTTAAAGTTCAACATTCAGAAAATGAAGATCATGGCATCCGGTCCCATCACTTCATGGGAAATAGATGGGGAAACAGTGGAAACAGTGTCAGACTTTTATTTTGGGGGACTCCAAAATCACTGCAGATGTTGACCACAGCCATGAAATTAAAAGATGTGTAGTCCTTGGAAGGAAAGTTATGACCAACCTAGATAGCATATTCTAAAGCAGAAGGTCTGTCTAGTCAAAGCTATGGTTTTTCCAATGGTGATGTATGGATGTGAGAGTTGGACTGTGAAGAAAGCTGAGCGCTGGAGAATTGATGCTTTTGAACTCTGGTGTTGGAGAAGACTCTTGAGNATGTATGTGAGAATTGGACTGTGAAGAAAGCTGAGTGCCAAAGAATTGATGGTTTTGAACTGTGGTGTTGAAGAAGACTCTTGAGAGTCCCATGGACTGCAAGGAGATCCAGCCAGTCCATTCTGAAGGAGATCAGCTCTGGGATTTCTTTGGAAGGAATGATTCTAAAGCTGAAACTCCAGTACTTTGGCCACCTCATGCGAAGAGTTGACTCATTAGAAAAGACTCTGATGCTGGGAGGGATTGGGGGCAGGAGAAGAAGGGAACAACAGAGGATGAGATGTCTGTATAGCATCACCGACTTGATGGGCGTAAGTCTCAGTGAACTCCAGGAGTTGGTGATGGATAGGGAGGCCTGGAGTGCTGCAATTCACAGGATCGCAAAGAGTCGGACACGACTAAGCGACTGAACTGAACTCAGCTGATACCAAATGAAAATGGTAGAGGCAAATAAAATAAGCTTTGGATTGAAAACATGATACTATCCAGGAGAAAGAATCTGATGAATGATGAGTGGCAGTGATAGTGATTAATGTAACTATTTTATCTTTAATTTAATGTTACCCATGGCATAAAATTTAGAAATCTAATGAGAGTAGAACAAAATGAAAAGTAACTCTCTCTCAGTACCCACTTTCCAGACCCTACTGCCCAGAGAAAGCCATGTGTGATTGTTTCATTTTCAGATCTTTGGCAATCCCACCGTATTGCTAAATAATGTCTTTATGTTTTTACTTCCTGTTTCATCCACTGCAGAGTCTATCCTGGGCTTCTTCTATCTTTAAAAGAAGAATTTGGTGCCCTTGTATTACTTCCTTCCTGTCCTCCCAGCCTCCTGGTGGTTTTTATTATTATTACTGTATTTTCCTGATCAGTTTTTCTACTGGTTATCTTTCTAACTGCAGATGCCAAATTTAAACTCTGCTTATTTAACCCTAAATTCCTAAATTCCAATACTTAGGCCACCTCATGCGAAGAGCTGATTCATTGGAAAAGACTCTGATGCTGGGAGGGATTGGGGGCAGGAGAATGGGACGACAGAGGATGAGATGGCTGGATGGCATCACGGACTTGATGGACATGAGTTTGAATGAACGCTGGGAGTTGGTGATTGACAGGGAGGCCTGGAGTGCTGAGGTTCATGGGGTGGCAAAGAGTCAGACACGACTGAGCGACTGAACTGCACTGCACTGAGAGATATTTGTTCGCTGCTTTGTGAGGTGAGAAAGCCTGCTCCTCCATACTTTCCTCAACCTTTCCTTCTGACTTTAAACAACTATGCCACTATTTTTATTTTGTCAAGCTTTTAGGCTTGCCAGGTAAAATTCAGGACACCCAACTAAGTTTTAAGTTTGGGTACATAATGAAAAACTTTTAGTTTAATTACATCCCAAATATCGCATGGGATATAGTCATACTAAGAAAATATGTGTTGCCTGTCTGAAATTCTAATTTAAATGAACACCCTCAGTGTTTATTTGCTAAATCTGGAAACTACATTTCCATTCTCTTCTGAAACTGCACACAGTGTTTCCTATTTTATCTTCAGATGAGTTTTAAAAACTCAGCACCATCACACTTCATGATGCTACTTTCTACTGCATGATAAGAAGGTTCAGCTTGGGGCATTGAATCCCAGGACTACTGAGACAGAATATAGCTTGCCTGTGATTTAATTGATTTATTTCATTTTATTGAAGAAAAATTGCAGACCCAAAGAGGGTAATGAGCTTACACAAGCCCACAGCAAAAACTGGAGGTAGATGTTTTATTTTCCTTTTTCTCTTTCCTACCATTTTTTTCCTTACACAAAAGCAGATTTTTCTGTTCACGTCCACATTTAAAGACTCTGAATTAGGGTCAGAAAGAGACGTAATATTAACAGCTTGCATGTATTTCTCATCCTACACTGGTGAAGCTGGTGTCTTCAGTAGTATATTCACTAATGCAGGAGGCTTTAGAGCCAGATGGACTAGAGTTCAAATCCCAATTTCACACTTGCCAGACTGCGACCTTGGTCACATCCCTAAACTGTCTGAACCTCACCAATAAAGTCTGCTTTGTAGTTGTTACAAGGAAGAACTAAGATGGTGCATGTGGTACCACAAGCATCATGCATGATGAACCACAATAGCCAGTCCACAGATGAGAGTGGTGGTTCTTACCCAGAGGATAAGTCCAATCACTAACCCCAGCTTCACACCCATCAGGGACTGGGGGTGATATTAGAACCACAGAAAGATAAGAATATTTTCAGAGCCCCTTTGAGCAGACACTCACCCTCACTCTCCACTTTCTTGCTTCTCATGTCTTTGTGCATTTATTCCATCAAGTATCAGTTCAGTTCAGTCCTGTCCAACTCTTTTGTGACCCCATGGACTGCAGCACGCCAGGCTTCCCTGTCTATCACCAGCTCTTGGAGCTTACTCAAACTCATGTCCATCGATTNATCATGCATGATGAACCACAATAGCCAGTCCACAGATGAGAGTGGTGGTTCTTACCCAGAGGATAAGTCCAATCACTAACTCCAGCTTCACACCCATCAGGGACTGGGGGTGATATTAGAACCACAGAAAGATAAGAATATTTTCAGAGCCCCTTTGAGTAGACACTCACCCTCACTCTCCCCTTTCTTGCTTCTCATGTCTTTGTGCATTTATTCCATCAAGTATCAGTTCAGTTCAGTCCTATTCACCTCTTTTCTGACCCCATGGACTGCAGCACTCCAGGCTTCCCTGTCTATCACCAACTCTTGGAGCTTACTCAAACTCATGTCCATTGATTCAGTGATGCCATCTAACCATCTCATCCTGTGTCGTCCCGTNGTCCAACTCTTTTGTGACCCCATGGACTGCAGCACGCCAGGCTTCCCTGTCTATCACCAGCTCTTGGAGCTTACTCAAACTCATGTCCATCGATTCAGTGATGCCATCTAACCATCTCATCCTCTGTCGTCCCCTTCTCCTCCTGCCCTCAATCTTTCCCAGCATCAGAGTCTTTTCCAATGAGTCAGTTCTTCACATTAGGTGGCCAAAGTATTGGAGCTTCAGTTTCAGCAGCAGTCCTTCCAAAGAACACCCAGAGCTGATCTCCTTTAGGGTGGACTGGTTGGATCCCCTTGCAGTCCAAGGGAGTCGCAAGAGTCGTCTCCAACACCACAGTTCAGAAGCATCAATTCTTCGGTGCTCAGCTTTCTTTATGGTCCACCTCTCACATACATGACCACAGGAAAAACCATAGCTTTGCCTAGATGGACCTTTGTCAGCAAAATAATGTCCCTGCTTTTTAATATGCTTTCTATATTGGTCATGGTTGCAGTCACCGTCTGCAATGATTCTGGAGCCCAAGAAAATAAAGTCTCTCACTGTTTCTATTGTTTCTCCATCTATTTACCATGGGCTGGGTCCTATGATTTTAGTTTATTGAATACTGAGTTTTAAACCAGCTTTTTCACTCTCTTCTTTCACCTTCATCAAGAGTCTCTTTAGTTCTTCTTTGCTTTCTATCACAAGGGTGGTGTCATCTGCAGATCTGAGATTATTGATGTTTGTTCCAGCAATCTTGATTTCAACTTGTGCTTCATCCAGCCCAGCATTTCACATGATATACTTTGCATAGAAGTTAAATAAACAAGTATATGGTATAAATAAGCAGGTATACCATGCAGTATAGGGACTACAGCTTCTACTAGGTACTTGAGTATTTAAACATCTTTGCTGTTGTTCAGTCACTAAGTTATGTCTGACTCTTTGTGACCTCACAGACTGCAGCACACCAGACTCTCCTGTCCTTCACTATTTTCTGGAGTTTCCTCAGATTCGTGTCCATTGAGTTGGTGGTGCTACATAACCATTTCATCCTCTGTTGTCCCCTTCTCGTCCTGCCCTCAATCTTTCTGAGCATCAGGGTCTTTTCCAATGAGCCAGCTCCTCACATCAGGTGGGTAATGTATTGGAGCTTCAGCTTCAGCATCAACCCTTCCAATGAATATTCAGGGTTGATTTCCTTTAGGATTGAAACACATCTTAGTTTTGTTTCATTTATTCTTGGCCTTTTCCCTGTTTTGTTTCATTTCCACTCTGAATATGTGCTGGGGCATCTGGTGGGAAGCATAGGTAACCAGCTTGGGCAATGGTACAGACTGTTCTGTTGGGTGAAGCCTGAGGAGGGCTCACAGTCTCTTTCGGGTGGTTGCAGCAGCTGTCTGACTTGTCCCTTTGCCCCCTGATCTGAGCTCACAGTTCAGCCTCCCACAGCCCTGTACCACTCCTAGAGAGATGTGTGCACAGTGTAGATCTTACCAGATCACGCCTCCACATAAATCAGCCACAACCCAGTAGGTCCCCCTGCAGAGGTAGGACCTCTCCCCGCTAGCCCAGCATTCGAATGACCACAAAAGGCTCTCAAGCTTCATCCCTACCCACCTCCCCTCCCCCATGCTTTGATCCAACAACACTGTCATCTTTCGAGAGTGTTGGTTTCACTCTTACTCTGCCCAGAAATCCCCCGCTTCCCTTCCCCGCCGGGGAGCCTTTCTAAATACTTTTTGCCCTGTTAAAATAACACATCTTCTGGGGCACTGCTTCCACCCCTACCCCACAGTGTTCAACTCCTTTTCTGCAGCTTTTTGCTAATACATTCAGATACTCTGTGGTGCCTTTGAAATGTCATTCACCAAGGTCACGTCAAGGTCATTAAGAGTCACTCAGGGCCAAAACTCAGGCATCCAGGACTTCTTCCAGATCAAAGTATCATCAGCTTTTGTCAGTTGTAGATGCACAGTTCTCTTCCATCCCCTGCACACAGATTATGGCATATTCCAACAAAATCCAGTCTTCAGCCTCTGCTGAAGATCTTTCCCCATCCAGAGTGAACCAGGCAACCCACTCTACAATCCACAAATAATTCTGAATTCCATCCTGCCAGGTATGATACATACCTCTTTTGTTTCACTGACCACTTTAAAAATGTATCCTCATTATACCCTTGCCTTACCCACTAGACTGAGAAGTCCTCAAGGCCAAGGACTGGCTAGAAACATGTTTTTTCAATCCATTAAATGCACAGCAGAGTGCTAAATTCACCGTAGATATTCACATGCAGAGCCAAGTGAACGAATGAATGAAAGAAGGCTTATGTAAATATTATGGAAGATCTGAGCAAATAACCACTATACTGTAGTGACATGCCACGTGAACCAAAGTCAGCAGTTATGCGTCTCCAAGAAAAAGAAACAAGAATGCTGTTTCATGTCATAATAAGCAGAGCATGTCAGAACTATAATCTGTCTTTGCTACTAAAAAAAAAAAAAATTAGGGAATAATTTTCAAAGCTGTCTGTCAGAAAGGTAACCCTCCCGATAGGTAATGACAGTGTGGTAGTGTGGTTGTCAAGGCATCAGCCCTGGGGTACCAGGGGCCAGAAGGACTCGCTAACCAGCACAGAGTGGAACCTAGCAGGCAGCATCCCTCACTGAACAAAGTGACTGTGGACAGCGGGTTCTGGGCCGCTGTCTGAGCCTGAGGCTCCTGCACAGGCTTTTGCTGGGGGACATGACATAGCACATGAGGCCTGGCTTGGCCTTGGGGGTGTCTTGGCTTACAAATGGGGGCTAAGGACTATATGCTGCCCAGTCATCAAGAGGACTCAGGGACACTGATTGAGCTCTGGTTTTTGAGTGCCTGCTGTGCACATCATTTCCTGTGCTCCTTGCAAAGGATTGCTCCCCAATGATGAGTATGATATGTCCTTTTTCACAGCTGAATGCATTACCCAAACTCTTCAAAGCTGAGCAGCCACGTTATCTAAATATACCAGATGCCTGTGATGGTGCACAAGGAAACAGGAGAACTGTATCCTAAACTTGGGATGCTGTTTACCAGCTGAGTGATCCAAGGGCTCAGCCTAAGTGTGACAACCTATAAAATAGGGCTTCCCAGGTGGCGCTAGTGGTAAAGAACCTGCCTGCCAATGCAAGAGATGTGGGTTCTGTTCCTGGGTCAGGAAGATCCTCTGGAGGGTAAGTTGACGTTAATAATACTTAGAAACAGGTCCTTTTGAATATCAAATGAAATAGTGTAGTATGTATGTGAAAGCTCTTTGTAAATGAGTGGGTGTTGTCATTGTGATCAGCCTTTTAAGTCAGCATCCACATTTTGGAACTTGTACAGTTTAAAGAGATTCCATTCATACAGAAACATGCCTGGTGCATAATGGTTGTTATTTACCTCATCAGAGTTTCTCTCAGCCTTGGCGCTGTTGACACCTGAGACAGATGGTTCCTTACTCTATGGGTTGTGGGTTGTAGGGTGCTTAGCAACATTCCTGACTTACCCACTAGATGCTTGTACCATCTACTCCCCCTAGTCCTATAACTGGGAAAACTCCTCGGATGTCGCCAGATGTCTGCTGGGCAGCAAAGCCATCCTGCATTGAGAACTACCAGTCGAAGGATTCATCATGTGTCAGACTGTGCTAATGCTTTTATATGTACCTCCATCTGAACCCTGTGACCCTCTTAAGAGTTCAGTTCAGTTCAGTTGCTCAGTCGTGTCCAACTCTTTGCAACCCCATGAAATCACAGCACGCCAGGCCTCCCTGTCCATCACCAACTCCTGGAGTTCACAGCACTATTCTCATTTGATAAGTGAAATCAAATTTCAGAGGTTGTAAATGAATGTACCCAAGTTTATGCAGAAGATGG
>SJYW01021612.1:0-35331 GCA_006410735.1 Raphicerus campestris
TTCCTGAAGAATCTCTTAACTGTTCACTGATTCCTCAAAGACAGATTCCCATCTCTTTATTTTTTATTCTATCTATATTTGCTCAGTCATGACCAACTCTTTGTGACCCCATGGATTGTATCCTGCCAGATTCCTCTGTCCATGGGATTCTCCAGGCAAGAATACTGGAGTGGGTTGCCATTTTCTTCTCCAGGGGATCTTCCCGACCCTGGGATCAAAGCCAGATCTCCAGCACTGCAGGCAGATTCTTTACCATCTAAGCCACCCAGGCAGCCTATTGATCATCTCCTGTTTGGAGAACCTTTAATTCATTGCAGGATGCCCTGGCAGTGGGATGTGTGATGGTTCCCTCCCCTGCCCCTGAAACCTTGGCTGCAAAAAGAGGCAAAGGTTCGGCAAGACAGACACAGATTTTCGAGCTAACGTGGCTCATTGCCCCTTTCCCAGGCATTCTGACTGCATCCTGGGAGCTGTGACAGGGCCATATAGCCCAATATTCTCTGTGCCAGGGCCTCAGGTTTGGGCTCCTTAGAAGAACTGCATTGAACGCTGTGGCCCAGTTCTCATTCTAAAATGAGGAAACCGGATTAGAGAGTTTCAGTGGTTTTTCCAAGGTCGTAACAGGCAGAAACATACTCCTACAAGTCTTCTCACCCTGGATGTTGGGTTCTTCCACACAGTGCCCTGCTCCCACGTGTGTGGGGGTAAGAGAGAGCTGAGGTGGGAGCTGACGCCTGCGTAGGCGGTGGCTGGTCTGACAAAGTCACAGCAGCCATGCTCCCAGGTACCCCAGTACCCTCCTGCAGCAGTGAGTCGGGTAGGGGAGGGGAAGGAAGGGTGCAGAGAAGAGTCTGGGTGTACACAGACCCCAGATCAAAGTCCACCCTCCCCACCCCCTGCACTAGTGTCCTTGAACCTGGGAGGTGAGGCCCAGTCTTCTCTCAGAGATTCAAGGAGCTTCTTACTTTACTTCAAGAGAATCAGGCCTCAGCTCAAACCTTCAGGCTCCAGTGAGCTGGGGCCCAGCAGAAATACCCTTTGTGTCACTGCTCAATGTGGGCATCCACAGGGCACTCACTGTGCCCTAGGGAAGGGTCACACTGCCTGAGCACAGAGATATGAAAGGGGTCTCCATTAGGCCAGCGGGTGCTGTCACAATGCGTCTCTGCCACAGTGGCGATCATACTGTTATTCTAATCAGAGCCATCATTGGAGTCCATACCTGCTAATGTATATCACCCTCCACAGTTTACAGCATGCTCTCACTTGCATTCCTTCAGATTTTTCTCCCAACCCTCCTATGATATGGCTATTATTACTCCCACATGTCAGATGGGGCAACTGAGGTCTGGAGAGATTTACCTCATGACTAAGTCAGTGGTTGAGCTGTGGTTTGAATCGAGTCCATGTTCTGAACTGCTCCACTGCATCACCCCGGTCAGAACCACTCCATTCCCAAGATTGTGCTGTGTGAGCTAAGCCACTTTAGTTGTGTCCAGCTCTTTGTGACTCCACGGACAGTAGCCGGCCAGGCTCCTCTGTCCACGTGGATTGCCAGGCCCTCCTCCAGGAGATCGATCCTGTGTCTCTTATGTCTCCTGCAGTGGCAGGCAGGTTCTTTACCACTAGCGCCACCTGGGAAGCCCTGGGAAGTTGGGGCTGACCAGGGCCTATTTGTTGGAATCTGGTCTAGTTGGGGGAATGCATCGGTCGGCAGTGGAGTAAGCCGAATGTGACCGTGCAGCCTGACCTGAGTTCAAATCCCACCTCAGCCATTTATTAGCTGGAGTGACCTTGGGCAAGTGATCTCATCAATGTGAGCTCCAGCTTCCCGTCTGTGAAATGGAGCGACTGATGGCACTGCGTCGGCTCACTCCCATGGGTGGGCGGGGCGGGGTGATGGGCGGGACTAGAGGGTGGGCGTGGCGGAGTGATGGGCGGGACTTGCCCCTTCTATCTTCATTTATTGTGCCTGTGGCTGCGTTGCATGTTGAGTCACAAATATGATCTGTCCCTGATCTCAGAGAGGGGAGGCCCCTGTGTAAAGGGGGAAACAAGTCAGAGGGTGCAGAACAGGAATTAATCTGGCCAAAGAAGGCTTTGTCCAGAAGAGGGTGCTGACAAGGCTTTGGGGGAGATGATCTTTATTCCAAGATCACAGGCCAGCAGTTAGTTTCCTGTCTGCCTCCTGACCCCAGACCAGTGCCCCCCTGCTCCTCTCCTGTAATGGAATGACCCCCAGGGTACCTGTCTGTGGAGCTCCACAGAGCCTGTGTACCCTCCTCTGGTCGCTGGCTGAGGAGACCAGGGTCATTCACACCCCTCCAACTCCCCCAGTGGACAGACCCCACTTACCTCGGAAGGGAAGGGTGCCCAGTTTATGCAGATTCTCCTCCAGTTTCCCATAGTCCACCTCGGCCGTGGCAGTGAAAGGGGTGGTCACAGGTGGGTAGATGCCTGAGAGGTCCATCCTCCTGCCCTCCCCAGAGGGCCAGCCCCCCAGGGTCCTGGACAAGACCCTGCTCAGCCCCGGCCTCACAGAGGACCAGACTCGGGAGACCAGCATCTCCGTAGGAGGCTAGAGATCAAGCTGGTCTCTGCCCTTGAGGGATGCTGGGTTTGGACTCTTTCCTACCCCTGTTAATGATCAACGTTCTGAGTTAAAAATTTGCTGCCCCCTGCCCTGACTTGTTGGCCCTCAGGCAGGCCCAGGCTGGGTGTTTCCAGGATCAGAGGCTAGGCCTATGGTTCCAGGGAGGTCCTCCCTCCCCCTAGAAAGCCTCTGGAGAAATGACACAAGCCTGTGTCTCTTTGGCCAGACAGAGGACTGGATCCTGGGGTCTTGACACTAAAGGCTGCCTCCAGTGGGGACTGGGCCCTCCTCCCACAGTTCCCAGCCCCAAAGCCAGGAGCCAGGCGCTGGCTTCCTGTCTTCTGCTTGGCAGTTGTGAGGTTGGCTGAGCTGACTGGCTGAGCCGGCCCAGCCCTGTGGGAGGTGCCGCCAGCGGGATGAGAAGCTGCCTGGGATCTGCTGCCCCTTGACTGCCCCACACCCCTGCCAAGCTCCTCCTGCCGAGTCTGCCACATGACAGGCCTGCGCTGGGCATACACAGCCCCACTGGAAAGCTATCACCATGAGGGGGCCCCAGGAAGAGTGCATTGCGCAGCTGATCCACGCTGGGTCTTAGGAAGTGGGATGAGAGGGAAGAGGCAAGGAGAGGCCTCAGGTATGAGGGCAGAAAGGCTCCAAGTTCCCCTCTTGCCTGCGCCCATCCTTGATCCCAGTCTTCCTTCATTCCTAAATATTTCAGGCACAAATAGAACAAATATCACACATAGCAAAAATGACTTTTTTTGTTTTTATTGCCGTAGCTTGTGGGTGCTCCTGGGGCATATGCAGAGGAATGGTGTCCTCAGCTCTGACGGCCATTCTTATGACCCTCGGGCTGTACGTGGCGGGACAACCCAGGCATCTGGTAGGCCAGGACAGGCGTTTACTCAGCTGCCGCAGGCTGGAGGGTCTCCCGCCCACTCTCGGTGGACCCCTCCAGTCCATTTTGCTCTGACCCCGGCTCTGGGTTCTCCAGAGCGTGCCGGGTGTCGGCTTGCCACAGCTGCACCAGGTCCGTGGGGGTCTTTCCTGCCTGGGGGAACCAAGAGGAGATCTGGTCATTGTTGAGAAGTCTGTCTCAGAAAGGTGCCTCACCTATACCAGTGGCCTCCAGCTGGGAGCAACTGGCAATGTCTGGAGGCATCTTTAGTTATGACAACCTGGGGGTCGGGGGTACTTCTGGCATCTTGAGTAGAGGCCAGGGATGCTGCTCAAACATCCTATAATGCACAGGACTCCCTCTACAACAGAAAATTTCCATTTCAAAATGTGAGTAATGCCCAGGTTAAGTCCTCATTTACACCTTCCCCTCATCTTCCTGATTTTCCCGTGATCCCCTCAACTTTCCTCTTTTCTTTCATGCAGCTAGCTTCTTTTTTTTTTAATTGAAGTATAGTTGATGTAAAATATTACATAAGTTACAGGTATACAATATCGTGATTCACAATTTTAAAGGTTATACCCTACTTATAGTTATTATAAAATATTGGTTATATTACCCGTGTTGTAAATATATCCTTGTAGCTTATTTTATACATAATAGTTGGTACCTCTTAATCTCCTACCCCTATGTTGCACTGTGCCCACTCCTGCCAGCCTGTCTTGAGTCATGATGCCCCCTTACTCAATTCTCCTCCCTTTTGTGATTGCTTTAGGCCCCAGAGAAGAGCTTGGACAAGGGGACATAGGATCCTAAAGAAACCAAGGGACCACAGGAGCCAATACAGGGTGCTAGGAATGACTGTACCAAGTGCTTAGCTTCCTTTCAGCTCTGTTTCTCCACAACTCTGGCCTCCCTCAGCCTGGACTTTAGGACTCCCTGTGTTCTATTCGGGGGCCTTTGGGAAGTCCTCTTACCCTCCTGGCTGTTTTCTGCACTTAGATTTTCTGGGTGTAGAAAAGCATAGAGAGTTGGGAAGCTGAGGGGGGCCCACAACCCCCAGGGGCCCGGAGAAGCCCTCCACTGTGACAGTGTCCCGAGAGCAGGCCGGCCAAGTCTTGCTCAGTTCTATCTTTCCTCCAAGTGCCCGGGACAGGGCCTGGGAAACCAGTGCACCCTGTTTACTGAATCAGGAAAGGAGGGAACTTACCAGGTTCTTGCTCATCATGTCAGCCCCATGCAGGAGCAGCAGTTTGATGATTTTGTAGCGATTGAGCCTCACAGCATCATGCAGGGCACTGTCCCCTTCCTAGAACCAATGTGACACTCAGCATGGTCCATGGGAGCATGTGGGAGCCCTTGGGGGGCACAGGGAGCCCCCTGTGGCAGGGCTGGGCAGGAGGGAACCCAGACACTCACTCTGTCTTTGGCATTGATATCCAGGCCCAGGGATAGAAAATGTTCCACGATCTCCACCTGCCCCGTCCGGACTGCCACATGCAGGGGGGTGCTCAGCAGCTGGGTGGGAGGAAGCAGAAAATGCTGGCTGAAGGGACCCGGGCTCTGGTGCCTCTGAGGGTGGAGAGGGGCTGTCAACTCCAGCCTTCTCCCAAGGAGGGGGAGGGAACTCTGTAATTTCCCATCATCCTATCTGTTGTTCTAACTCGAAGGCACTACCTGCCACCTCCTCTGGGATGCTTTCTATGATTCCCCTCTCACTCAGATGTGAACAACTGCTCACTCCTCTGCCCTTTTAAAATAACTATAATAGATACCATTTATCAAGAGATGACTATGTGAATGTACACAGCAAAAGTTTACAAAACATCAGTCTTATGTTAAATAAATAATTACGTGACATACATTTCCCCATCCAGTACATATAAGAACTCTGCAAAGATGTTTCATAGATGAGCAACAGAGGCTCAGAGGCCATCACTTGTTCAAGGTTACATACAAAGGACTGAGTGAATTCAAATGGTGGATGGATAAGAAAGTGAACAGATGAATGAATCCCTGGGTGGATGGATGGATGGACAAATAGAAGGATAATGAATGACTGCATGGGTGAACAAATCCTGCATCTTTTGTATGGTCCTAAAGTCACCAAGATAGTGGATTTCCTCTGCTCTTCCTGCTTCCATTCCCAGATGGTGGTCTCCAAGGATTTGCTGCTGATGGCAAGACCTATCCTCAGGCTCTGAGGCACCCCAGAAACCAAACTAGCTCACTAGCCACCTGCTTCCTGCTTTTCTGCCCTCTGCTTCCCTCCCCTTCACTCTGCCACCCCGATAGCTGTGAGCATTATTGCCTCACCTTATCCCTCACATTGGTGTCTGCTCCTCGGCTCTGCAGGAGTCTCACCACCTCCAAGTGGCCCCCACGACAGGCCCAGTGCATGGCTGTGCAGTCCAGCTAGGAAGGAAGGATGGCGCCTCATTGCAGAGCTTCAGGGAAGAGCGTGCCCTCGGGGAAAGGATCTCAGCCAAGAGGGCAGGGAGATATCCAGGGGAAGGGTCCAGGGAAGGACAGTGACACTCCAGTGGCTGGGCAGTGGGTGGAGTAGAGCTGGAGAACCCTCGGGGGTCCATTAGTCCAGGCCAGATTTACAGACAAGGCTTGGGGAGGAGGTGGTGCCCGCACAAGTTCACACAACACACTAGTGGTGGGCCTGGCTCCGAGGCAGTTTGTTTATGTCTCAGGTGGGAGGTCTGCAGGGACAGGGAGTCTATTAGTGCTGGACCTTCCTGCCCCTCACCCAACACCTGCCCTCTTGCTCACCCGGTCCTGGAAATCCACAGTGGCCCCACTCTCCAGAAGCTTCTCAAGGATCTCCATGTGGCCCTCCAGGGAAGCTCGGTGCAGGGCAGTCCGGCGAAACTGTCCCCAGAGAAACAGTCAAGGCCCCAGCCTGTCCTCATCGTCCACCCAGGTTGAGACCAGGGCTTATCCCAGCCTGATTCTGACCCCTTAAAATCAGGGTCCCCATATGGTCCACACTCTGCCAGCTCCTCCATTCTCTGTGGGACCAGCCTTGGAGTTCTCCTATGCACTGGGGACCTTCTCACTGGCCCCCAAGCACACAAGCTGAACCAGGGCATGGTGCAGGTGGGATTCCAGCCCAGTTCTCCTGGTCTTCAACTCTGTATTTGATTCCCTCCTCTTTTCCCCCTAAATATCCAGGTATGTATTACTCTGGAGGTGGTTCAAGCTGGAAAGCGTCTCCTTAGAGACCTGTGTGGGGAAGGGAAGGGGGCATCCCAAATCTTCTGAGGGTCCCCCTCTCAAAGGGCACCCATGTTGGTTCTCAATTCACAAGGCGCAGCTCTAAGAGGAGGCTGGGACAGGTGCAGGGCCCGGAAAGAACATCACCTGATCGCAGGTGTCAGGGGAACCCCCATCCGCCAGGAACTTCTCGATGACCTTCATCTTCCCCTCCACCGCAGCTTTCAGGAATGTCTCCTCGTCCACAGGGCCCGTCTGGAGGGCGTGAATGCAGTCATGCGGGGGCCGCCCCGAGGTGATCCGCACCATCCTCCCCTCCCCCAGCTCCCCTTTCCCACACAAGTGTCCTCCCTGGAACGCTTACAATCTCCTCTGGCTCCGGAGGTGGCTCCTGGGAGGCGGCCAGGGCTTCCCGTTTCTTCTGCTTGCGTTTTTTCCGCAGCTGGATGAGGTTCTGGATGCCGCCCACGTCGATGATCTCCCTCCGCAGGTCTAGAGATGTCTTCCGCACGCGCTCTTGGCCCTGCGTGGGGATAGCCCATCAACCCCACACTGGGGCACGGAGTGTGGGGCTTGGGGACCTCTGAGTTGAGCCGGAGGTGGAGGACAGGGAGCTCCTCTCAAGGAAGAAAGAATCCAGGTCTAACTCTGCCGCCCAGGACTAGGTGAAGCCAATGAAACTGTCACAGATGCCTCAGATCGAGGGACCAGGCAGGCCTGAGGGCGCTGGCTGGGAGCTGCCCAGTTTCAAGGCTCCACATAGCTTGGGGGGTTGATGAGGAAATCTCAAGGGCAGTTCTTAGCCCAGGCCTCCAGAACTGGCTCCTGATTCTCATCTTCCGGTGCAACTCTCCGCCTCTCTCCCTCCCTCCACCCCTCTCTCTAGTCATAAAAATAATACAGAAACACGAAAGCCCTTCTCTCCCAGAGGTAACTTCTATCACAGCTCAGCTGATGCCCTTTCCAACAGGATCATCCTCCACGTTGTGGTCTGGAAACTGCTTTTCTGTGACCAGCATGGAGATCTCTCCTATCAGCATACACAGCCTCCCCGCATCCCATTACCACACGCCCTGTTACAGCTGCCTCATCACTGCCGCTTCCAAAATGAATCCCCTGGGATCTTGGACACCTGCAGATTCTGACTCAGCAGGAGTGCAGAGGAAGACTTTACCACCACCACCCCTTTTTCACTTCTAAATTCGTTGGGTGGTTGAATAATTAAATTGATGTGAGACTGATTAATAGGAGAAACAAATTTAATTTCATGTGTATGGTAGTCCATAAAAAGATGAGACTCGAAGAAGTAACTGAAGCAAGCAGCTTTTATACCTTTTAGGCAAGGAAACAATACATTCCTGAAGCACTGAAAACACAAAGGCGTTTGGATTTGGAGGAGCTAATTAGTGAAGAAACAGCAAGTTTTGTTTATACAGCCTTCTCAGCCCTGAATTCCTGATATTTGGTGATAAGGAAGCTCTCTACTTTCCTGTAGAGGGAGAGTAACTTTACATGGGAGATTTATCTTCTGCTTTCTGGGGAGCAAAGGAGGGTTAGTGTATTCTTCCTGCACTAGCTTTTTCTCAAATGACTTTAAAATAATCAGTATACCAAAGTGATATATTTGGGGGTGGCATATTCCCCTTCACAAGTGTGGGGTGGGGCCAGGAGGCTGCATCGCTGACGCCTCCCTGCGGTGCTGAGCTGCAGGCTCATGGACTAGACTAGAAGGAGCAAGAAAGACTGTAACTGCCTGGCCTCTCTGCTGAGGGCGGATACCAGCTTCCCCTAGCACTTACCTTAACCTTTTGTAAGGACGGACTCTCAGGCCTATGGTGCTTCTCATCCTCCAACACCAGCATCTCCATGGGCAACTTCTGATGGGTGCTTCCTCGGAGTTTCTGGGGAACCAGGGAAAGGACAGGTTCTGGGATCTGCCTGCTATGCCTAGGGGACCTGACAGCCTCCCCCACAACTAATTCAAGGACACCCCCAAAAGTCTGCCTCCTGTGTGACCTCACAGCCATTCACCTACTCCACTCTTGTCTGGTCCAGGAGAGGCCCAGGTGAGAGCTGTGCTCCCCACCTCAGAGCTGGGCTCCCCAACTCAGCCTCAACCCCAACTCCAGTTCAAACACCTGCCTATTGACGGCTCTGGGTCTCCAGCAAAATAGGATTAAGGGCTAGCAGAATGAGTTTTCATGAAATTAAATATATTCAATGTTTATAAGCACTGAGGTCTTTTGGAGGGCTAGGTTTAGGAACATTTAAAATTCACTTTGATAAAATAATTGTGATAAATGATGAATATTTTTTAATGGGCTTGTTTGACAGCATAAAACTTTGGGAACTCTGTCAGTTACCCACTTCTTGCTCTCAGGTTTTACTGATCTGTGAAATCCTAGGGCATGGAAACTGTTGCTCTCAGGATATCTGAGGGGTAGGACCTGCAGCTCTCCAGCTCTCAGCTTGAAGTGAACTCTAAGTATTAACCTTTGGTGTGTGTTAGCTGCTCAGTCATGTCTGACTCTTTGTGACCCTGTGGACTGTAGCCCGCCAGGCTCCTCTGTCCGTGGGATTCTCCAGGCAAGAATACTGGAGTGGGTTGCCATTCCCTTCTCAGGGAATCTTCCCGACCCAGGGATCGAACCCGAGTCTCCTGCATAGCAGGTGGATTCTTTACCATCTGAGCCACCAGGAAGCCCCCAAGTATTAACCTTCTCCTTGTAATAATACAGGGTGGAAACTCTGTCAAGGTCTCCTCCCCATTTGTAGCTCCTCCTTGCCTGGACTACTTCCTTATCACCTCCTCCTATCTTCTAAAGGAAAACACTCTTTATGAAGCGTGGGCCCCACCTTGCCAGGATATTCACTCAGGCTGGAGGGTGCTGAGTCCAGGTGGCAGCTGGGGAGGAATGACTCCCTCTTCCAGAGTTCTCAGCTGCCTTTTGCACTCCAAGGGTTATACTCTTCAAGGGTCACTTGAGGGCTGATTTTCCAGGGCTTTTTTTTTTTTTTTTCAGATGTTCTGTGGTCCACTGGCACCTCCCTTCCATATGAAGTATACATGGTTTGAGGTCGCCTCAGGGCTGGCCTCACTTGAAACACTGCATCTTTACCAGGGGACGAGGGACCGCCTAGGGCTGCAGCTACTACTGCATGCGGGATCTTGGCCAGCCCCTGAAGCATCTAGAGGATGGGTTGGTCTTAATCATCTTGGCAACCCCAACACGTGTGACAGAGGCTAGCACATAGTAGGTGCTCAGCAAGTTTTTGGAGAGTAAATGAATGAATGAGTTCATGGATGATGGCAGCCAGGCTCATCAGCTCTGCACACCTTCAACTCTTCAGTGATGACCTAGCCCAGTAAAGCCCCCATCGAAGAGCCCCAGTCCCTGGGCTGGTGTCCAAGGTCCTCCTTCCTCACCCCCCCCCAAGAAAGGGGGGCAGGCTGGACGTGAAGCTCTCAGGCTGCTGGGCTGGGGCCTGGTGGGAACAACTGGGTCTCTACTGCTCACCCGTGCCTTACTCAGACTCCATAGTCCCTCGCTTCGGATTTGTCTCTCTGGTCTGGCATGCAGCAGGTGCTCAAGAAATGTTTCCTGAACTGGGTGTTTGTCGATGAAACACAACACAACAAAACTCCCGCCTTCCTTCATAGGTGGTTGCATAGATGAAATGAGAGAATGCCTGCCCACTTGTAGCACAGTGCCTGGCACGAGGGAGGCACTGGTGGCAAGGCTGGCTCTGTGGGCATGCATGGTCCACATATATTGCCGCTATATTTATTGGATGAATGAATGGATGAGGACTGCTCCCGGTCCTCTTGCCGAAGATCTCTGTGTCCAGTGGCAGCATTCCAGAAATGGCCCAGCAGCATGATTCACCTGCCTGGCCCTGGTGCTCATGCCCTTGGGGGAGTGAGAAATGGCATTCCTGGAGATCCAGGGATGCCCCGACTGGGACTCAGTGGGCTCAGTCCAAGCTCTTCTGAGACAAACCTGCCCTTCCTTCCCTAGGCCTCGTGTCTTCTTCCACTGGAGTCCTGACCCTCCCTTCTTCCTCACTCCCATTCACTTTTCCTTTTATGAATGAAGTCTATAGGAGACGCTGGAGACCCAGGTTCAATTCCTGGCTTGGGAAGATCCCCTGGAGGGCGAAATGGCAACCCACTCAAGTATTCCTGCCTGGGAAATTCCATGGACAGAGGAGCCTGGCAGGCAACAGTCCATGGGGTCTCAAAGAATCAGACATGACTGAGCGGCTGAGTGCACACACATACAACCTCTAAACGAATTTATCTCCTCCCTCCCATGGCTGGTAGGGCTAGTCTCTCCCCCTCCAAGTTCTTCTCAGGGCTGTCAGAGATGCCTTCCTAAAACAGGTCAGATGGCACCACTGTGCCTCACTCAACAACAGTGAGGCTTCCCACTGCCACAGAGTATCTTTCATGTGGCCCTTGCCCGCTGGTTTGTGCCCTGCCTGCCTTCTCAGCCTCAGCCCCTACTGCCAGATCCCTTCCTGACCCATTTCCACACCTGGAAATTAGCACCTGCTGTTTCCTTAGCCTGGAATACCCTCCCCATCCTGATCACCACTCGCCACCCCTGAAGGCCTGACTCAGTGCCCTCCTGTCCACAGAGAAGTCCTCAAGAGGGTCCGTGGTCGACGTGATCACCCATGTTCTGTGCTCCTTCATTCCGAGTTACACCTCTATTTCACCCTCTCTCCACTCTGCCAACAATTTCTGAGTTGACTGTGTGCCTGACAAATGTTGGCTAAAATGAACACAAGGTTGGTAAGGGAGAGGCCGGGGCTGACCTTACTGAGCCCCCTCATTCCTCCCAGCATCAGGCACTTGGCAGAGAAACCCCAGGTCAAGTATTCGTTTCCAGCAAATGAACAGAGGGACCAGCCCACACCTTCCTCCCTTGCTTCTTTATTCCACAGAAAATGCAACTGTCCAGAGCCTCTGTGCTCAGAGTCCTCCCCTGGTGTGGCTGATGGTCCTAGAAAACCCATGTTTCCTTTGCCAGCATCCCTTCCTCACTCTGCTCCCCGTCTTTATCCTTCAGGAACCAAACACTGGAGTTTCTTTTGTCCCAGCTTCCCACCCAGCAGCTGGGGGATCTCAGGGCCCCGCACTCCCAGGCCGCATCCTGGCTGTCCTGCTCTGTGTAGCTTAGCCTGTCTTCTCAAGGCCCAAATGAGCAAACAGGGTCTCAGGGAACCCAGCGTGGCTCGCCACTTGTCTCTCAAGATCTGGGGGCTAAAGCCTTCATTTCCCACTACCAACAACCCCCACTCAGGAGCACCCTGGAATAGCACGAACTGGGCCCTTGAGGACACCTGTCTTCCTTCCTGCCAGGTATGGCAGCCGGGGTCTGCCTTCCCTTGACAGCAGAGCTGGGTGTCCCCAGAACCCCCTTGGGCCCCCACCCCAGCCCTACCTCATTCTCCTCCTCCTGTGCCAGCCGCTCCTCAATAAGCGCCGTGGCCCGCTGCACCTCCTCAGAGTCTGCCATGGTGCCGTCGCAACCTACCTCGGCAGGCCCCAGGGGCTTTATATGCCAGGGCCACCACCCCCACCCCGCTAGGCGCTTTTGTCATGAGCTCACTGGCCCAATTCTCCACCTGCCTCCCCGACCTGTCACCTTCACCCCGGGCAGCCCCAGGGCGCAGGGGGAAGGATGGGACAGTTGCAACCCCTAGCCCCCGGCCTATCAGTCAGAGGGCCCAGTGCCTTGAGAGTGGGGATTGCAGGAAGGAGCCTGCCTGGTGCCTGTCCTGAGTGCTCAGGCCCAGATGGGCCTCAGCCAGGGCAGCCAGGCTGCTCCAAGGACCCACTGGCTGCTCTTAGCCCTGATGGCAGTGCCACCTGCTGGATGCCTGGAAATCCTGCCCAGCTAGTGCCAGTGTGGGGACCCAAATGTGGAAACCCAAGATAGGCCTACATACGCAGGCTGTCTGAGAACACGCTTGCTGGCTCTGGGGAGGCACAGACACTGTCTCCTTCGGGCTGCAGTGCTGGATGGGGGGTGGGGAGAAGGGCAGTTGACTCCCTCTGCCGGTATCTCTCGCAGATCTTTGCGTCTCTGGCGTCCCACAGCGCCCCCTAGTGAAGCATCGCTGCATTTGGCTGCAAGTCCATGTTATGCTTGTGCTGTTGCGTTCAACTCTTTCCGACCCCGCGGACTGTAGCCGGCCAGGTTCCTTAGTCCATGAAATTTCCGCAGCAAGAATACTGCAGAGGGTTGCCATATCCTTCCCCAAGGGATCTTCCCGACACAGGGGATCGAACCCTCAACTTTTGTGTCTCCTGCGTTGGTAGGCGGATTCTTCACCACTGCGCCGCCTGGGAAACCCATGAGTCCCTGACAAACCTCACTCGTCTGTCTGTCTCAGGGGACCTCTGGGGGACTTACAGAGTCTTGCTTCAAAAGAAGCCACCAAAAGGGCCAGAATGCAGGGCTAAGCCCTGCTGACTGTCAAGCTGCTCTGACTGGTGGTTATGCTCACTGAGAAAGAAAACTACTCCCAACTGGAGAAGGGCAGACCTGCTTTGCATTGGTCCACACCTGGATCTGTGGGAACAAGCCCTGGGTCACCACAACCCAGGTTTAGCCTGCCAGTGAATCAAAGACGCCACAGCCCTGTGCTTCCGTGACACTCATGTGGCTGCCCTAAGCCAAACAACCTTATCTAAGACGCCTCTCTCTGCTTACCTGCATGCTCTCCCTTAAGGAAGCACAAGACCCGGCTCCTTCTGCCCTCTGCTTCTCTTGGTGGCAAGCCAACACAGGCTCATCATCGGAATGTGTCAGAAATTTCACTGTAATGTCACCGAGGGTACTATCTCCAGGACACTGCACATCGCCCAGTCCCAAGGGCCTGGCCCAGGGACTGGAGAGGGAAGCCAGCACCCCTGTGCTGCAGGAGCAGAGCAGCAGGTTAACTAATGCTGCCCGAGGGGCCACCCTGGCTTTCACAGTGAGTTCATGTCCGTTATCCCAGTGAATCCCACGAGCAGGAGAGGAGGGGGCAGGGCAGGTGGCACCACCTCCACTTGAAAGATAATCAAAGCGGGCTCAGAGGTTAAGTGGGTTTTCCTGAGGACCCAGGAGAACGCAGGCTTGAACACCAGCAGCTCACGGCTTGCTTCACCATACTCTCTACGGTGCTCCACCCCCTGAACTGGCTCCAGGCTCCACAGAGCTGCAGGAGAACCTAGAGTCAAAGCCAGGCAAGCAAGAAGGAAGGAGCAAAAGGCTTTATTGATAAATATGCTGATATGTCTATACACAGGGACTTGCCGTGGGGCCATGACCAGGCTGCAGAACCCCCACCGCCAGGCTCACAACCAGGACATGGCCCTGTGCAGACCCCGGCCACCACTGCCCAGCCACTGCCTCCTCTCTGCCAATTGTGCCGGGGGCTGGGAGAGGCAGAGGCCAGCCTCAGGCTTCTGGCCCCTGGGGCTCACGCATGGTCCCCTCCCCTCCAGGGCACTGGCCCTGTGCCCAGGGCAGAGACAGGGGAGGGAGACAGCAGCTGCTTCAGACCCTGAGCAGAAAACCGGAATGAGCACAGCCATCAGCACCAGAGGACAGATCTGGGCTCCAGGGGCCTCCAGGCTGGCCCTCGTGGCTTGAAGAGACTGGGTGGAGGTCCCTGGTTGCCTTTTCTCTGACCAAGTTGGCAAGGCTGGTGTGTGGCAGCACACTGGTTCCTGGGTGCTGCACACTGGTGGCCCGTGGTGTCCCCAGGAAGCAGGGTCCTCTCAGGGCTTGCCCAGCAGCCGTACACAAGAGGTGCCCCTGAAGGACAGGACAGCTCTCAAAGGCAGCGGCAGGGTGGGGGGGCCTAGTGCTCCAGGCAGGAGGCCTCTCGGCCCTGCAAAGCGCTCCCTGGCCTCTCTGCCCAGGGTCCATGGGCTCCTCAGTCCTGGGGTGGCGGGGGCTGGTTGATGATGACCTGGATGACAAAATCTTTCTGGATCTTGGTTTCCTGGAGCCGCGTGCGGTCTGTGAGCAGCTTTCCGGAGAAGAACCATCGCTGCCAGGATGGCTCGATGCCCTCCTGGGTGTGCAGCTGCCTCTTGAGCTGCCCCACCGTGTCGGGCAGGCTGGCATTGAGCCTCACGTCCTTGCCCGTGGAGAGGCGCACCTTCAGCGGGAACTCTCGGCGCACGCTGGGGGTGGGCTCAGGGGGCTCCAGGCTCTCCTCTTCGGTGTGCTCCAGAAGCAGGTTCACGGGCGGCGACAGGCAGTAGATGGGCAGTTGGTAGCGATTGCCCAGCTCATCGTAGCATTCACAGAGGGTACCTGTGGGAAAGGCAGGGCGTCAGAGTTGGCTTGGGGACCCCCTGATATGGATTAACTTGTGTCCCCTCCATCATATTCATACACTGAAGCCCTAACCCTCAGCACCACTGTATTCAGAGGTAGGAGCCTATATGGGAGCAATTATGGTTAAGTGAGGTCATTTAGGTGGAGCCTTGATCCAGGGGGATTAGTGCCCTTATAAGAAGAGATACCAGAAAGCTCTCTCTCTCTTCACCCACAATGAGGACTTAGTGAGCAGGTGGCATTTACAAGCCAGGAAGACAGTTCTCACCAAAACCCAAATCAGTTGCCACTTTGATCTTGGGCTTCTGAGACTAGATTTCTGTGGTTTAGTGAGCCACCCAGTCTGCAGTATTTTGCTAGAGCAGACTGAGCAGACAAATATACCAGTCATGGTGACCCCAGTCCTCAAACCCACTCGACAGGCAGGTCTTCCTTATACAGATGGTGGGGGCCCAAGGTAGAGTCAGCAAGACCTGGGCTGACATTCTGGCTCCACCAGGTTCCGGCTCCTTCAACCCTTGCAAATTACTTTTCATTTGTTCATTCAACAACCCCTTCCTAAGCAATGTGCTACGTATTGGCGTTATAAGGCTGATGAAATAGCATGGGCCCTGCTCTTCATGACTCATACCTAGCGGGCTTCATCTTCTTACTGGTACAGTGTATTGCATGTAGTAATATATTTCCTGTATCTTAAGCACCTACTATGTGCTGAGACTGGACTAAATGATGTTATCTGTATCTTGTTGAATCCTAACACCCATCCTATGAGGTAGGGATCCCCACTTTATAACTGATAAGTCACTTGGGCTTTAAATTCAAAAAGCTCAAGGTCACATAGTTAGGAAGAGACACAGTTAAAACCCAGTTTCTGACTCTATAGAGTTTCCAGTTATTCTCTGCTTTACACAGCCTCAGGGGCTGTTATGAACTTAAATGAAATGATGCAATAGAAGCTTCTAGCACAGTGCCCAGCATATAATACTACTCACCAGAAGGTTGGTACCTGACGTGTGCTAGGATCCCAAGGGCCCCAAGTAATCTTTAACTTGCTCGCATCACACTGCCCGGAGGTGTGCTGTCTTTCCACACCCTCCATAGGCAAGCAAGGACTGTGTTCTCATTTTCTCGGTGTCCCACTCCTGGTCTATGCTCGTAACAGTTGCTTGAATGAACAAATGACTAGCCACACTTGCCACTCACAGCCTGCATGGAAGCACCTGACCTGGGGCTGGCCACTGGCTCTCTTCCACCAACAGCCCCCTTGCTCTGGTGGAGATAGCCCCTGCCCTGCCCACTGACCGTGGGGCAAGGTGATGCTGGCTCCATCCAGGATGGCCTGAGCCAGCTCGTGGTCGTTGGCCTCGGCCGCATAGGCAGCCGCCTTGAGGGCATCCCAGATCTCCTTGCGGCCCTCAAAGGCGGGTGCCGTGTCCCAGAACTCATCCCTCTTGCTCCGCAGCTGCCCATCAGTCATTGGGTAGTCGCTCTTCCACTTCAGTCGCTCCTTCTTCAGGGGCTCGTTGCGTCCTGGACAGGACAGAAGGGAGAAGCTCTGCATGTGGGAAAGCGAGGACTGTGGTCTGCCTCTCCCAGCCCAGCCTCCCCAGTCCTCCCTGCTATGGTTCCTGAGCATTTGGGTCTCTGGGCCCCTTCCTGGACTCAGGGAAGAGTCTGGAAACTGCAGAAACCCCACCTGGGGGTGAAAACCCCTTTTGTCAGCAAAGCATATACTGTCTTTATTGCTGCTGTTTAAGTCTTAATTTTATTCTCTTTCTTTGATTATAAAATTGCACGTGTTCAGTATTTTAAAAATCTGGAAGAAATGTAGCTGTGTCAAAAAACAAAAAAACAGCTGTGAACATTTTCAGACCCAGCTTGTGCCAGATCACAGGCTAGGCATTTTAGACTCAAAACAACCCAACAGATGGGGAAACTAAGACCCAGAGAGCTTGTCATTGGTCTAAAGCCCCACAGGTACCAATTTAATGCCAGGTTTCCTGAATCAGAAGGTCACTCTCTGACCACTGTCTGTACCATGCTGCCACTGGAGACAACTTACTCAAGAATTCCACCATTTAGAAGTGACCATTGCTGGGGCTTCCCTGGAGGCTCACTGGTAAAGAACCTGCCTGCCAACGCAGGGGATATGGGTTCAGTTCCTGATCCAAGAAGATCCCACATGCCGTGGAGCAACTAAGCCAATAGGCTACAACTAACGAGCCTCTGCTCTAGAGGGTAGGAGCTGCAAGTACTGAAGCCCAAGCGCCCTGGAGCCCATGCTCTGCAGTGGGCAAGCCACCGCAATGAGAAGCCTGACTGCCACAACCAAAGAGTACTTCCCCTGCGCGCCGCAGCTGTAGAAAGCCCGCACAGCAACGAAGACCCAGCACAGCCAGAAATAAAGAAATATGATTTTTTTAAAAAAAGAAGTAACCACTGCTGACACTTAGACGCGTTTCCTTTCAGCTCCCTTTCCTCATTTTTCTCAATAGAGCTGGAGTTCTAAATAGAGTTTTAAAAACAAAAAACAATTTATGTTTAAAATAATCCTTGTTATAGACGAGGATTTAACTGTTTTTGTGCCAATACACACACTGCTGTTTATTTCACACTTATATTACTGTCCATGTATATTCCCATGTCTAAAAATAATAAACATTTATACTGTCTTGTTACTAATATTCCACCATAAAGTTACAAAGAAGTTTTCTGGGTGGTGACCAGCCAACCAAAAAATCCCTGCAGCACTGGGAGAAGAAAACAATTCTGTGAAATGTCACGATTCTTGTTACCCAGCCCCAAGCGACCCCCAAGACAACTCCGGACCTAGGTCAAGACTTGAGGGCAGAAGCATCTCTCAACGCCTTTAGGAAGCTCAGTCATCTCAAAGCTGAAGGCAGAATGAGCCACACGGGTGAGGTCGAAAGCGCTCGGCTCCTGTTACAACTCAGATCCTAGGAAAGGTGGGGAACCAGAGATGGGGCAGGGCCTCTGGGCTGGAACAGAAGAGGGGCTCCTCAAGGGAAGAGGAAGACATTCACTGTCTACCAACTGTGTGAAAGAAAATTTGGGGAAGCACTTTACCTGCATACATCATCTGGTTTCACTCTTCCAATGGCTTTAGGTGGTAGGTATTATTATTGCTGTTTCACAGAGAGTGAGCCAGGCAGAGAGACTGAATGACTTGGCCTGCAGTCACACAGCAAGTGACGACACAGTGTGGGTCCCACCGCAGGTCACACTGAACCCATGCACGGCCCTCCTGTGGGTGTGCAGACAGAGAACTCTAAAGCCAGACGTTTAATCTGAAGTGTTCCTGGGTTAGCACAAGGAAATGC
The DNA here is from genome assembly GCA_006410735.1 of Raphicerus campestris. Classification (NCBI taxonomy): domain Eukaryota; kingdom Metazoa; phylum Chordata; class Mammalia; order Artiodactyla; family Bovidae; genus Raphicerus; species Raphicerus campestris. Next base: position 18,406 of record SJYW01021612.1, read on the forward strand.
AAATCCTCTTTGTAGGAAAACAACTTCAAACCAGGCCTCAAAGAATTCCCGAGATGAAGTTCCAAGAAAAATAAATAATAAGGTCATAGTTTTTTTTTTTTTTTTTTAAAATCACAATGTACAAAGAAACAAGGCAGCGTGAGCCCGAGCCAGCAAAAACAACAGGCAAGAGAATCAGACGCACAAAGACCTCAGATACGGGACTTATCAGACACAAGGGATGAAATACCAAGTTTAAGAAATGAGAGCCGTAAAAATATGAACAGAGCGTGGGAAAAACACCCGCACAGCTATCACCAGAAGTATTCTGTGAGAGCAGTAGAGGAGAAACACTGGAGATTTTTCTTTACAATGGGCTATTGATAGATAGTGTTGGGACTATAGGTTCTCCATATAGAAAAACATGAAACAGGATCCCTACCTCACACCAGCCACAAAGATCAAAGCCCAGGTGGATCAAAGGCTTAAGTGCGAACGCCAGAAAGGAGGCAGAAAGAAGTAGAGGATGACAGAATTGCTTATGTGTTTTGTTGTGGAGTTTTGGCCTGGAGGTGTTTCTGCCTGGATCAATCAAATCCTCCCTGCTTCATGATTTTGGAGTCCTTTTCTCTTTGGTCCTTTAGCACTGGTGTCTCCCTAACAAGAGCTTTGATCCCTCCAGATTCACAGGCTTTATGCAGTGACACCCTCGGGACCTCCCGCATATGGCACTTCTGCCCCTCCACCCAAGGACCCAGATGTCAGGCCCTTTTAACTTCTTGAGCTCATTTCTATAGTTTTCCCGTCTCCTTCCTCTTTGCCAGATGTCACTTCTTCCTGGTCTCTATCTAAGTGCTCCTCCTTCTGGGCAGAGGTCAGGCCCAGCTAATGGGCCACTCCTATTCTGCTGAGGGTTGAGAAAGCTTTGTCAGCACTGTCAAAATTGAGAGCATCTGGGTCTAAGAAAGAGGTTTCCTAAAGAAGACAGAGACTAGGCTTTGTTTGGGACATCTGTTCCTGCTCAGATCCTCTACCCACCGCCACCCTTACTTACATGCTCAGGTTTTGATTTTGTCCCTGACAATTGAGGTTGTGACCTCAGGATATCTGAAGTGTACCCGTGTATGCATTCATCTCACTCTAATATAAACACAGCCACATGGTGTCACCTTTCAAAGCTGTCACCCGAGGAGGCCCCACGTGCCTGGAGGAGGCCCCACGTGCCTGGAGGAGGCTTTGCTTGCACACCTGGCCCTCAGAGTCCCCTCCCCTCCACGCAAAGAACAGCATGCTTTCCTGTCTGTGCTGTCAGAGACACACTTCTCATCCCAGGATGGACACGACACCCGTGAGCCTCCCCAGGTATTAACTGCATCTGCATCACCCAAGACACAAAGGCTTAAAAGTTCCTCACCCTGCACGCTGGTCCTTTGAGACTGAAAATACTAGAAAATATTAGAATAGGGGGCAGTGGTAGGAAGGGGGAGGATTGAAAGGGCAGCAGGAGCCCAGCCTTCTCAGTTGGCACTGCACTTCTTCACCAGCAGGGGGCAGTCACAGCGCCTCAGGGCCAGGGGCTGGCTCCCTCTGCAGCGAATCAAACACAGCAACAAAGTACCCAGGAAAAGTGCTCCAGGTCCAAGGGAAGCACGTGTAAGAGACACGACAAAAATGTCTGGATCCCTAAACAGCAATGTTTACAATTTTAGACAAGATACAGACAAAACATAAAAGAAAGCTTTTACTCTAAACACAGAAGCAAACTGATGATTAGTATTTTAAATTTCATTTCCCTAATGTCTTATCATTAAAAATACTGGGCAATGGAAAGGGTATGAACACTTTTATATGTGGTACAAATTGATACAAACTTTCTGAAGGGCATTTGCTATGTTACCAAAAGAACTTAAAAGAACTTAAAAGTGTGCGTCCCTTTGGCTCAGTGATCTGGTTTCTAAGTGGCTCAGTCCTGTCCGACTCTTTGTCACCATGTGGACTATACAGTCCATGGAATTCTCCAGGCCAGAATACTGGAGTGGGTAGCCTTTCCCTTCTCCAGGGGATATTCCCAACCCAGGGATTGAACCCAGGTCTCCCGCACTGCAGGAGGATTCTTTACCAGCTGAGCCGCAAGGGAAGCCCAAGAATACTGGGGTGGGTGGTCTATCCCTTCTCCAATGGATCTTCTGGGCGCAGAGGTCAAACTGGGGTCTCCTGCTTTGTAGGTGTATACACCTACCAACTGAGCTATCAAGGAAGTCCTTGGTGTCTAAGAAAATATTCAAAGAAAATAATCACAAGTGTGTGGTAGAAATTCATCTACAAAGCTGTTTAGCTCAGCCTGGTTTTCTAGAAATAAACTCAGTGCACAGGAGAGCGGCTACATCATATCTGTGCGTCCCTGGCAGCCACGCTATGATGGGGCAGAAGGAGGCTAAGTAGCGTGGGGAAAGGTCCTTGACATGGTGAGACGCAGGTTAGAGAACAGCAAGTGCTCTGTGCTCCAGCTTTTATTTCTAAAAATATATGTAAAATTACATATATATATATAAAAGACTGGAAGGATTTATACCAAAATGTTTGGTTATATCTGATTGGCGGTTACCAATGATTTTTTTTTTTGCTTCTATTTTCCAAGTTTCCAACAATAAGCATTAATACTTTAGTAATAAGATTAATGAAAATTGTTAACAATGAAAGCTGTTAACAAGGAAAAGGGGTACATAAAGCTCGCAGTAGAAGCCACAGAAAAGTAGGAAGAGTCTGGGACGCCAAGGGGTGGGGTTTGAGAGTGGCAGAGAACTGGAGAACCTAAGGACCACAGCCTCTAGGATTTCAGTTCCTGGCAGCCCTGGGTGACTCTGTTCAGGGCCAGGCAGGCTTTGCTGGTTTCAGCAGCAGCAGCAGCATCTTAGGGCCCTCTACTTGTGTCTCCACCTGTCCTAGTTAGGCTCCAGGTCAAAGACAGAGTAACAGAAATGGTCCTTATCCCCCGTGAAGTTGACAAAAGAGAGATTAAAAAACATCACAAAGTAAAAGATGAAGGTACCTGCTTGTCTGGGGAGGGACAAAATGCCCACGATAATCCTGGGTTTCTGTGATTGTGGTGGGCAGGGAACTGAGAAGAGAATTTAAGTTTCTCAGTAGAGGCAAAAGCTGGGGTCTTGCGGAGTTGCCTGAAACCCCACCGGTGTCAGGACCAGAGCTGGAGGGCGAGGCTGGGGTACACACTCAAATCTGATTGATGAACCCCACACCAAACACAGCAAAACAGAAGTGGAGCTGGCATGCTCATCTACACCCTAACATCAGCAAGTTCAGCGGATTGCCTCCAGAGTCGCTGCTGAGAGCAGATCCAGAAGGTAAAGAAAGAAGAAAACAGAGGGCATGATGTCTGGGTCGGGGGAGGATAATGATGGTGGACGCTGTGGTTTGGCCAGATAATGAATGGTGTCTGGTGATATATCACCCCTAGGGGAGGGTACTGAAAGGAGAGTGGGAGAGAGAACATTAAAGGTCCTTTCCAATTTGCATAGAGCTGGAGTGCCGCTCGGAGAAGGCAATGGCACCCCACTCCAGTACTCTTGCCTGGAAAATCCCATGGGCGGAGGAGCCTGGTAGGCTGCAGTCCATGGGGCTGTGAAGAGGCGGACACAACTTTCACCTTTCACTTTCATGCACTGGAGAAGGAAATGGCAACCCACTCCAGTGTTCTTGCCTGGAGAATCCCAGGGACGGGGGAGCCTGGTGGGCTGCCGTCTCTGGGGCTGCACAGAGTCGGACACGACTGAAGCGACTTAGCAGCAGCAGGAGTGCCTCTATGAGCATGTGTGCACGCACATGTGTGTGTGTGAGTCACACTGCTTAATTCAGAATAACTACACAAGAGGGGGTTCTCAAGAACCCATGGAAGGACAGTGGGGCTGCTTCCTGGCTGCTTCCCTCTGAGCCATCGTGGCCCAGGCTCTCAGTGAGGGTCTGCTGAGTTGAAAATGGAACTGACTGATGCACAGTGAACGGGGTGGGAGGGCAGTGGAGGAATCACAGCTGAGAGATCAGCAGAGGGCAGCTGGGGGAACTGGGAGAAAGGCTGTCTGTGAGGGAGAAGTCAGGCAGTCCTTTCACTCGTTCATCTCAGACTCCAAGAGATCCTTACTGTGGCTTCGGGGACTGGCACACCTGAGCCACTTGGGAGTGATACCAGGTCTGAGACCAGCCAAGGGAACCAGAGATTTCCCAGGACAGTCAGTCCACCCAAGCCGGGAAACAGCCCTATTTATACCTATGGCAATCCCCAAGCTCTATTTCCACACTCGTTTACCAAGCTCCAGCTCCAGGTCCCTGCTCCAAGGCTGGGGCCAGCAGTGTGTTCTCCAGAGGCACTGATTATGCGACAAGCCTGGGCGTGCTTGGGCTGGTGGGAGAGATGAGGCTCCAGGCAGAAGGAGAAGGGACAAGGGCCTCCCCATCCCAACGGCTTGGGCTGCAATGGCCCTCTGACCAGGATGCAGACTCAAGTCTCTCCTCCCTTCCTCTTCTGCCCTGGCAGGCAGAGCAGGGCTGCAGGGGGCTGGAGAGACGTGGCTGAAGTGCCGCACCTGGCAGAGGGGATAAGAGGTCCAAAAGAACAGCGGGCCCAGAAAAGGATCAGCCTGGCCAAGAAGGGGGCAGGCAGGGGAAGCGCAGCCCAGGTAATCCCTTCAGGAAGCACGGTATTTATAGTCAGCCTTAACCTAGGATGACCCTCAGAGCCTGGGTAACCTTCGAAAGGAAAGTGCTGGCCCAGCTTTGCTCAGCTGGGGCCTCCCCACGTGGCCTCTTTACAGCCTGGGCCCATCTTCCCCATTCATTCCCTCAGGCCCAGCTCCAGGCTTCAGGGAGGGAATGGGATGGGGCCAGTTGCTATGTGACAGCCCTGGTTTCCTAAACTGCAACCCTTCCTAGGACACGTCTGGTCTCAGGGGTCCTGGGCAGGGTTGAAGGACTCAAGGCTCCTCTGGGAGCCCTGAACTCAGCTCTGTGATGGTACCCTGCCTGGGGCAACTGCAGTTCGCTGAGATGGTCCGGTCCTCCCCCATAAGGCTGGGACCACCTCAAGTTCAATTCATCACTGGGATCCTGGGGGCAGGCACACTAGCGGGTCTCAGCCACTGTTTGCCCAATGAGCGAGTGAATGAAGTGAAAGAGCTGCTGAGGAAAAACGGGAGGAACTGGGCAGGCAGAGGCCAGATCAGAGATGGGGGAGCACAAGGAATCTGCTGGAAGAAATCCCAGGAAGGGAGAGAGGTGAAAGACAGAGGGTGGCAGGCCAGGAGGGACAAAAACAGTTCCTGAGGTGTACAGTGAGAAAACCCACTGGAGGATGGGGGCCTGGATGTCAGAAACCATGCCCAGTGAGGGCCTGGAACCTTCGTGGCAATGGGAGAGACCAAAGTGCAGCCAAGGAAAATAAACTTACCCAGAGGCCCCCTGCTTGGGCGTGGACAAGGGGGCACACAGCCGTGCAGACAGTGTGTGCTTTCAGTGCGCTGGCCCCCAGCGCGCACGTTTACTGGGGCGTGCGTGCTCAGGGGAGCAGGCCCTGCATCTGCTCTCCGCTCTGTGCCCCCAGCCCCAGGGCCCCTGGCAGCAGGGCCAGGCAAGGCAAAAAGAACCATCCCATGTTGGGCTGGCATCAACTCTCACCCTGACCTGAGCTGACATCCCCCAGCTGCCCCCCATCCCATTTCCTGAGGGAAAAATGGGCCTTTCTGAACTCTACAAACAGAATCCCCAAGTCCCTAGGGCCTACTCTGGGATCCAGGCTGCCATAGAACCAACAGCTCCTTTTCTGGGGCTGTTTGGGGAAGAATGATGTATTTCATAAGCAGAGTTAGCACATCAGGTGTTTCAGAAATGAGAGTAGTTCTGCTTGTTTTAAGTTCATATGAATTAAAAAAGAAAAAACCAAAACCTCAAAACCCAGCCTGTTCCTTTCTTAGAGTTAATATATTCCCATCCTCATCACGTGCTGATTTTTACTCCCAGGTGTAACAAAGTCCTGGCCTGAATGTGAACAGTCCCAGGATTACTGGCTTTAGGAGGAACCTCATTACAGATGATTGTGAGTTATCAGACACTTTAGCAAAGACTCCCTCCCCAACCTGGCTACTCACATATGCAAGGGGGCTTCAGAGATGGACGGTGTGGGGGTGGGGGCAGCCTTGGTTACTGACCACCTGTGTGAGTGCGGGGACCCATCTCATCACTCTAAGCCTCAGTGCTCCCATCTGTGAGGAGGACATAACTGCCACCTCATGGGATTGCTCTAAGGATTACACAGACCACTCTGCCTGGTACTTAGTAAAAGACAGTAACTACTGTAATTAGTAACCAAGCCAAGTCAGTAGTGCTCATTTCCTTTATGCAATGAAGAGAATGAAATGTTATCATTTCTTTTTTTTTTTTCCTTTTTCCCATAAAGTTACTGTGATTTTGAGAAGTTTGAAAACTCCTGCTCTAGGGAACTCCTGGTCTCTATCTCGTCCTGTGCAGGAGGATGCAGGGGGGTAAATGAGGTTAAGTTTGACAGGGACAAAGAGAGGGTCTGATGGATGCTCGCTTCCCTGTGGAGCTGCACAGCATAGGGTCAGCACTTTTCCTGGGGCAGGAGACTGAGGACGGCGGCCAACAAATAAAACAGGAACTCCCCAGAGGTTGCTGGAAAGGTCTCCGGCGTCTGGCCAGCTCCCCTCGCTACCTCAGGACTCGAGAGAGGAGAGACAGGTCGCCTGTGACACTGCTTGCCGCAGCCCCGCAGTCAGGGAGGGGGGTCCCTGCAGCGAGGGTCCACACCAGCGCCAGCAGCCGGGTGCCTAGAGGCCTGACTTCTGACACCCGAGACTCGGTCACCCTGGATGTCAACTGCCACCCGTGCTTCACTCACACCTGCGCCACTCCATCAAGCTGGGTCCCCCCGAGCCTGGCAGAATCCTGAAGCCAGGAGTGACCTTAAAGTCATTTACCTAAGACTCTTCATTCTACAGGTGAGGATGAGGCTCTGGGGGGTCATGTGACCTGTTCTAGACCCCAACAGCCTTTGCCTGTGTGCATGTCAGGGTTGGGGGTTCGAGAGGTAGGTAAGCTGTTTCTAGCAAACCACTCCACTGCCAGTGAAAGCTGAATTATAACTACAACATGAAAACATCGAGACTGTGATCCAAAGATAATGGATACTCTGATAGGAAAAGCAGCGAACAGAACACATTTCAGGAACAAGAGTGGAGGAGCTAAGAAGCGGTCTGACCTTTCCTGTTCTCACCAGGAAAGAAAGGCCTCTAAGAGCTGGGCCCTCCCAGGCATCCACATCTCCCGCGGGCTTGACAGAAACACAGACTTGGGCACCACCCCAAGACTCTCAGTCCACGTGGTTGGTTTGGGGCTCAGTGATGCAGACTCGGGGCAATTCAGACTCTGCGGGCACTTCTGGACACACTCACTGCCAGGAGGAAACCTATTCCAGTGTCGAATGGATCAAGTGGTCAGAAAGCTAGGTGTTCTAGTCACCCTTCACTGAGCACCGACTAAGGAGCAGGCAGGAGGACAGAGAGACGCAGGGACTGAAGGTCAAGATTCTGGATCAGAGACTGGGGTTTAAACATCAGCCCTGACATAAATCAGTGGTGTGACCTTGGGTAAACGCCTTAAACTTTCTAGCCTCCCCTTCTGAAAAGCCGGGAGTTAATTACAGCCCACTTAGGGAGGTTGGGAGGACTGAAAATATATACATATACATTCATTAGCTAATAGGCTCAAGAAGATTATATATAATAAATCAACTGACCTAAGGCCCCGCACCTGAGGTGCAATCTTCCTAGGACAATAGCTCTAGCTCCCTCCACCTGAAGACATACACACACCAGCTCCATATTGGCTATAAGAGGCATTACTACTGTCACTGAAGCTAGTTTTGCCATTATTATTATTATTAAGCCACCAGCTCTTCTCTAGAATGACATAGAATAAGTCACCACCCCATCACAGGGTGACATCTGCTCTTCTCCAGACTCAAGAGTCATCTTCCCTCTGCTGTTACTCCAGCTTCTTTATCTTTCCGTCCACCCTCCACTCAGCTAACCAGTCCAGCTAACAGCCCATGGAGGTGTTCCCAGCGCCAGGTGCCCCCAGGGCTCTGACTTCCTCCGCGGAGCACCGGTCCCTCCGCCTCCACGGGGAACACAACAGCAAGTCTGCCCAGCACTGCTGGGGCTGCAGCTGGAAGAGACCCACCGACCCTTCCCCTGGCTGTGCCTCCGTATTCTCCCGGACCTGGCGTTCATTTACAGTCCACACCTGTCTTTCTTTCAGGCCTGTCTTAAGTGGGTGAACTTGGAGTCAGAAGGCCTGGGTCTGTTTCCACACTGGCCTGTGCCAGCCCTTCACTCTCTGCGCACACCTGCCTGCTTCTGTGCACCTCAGAGAGGCTGAGATGCCCTGGGCAGCTTCGGTGAGAAGTGCCTGGGTCAAGTGTGATGTGCACACAGATGCTGGACACCCCTGAGATCTGGAAACCCACCTTTTCCCCGGCTCACCCACTTTCTCACACGGCGAAGCTCAGGGCCGTGGACTCCTCATCTGAGCATGTTCGTTCTCCTCCAGAGCCTGGCTCAGGCCTTGCAGGCAGCTAGCTGGACCTGACTCATTGCTTCCCCTTCCTCCTCTACTGCTTGTGAATCACAGACCGGGTCAGGCCAGCATACTCCCTGGTTCCCTTCCCATGCGCTGCCTGCTCCTGACCTCCATCCAACAGGACAGAGCTTCCCTCCGGGTCCACACGCACCTCAGCACTGGCCCTGCCGGCTGCGAGCGTCCCACCCCGGCCCTGAGCCGCAGGCTGCCTTCCTTGTGTGCGTGCCCCCTGCACTCTGTCCCGTCCCCCTGCAACTTGGCTGTCAGCTCCTGGAGGGCAGACTCTCCAGAGGCAACAACACAGCACGTCAAGCCCCAAACCCGGCTGCCTGGGCCCCAGGATTCTGGTTTCGTTGCCTAAGGTAGGGCCCAAGCCTCAGAGGAGTTTAAAGGCTCTCCGGGCGCTTCTCATATGTGACCGGGGCTGAGAAGCACCGATCTGGAACTAGGCCGGCAGCCTGACTGGCTGCTCTGACTGTTTAATGAGGCCTCTGAGAGGGCCTGGCAGGGGGCCGCTCGGGGGAACCCCAGGCCTGCCTGAGCTGACCATCTGGACCGTCCTTTGAAGGCTCACAGCCAGAACTGGCCATAAGGCAAGGAGCAGAGGGCTCAGGGGACCCTGTGCCTTGAGAAACCCAGCTTTACAAGCCTCTCTTTGCAGAAAGGAGTGGGTAAGCCAAAATGAGAGGCCCAGAGTGGGGCTCTGGAGTCAGATAGCCCTGGACTAGCTGCCTCACTCTCCTTACCAACAAGGAGGGCCCTTCCTCTCCACTCTGCTCAGCCCGAGGCCTGCTCTCTCATGCTTGTATGACCAGCACCCAGATACCTGTTTCTGTAGGGACTCAGGCTGAGCCACAGACTTTTGGATTGAAAACATGTAGTTCCAAAGCACTGGGGGACAGTGGGAGAGCAGAGGGAGGGAGGTCCTGTTTCCTAACAAAACCCCCCACCCTCTCCCCAACTGCTCTGGGCAAGAAGGAGGGAAAAACCTGACTCATCAACGCTGTGTGACTCACAGGCCGACAAAACTCACTCGCCAGATGGGCAGGGACAAGAGCTTGCTGCTCCCACCACAACTGGGGGCCGTGGGCAAGTAAAGCCCGTCCCTCTACCCCTGCCCACTGCCAGCTGCCAGGCCTGAGTGGCTGGCCTGGTAAGAGTACCTCGCTCGGCTTGGCCCCCTGACAGCCACACCCTTCCGTGGCTGGTTCGGTACTAGCAAGGGGCAGGGCTGGGAAGCAGAGAGAGCTCAGAAGGTCTGGAATATAGAGAGGTGGCTTGTGTGAGCCCAGGAGGTTGAGCCTCTGGACCAGTTTCCACAGCCATGGGATGGGAGCCATATTAGGCAGGCACTGTGTGTAATCTAGTGTTGTATGAGGAGCTAAAAAATGGCAATGATTATTGTTAGTCATGTTAAGTACTGGATTTAGGGTTATAAAGAGATTTTTTTTTTTTACAAAAAGTTTTTTTAAAACATCATTTTAATTAATCCTTACAATAACCTTGCCTGGCAAGTATTATTACTCCCATCTTACAAATGAGAACACTGAGGTTCAGGGACTCTGGAACAATGGTAGGAATCCAGTGAGTGGCTTTAGATCCCTTCACTTTCAGCCTGGTGCCTGTCCCAGACCCTGTCCTGCTCTACATGCATGCCACGTCCCCAGGACTGTGAGAAGGCGGCCCTGGCTGGGGCTGGAAGGGGGAAGGGGAGATGACCCCCCCTTTCCTCTGACAGGCATAGGTGACAGGCACAGAAGCCACTCTGCCTCCAGCCCAGGAGAGAAGGCCCAGCTGGTGGCACCACTGACCAGCCCTGTGTGCTGTGTGGCATCGCTGCCAGCCCTGCCCTGCCTCCCCCTCCTCCTGGCTTGACTCTAATGCATGTGGTGCCTCCGGAAATTCAGTCATTGATGACCATGTGTGTGTTGGCCTCCATGCCAGGCTGAGAACTCTTCAAGGCAGCACCTGGTCTCGTTAGTGTTGGCATCTGAATGCCCTGCCCGGAGCTGGCTAAGCAGCTCAGTCGGGTTGCCAAAAGCCTCAGACTCCAGGTCTGAGATGGAACCCTGGCTCTGCCACTTACTTGCTTGACTTGGGTATGTTATTCACCCTTTAAGAACCTCAGTTTCCTCATCTGGAAAATGGGGATAATAACAGCTACCCTTACACCATTATTGTGAGAGCTATGGTAAATACCAGGAGGTTAATAATCATGGCTTACATGTACTAACTTCTTATCATATGTCAGACACTGTTCTAAGTCTTTACATGTACTAAGTCACCTAATCCAAAGGTCACACAACTAGGTGGTGGGTCAACTCTGAAACCCCCGGAAGGTTCGACCTTCTCCTGAGTGTTGAGGGCTTGGGAGGCTGTGAAAGTTCATCATGGGAGCTACTCCAGCAGATGCTCAGAAAGCATTTCTGAGCCGAATCGATGAACGAACCTCCTTGGGTCTAATTTCGCTTTCATCCACAAACATTTATTTCTGAGTCCTATTCTGTGTACAGCCAAGCTGAGTTATTTGAAGTTCCTGTGAAACATAAAGTAAAAAAAAGAAAAACAATTTTTTTTTTTTCCCAAAGCAAGGCCTCATCACCCTTCTCAGGAGGGGGTAATGGGATCCAGATTGTCAGAGTCAGAGGCAGGGGCCCAACCCGAGAAGTTCCCCCAGCCCCTCCCCTTCCTCAGAGAAGGTTCCAGTTGGAAGGCCCAGGCCCTTCAGGAGGAGAGAAGGTGGAAATGGCGGAAGGCGCTGACGGTGGTGGCCTCCAGGGTGCTGCACTGGCGGCCGTGTGGAAGGGCCTCTGGGCACCCAGCACCTCCGGCTGTTTGTTTGTTTTGGCAACGCCTGAGGAGGCAGTGGGTCGGGGGCAGGGAGCTCCCAGGGGCCGAGGGCCTCCCGGGGTGGGCCTGGTGCCTGTGTGGAGTGCAGCAGAGGCAGGCCCGTCCTCCCACACAGCACAGCCCGCCCTTGGCCAGGCCGCCAGGGCAGGGCCCCAAGTTAAACAAGGAGAGGGCGCCTCGACCAGCTCCAGGGAAGCTCTTCTCTAAGCGGCAAAACCCTCGTTTCAGAGAAAAGAGTGAATGATTTTCAGAGAAGCTCACTTACTATGGGGGGCAGGTAAAGTGGAGCTGACGGGGATGCGTCGGGGAGAACACAGATACAACATCGCATCCCCACCCCTCCCGACAGCCCCCAGGAATCCCAGGCTCCAGCTCCGACCCTCACCGTCCAGGGAGCCTCTTGGGGACAGATCCCCCTCACCTGCAGAGCAGCTCCTGACTCAGCTCTGAAGGCTGCACACCTTGGCCCCAAGACCACCTGGCTGGTTCAGCCACTGTGGCCTGGGGCAGGTCATCTCCCTGCAGGCTCCCATCTGGAAAATGAGGCAGCTGGACTTCTGGCTCTAAGACTCAACCCAATCCACTTGCGGACAGACCTGTGCGGGGCTCACAAGGGGCACAAAGACAGCTTAAAGCAAGAGCCTGGCCCTCCAAAAACTCATGGCTCCCACCCAACACTGCAAAGCAAACCATGTGTGCAATCGTGCACACATGCACACAAGAGCTACAGGAGTCGGTGCACAAAATGCTGCAAGACTGGCAGGAGAGACAGACTCTCCAACACCCATGGGACCCCCGTTAAAGTGGAAATGGCTCAGCCTCGCACATGGCTAACCGCCAGCACCAGGCAGGGTGCAGCCCCGGGGAGCAGGACACGAGCTTCTGCCGTCTCCCGGTCAGGGCTGAATCACACCGATGAGGCATACAGATCCGTCCTCGTTTGGGGACACATTATGCTCACACTCCTTATTTTGAAAACACCTGAATGCGTAAGTTAGGAAACTTGTAGTGTGTTACTCTGCAGCACATTTTAAAAATACAAACAAATACATGATAAATAACTGATCCACGCAAATTTCGTTCAAAGACATCCTGACTCCCACATAAGGCAAACTGCTCCGTACTAGGGCAGAGAAAGGTGTGTGGACAGTGTATACCAGAGCCCACACCCTGACAACCGGACCTTGTTTATGCATCTGTCCAAGGGGTGGGCAGGAGCTGAGTTAGAACATTTTCACATGCCAGCCGTTTCCATCTCCGACCCTGTGACAAGGACTCTGGAAATAAGCAGGCCCCAGCGGGCTGGGAGGTCAGGATGGGGGCAAGTCTCACCCTCATCCTTGCATTTCAGACTTTCCATCTCTTCTCCCTGAATATACAGACCCCCTTTGAGCTCCACTGCTGCCAGGGAAAGAGGCAGCTTCCAAGCCCTGGGCCTCGGTTTCCCTCTGGGGTTATGGCAGTGGTAGTGGTGCAGGTGGTGGTGGTTGCGAACCGTCCCTGAAGGAAGATCCAGATACAAGAGAACCGGCCACATGGGGAGCCCCCAGGCTGTTGGGAGCTTGTCAGCCCCTGCTCGTGGTCACTTTCTCTCCAGCCCCTGATGCGACAAGCCTGGCCTGGGAGCAGCCTGGCTGGCCCACATCCAAGTTCACAGGACCCTGCCACCCTACCCCCAAAGTAACCCAATTCTTCCCGGTCAAGTGACAGCTGGAGGTGGGGCTAGGGAGCCCTAAAGCGGGAGAGGGCAACGGTTACTGGCTCCCAGGCCGCCGAGGCCCAGACAAAAGGGTCGTGGCCTAGATTCATTTCAACACGATTCTGCACACCCACCGTGTCAAGATCCTACCCGACACTGAGGGGCCTGAGATTGTGAGGACGATATTTTCATGACCTTAAAGTTTAAACGGCACCTCCTAGGAGAGGCTTTCCCTGCTTCCCTAACTAGGGTGGGCTTCCCCCAACGCCCTCCCCTGTCCCAGTCTCCCGTCTCCTAAGAGGTACGATCCCAGTTCTCTGGTGGTGAGTGCACTTCTCTTTTTGTCTGTCTGCCATCAGAACACCAGCCACTCATAGGCAGGGCCCTGGTCTCTCCTTCACAGTGGCAACCTGGCACCTCACACAGTACAGATCCTCGGAATTAGCTGAATGAATGAATGAGTGAACAAATGGAGGGATGACTACACCACCAGACAGGCCAGAAGCAACACAGATTCAGGAGGTGGTGGGGAAGCAAAGGAGAGAATGAGAACATCCAAGAGGCTCCATGGAGGAGATACAGTGCTGTGAACTTGGCCTTGAAGTGGGTGACGGAGGAGGTGTTCCAGGGGGAAGGTACGGAAGCAACAAAGACCCAGAGTGACGCCGGAATAGTGAGTGTTGGGCAGCAAGACAGGTTGAAGTCTGATGAGTCCACCCACGCCCCGATGGGTGCCCTCTCCGGGGCCCATGGTCCTCCCACTCAATACTGCTCTTCACTCTTTGTTGACAAGGTCAGGACTACAGAAATATCTGAACACCAGCTGCAGTGTGGTAAGCAGGAGTCATTTCTAAAACAAACTCTAGCTGTTGTCTCCTGCTTTCTTTTCTAGTGCCCACCCCTGGCTAACTGGTTCTGGTTCTACACAGCCATGCCATCACTGGGTGACTGTGGAGCAACCCCCAACCTTGTCATGACAGAGACCTCTTATTACCCTCCCCCACAAGCCTCCAAAGAATCTCTCTCCAACTACATTTAGACTATATTTTTTCTAATGGAAATGCTAAGACAGCTGTCAATTACAGCTTCTGATCTGTATGTATAAATGAGTGGCTCATGGAGCTGATAGAATTCCAGCCCAGAAAAGATGCTTTGCTCAATTCTAGAAGGTTGTGATGCTTTTGCGACTCAGTTATTTGAGGTCGAGAGATGGGCCAGGAACAGAAGAGGTGAGCGGCATGGTAAGAAAGAGGAAGAATGGGCAGAAAAACCCACAGGCCCCACCTTTAGATCCAGATGGGACTTCTCCACTGCTCACACAGCTCTAGTCAAGGGAAGAGGAGCCTGGGGCACAAGCTTGGAGGGGAGGCTAGTAGGAAGTTCTAGCCAAGCAAAGGCTTTCAACACAGAGTTTTAGATCTTGGGCTGTGCTGTGCTTAACTGCTCAGTCGTGTCTGAGTCTTTGAGACCCTATGGACCATAGCCTGCCAGGCTTCTCTGTCCATGGGTATTCTCTGGGCAAGAACACTAGAGTGGGTTGTCACGTCCTCCTCCAGAGGATCTTCCCAACCCAGGGATCGAACCCAGGTCTCCTGCATTGCAGGCGGATTCTTTATTGACAGAGCCACCAGGGAAGCCCTGACTTCTATGCAAAGTGGTGCAAATTGGTGTGTGTGTAGGGGGCAGGAATCAAGGAAGACTGTGAGCTTGACATCATTTTTCCAGGTAAAGGTCTAGAGCTGGAATAACTGCTAGGGGTAGGTGGTGGTCCTCAGAGGCTGTGTGCTTCCCAAGAAAACAGGCACCTCCAAAAAAGCCCAAGTTTATAAAGATAGTACTAGCATGGGCAGGCAAAAAATAACTGGGGGATACACACCAATTTTTCCACCAGTGGGATGTGGTGATGGGTCTTTAACTTTCTAGAATATATATTTGTATATGCATTGACTTTCTTAAAAAAAAAAAAAAAAACCCACAAGGTTCTTGTTGAGATGTGTATAAGAGACAGCTTCTGGCTCTAAGACTCAACCCAATCCACTTGCGGACAGACCTGTGCGGGGCTCACAAGGGGCACAAAGACAGCTTAAAGCAAGAGCCTGGCCCTCCAAAAACTCATGGCTCCCACCCAACACTGCAAAGCAAACCATGTGTGCAATCGTGCACACATGCACACAAGAGCTACAGGAGTCGGTGCACAAAATGCTGCAAGACTGGCAGGANGGTTCTTGTTGTGTGTCTATGTGTTTTAAGCTTTTAAGTGTGGTTTGGTAGAAGCCTTATGGGGAAAGGCAGTAAAAGATCCTTGTCATGACAAGGCAGAAACAGCTCATTCAAGAGTTAGGGCGTCTTCTGCCCCAAGGCACCTCTAAGGAAAGATTCTTTCTCGCAGTCCTGTATCGATAAAGCTCTCGGTTACACCACTTCATAGGAGTTGCACTACAAACAAACTATAAGGGCAGGGCTGGGCCTTACTCGTCTCAAGAGCTCCAGGGCCCAGGCCAGTGCCTGGCACACAACAGGAGCTCAATAAAGACTGAGAGAAGGTGGACAGAGCTGAGGTCTTCTGGGAGGAGATGAGGGTAAGAGGGTAAGAGATCTGCCCAAAGGCAGAAAACACCCGACTTCCTAGTGGAGCCACCCTCAGGCCTTGGTCTTAGGTGAAGGCCACCAGCTGGGTGACCAGGAGGGCTGCAGCCGGCCCTGCCTGCAGGGTTTCCCAGAAGAAAAGGCTGCAGGGCCTGACCTATCTCTGGCAGCTGGGCCACGGCCCACAGCGCCTGCCCTGCCTAAGACCAGTCTGACGAGGACTGCAGATCTGTGTCAAGCAAGAGCTGACCCAGACTTGAGGGGACAGGTCAGACCTCATTCCCTCAGGTGTGCTCCACTATCCCAAGGCTGGCCAGGAATAGCCTCCTCGTCCCCTTCCCCACCTCCATCCACCCCCACCTACTACTCTCCAGGGCAGAGGAGAAAGGCAGGCTCCCAGGGGAGCTAAAACCCAGAAGAAAGCAGGGCCGTGGGAAGGCTCCCTGGCATACAGGATGCAGCTGGCAGCTGGGTGCTAGGAGACCACCTGTTTTGCCCCAAGCCTCCCCTCTGCCGTGGATCATGCTGGCAGTGGGGAGAGGAGGCAGCAAACCCCAGGTCAGTGGGAGGTATCTGTTTTCAGCACAGTCACTAAAGAGACAGGGAGAGAGCCCTGTGGGCTGGGCTCTCGGGTGCTAGAATAGGCATCCTCTCAGTTTCAACTCAGCTGGGGTCAAGAACTGCTGAGGCCGGCAGCCCTGTGCAGAGGGATGCTATTTGCTTGTGGGTGAGCATCCTGTCACCGTGGTGACCCAAGGAAGCACCAGGCAGGAGGCTAGCCACAAGGCCAGGAGCAGAGCCCTCCCTGCTGTAGCCTGGCCTTGACCTTTCCAACTAGGAAAGCAGGTTGGAGGCACTTTTCCACCTTCCCTGGACCTGATCATGGCCTGTGTGGAGTGTAAAGATGCATGAGACTTCACCCTTCCTTCAGGGGGGCACAAGACATGCCCAGAAACAAGAGCACAAAGTCAGAGAGCGATCAAGGCCATGAGAGGCATGGGCAGGACCATCAGGGCTTTAAAGGAAAGAAAGAGCTCACTCTGATGGAGGACATACAAGGAAAAAGACTCAAAAAGGCTCTGGGAGGAAGATGGCATCAGATAACAAACAAGCAAAGACCACCCCTCACCCCCACCCCCACCCCC
>SJYW01021612.1:36859-71152 GCA_006410735.1 Raphicerus campestris
CCTTCCCTGGACCTGATCATGGCCTGTGTGGAGTGTAAAGATGCATGAGACTTCACCCTTCCTTCAGGGGGGCACAAGACATGCCCAGAAACAAGAGCACAAAGTCAGAGAGCGATCAAGGCCATGAGAGGCATGGGCAGGACCATCAGGGCTTTAAAGGAAAGAAAGAGCTCACTCTGATGGAGGACATACAAGGAAAAAGACTCAAAAAGGCTCTGGGAGGAAGATGGCATCAGATAACAAACAAGCAAAGACCACCCCTCACCCCCACCCCCACCCCCGTGGACAACCCCAGCAGCCAGGTTAGCTCCAGAGTCAAGAGATTATAAACCAAGAGCTTCTTGGTTCAGGGTACTCCCTCCAGTTGGCTGCTTTCCTCGCCTCAGTCGGTCCCCTGCTACCTGCTCCCCAACTGTCTCACCTTCCTAGCCCTCAGAGTCCCACCTGGCTGCCCCTCCCTGCCTCACACTTATCAGGTGGCTCCCAACCCAGCCCCCAGTATCACAATGTCCCTACTGGCCTTGGTCCCCAGGGCTATGGCCTCACCCTTGGCCCAGTGCAGCTCAGCTTTTCTGTCCTGGACCTATTTGGAGACTATCTTGTGGTGACCAATTCTTAGCCCAAATCCCACCACATTCCTCAACCTGGAGACCTGGAATGACAAGGCAGCCTGCTCCAGACCTAGGGAGTGTCAACAGCAGTTTCCAAGGTCCCCGGAGCAGGTGCTCAGAAAGGGTTAAAGCGTCGGGTTCTAGACCCAGAGTCAGAATTGGTCCCAGGAGCCCAGGGAATGCTGCAGCCCAGGACGGACCCCAGGACCTGCTGTGGTGAGCACAACCAGCACTCCTTTGTCTAACTGCCCTTCTTCTCATCCCTCATGTTGTTTAAAAGATGACATATGCAGAACTTCCCTGGGCAGGGTGGGGGGCGGAGTCCAGTGGTTAAAAACCCCGCTTCCAGTATGGGGGACACAGGCTCCACCCCTGGCTGGGGAACTGGGATCTCACAGGCCGCAGGGCAGCTGAGCCTGTGCACTGTCACTACACATGGCACAGCTAGAGAGCAGCCCATGCGCTGCTGCACGAGACCCCGCACCTGAAGCAACCAAATCAATGAGTAACATATAAACATTTTAAAAAGTAAATGGCTTTCAATAAAACTGACATATGCTACATAGAGAAAAAGTACACAATAAAACATAAAAAGAAAAAAAATAAAGTCACCCAGATCCTGACACCCAGCAATAACTGGCAATAACACACTGCGGAATTGTCTCTCTGCTCCTCTCAGTGCACACGCGTATCGCAGGGACACACAGCATGTACAACCCAAACTCACACCATTAGTACGTCCTTGGTCCTGTTTTTATTTTAAGCTACAAAGCCAGTGATTTGCAGCCCCTGCTGCTCACTAGAGTCACCTGTGGAAGCTCTATAAAAAGGCAGATGCCCAGGGGGGTCCACCCCATGAGATCAACTCAGGAAACAAAGGAAATCCAGAATTAATGAGACACTTCCCCAAAATCCCATTGTTTTTGTTTCACATAGAATCATTCAATAAATATTTATGGGGTATTTGCTACACGTTTAGCACTGTACAGAATGTATTTCTTCATAACAAAAAACTTACATCATTCTCCATTCATTCATTTACTCACTCATTCAAGAAAATGTATTGAGCTTCTCCTATGTACCAGACCCCAAGCTGGGGAGCAGAGACAGAAAGTCGATGAGACAGGCTCTCAAGGTCAGAGCTGGTAAGGGAGAGAAAAACGTAAGGAGACAGTAAAAACCAACGTAAACACAAATGCAAGGATTGTGATCACAAGGGGTCATGGGAACACAGGAGATGGGGGTCTCTCTCAGTCAATGAAAGGTCCCGAAGTCCGGTCCAAGTCTGGGGATGAATGAGTCAGCAGGGTTTGTGGAAATGAGCCAGGCAGAGGAAGCAAGGGGAGCAAGGGCCTGGGGGTGAGCAGGGTTTGGGGAAGCACAAGCAGTGCTGCCAGAGGGCGACATGACATGCAAGGCGGAGGCAACATGCAAGACGGGAGGAGACATGGAAGGCCCAGCACAGGTGAGGCCAGGCTATGGAAGGTCTGAGGCCAGTGCAGACATCATCATCAAGAGCTAGAAGAACCCAGAAGAGATGCTGGAGAAGAAGGACATGCAACTTGGAATCCTTGCATAGGCTGGGTTTGAGGGGAAGAAGGCCTGTCTCTTATACACATCTCCCCCACCCCCACCCCCGTGGACAACCCCAGCAGCCAGGTTAGCTCCAGAGTCAAGAGATTATAAACCAAGAGCTTCTTGGTTCAGGGTACTCCCTCCAGTTGGCTGCTTTCCTCGCCTCAGTCGGTCCCCTGCTACCTGCTCCCCAACTGTCTCACCTTCCTAGCCCTCAGAGTCCCACCTGGCTGCCCCTCCCTGCCTCACACTTATCAGGTGGCTCCCAACCCAGCCCCCAGTATCACAATGTCCCT
This sequence comes from Raphicerus campestris, assembly GCA_006410735.1. Taxonomy (NCBI): domain Eukaryota; kingdom Metazoa; phylum Chordata; class Mammalia; order Artiodactyla; family Bovidae; genus Raphicerus; species Raphicerus campestris. Next base: position 39,342 of record SJYW01021612.1, read on the forward strand.
ACTGGCCTTGGTCCCCAGGGCTATGGCCTCACCCTTGGCCCAGTGCAGCTCAGCTTTTCTGTCCTGGACCTATTTGGAGACTATCTTGTGGTGACCAATTCTTAGCCCAAATCCCACCACATTCCTCAACCTGGAGACCTGGAATGACAAGGCAGCCTGCTCCAGACCTAGGGAGTGTCAACAGCAGTTTCCAAGGTCCCCGGAGCAGGTGCTCAGAAAGGGTTAAAGCGTCGGGTTCTAGACCCAGAGTCAGAATTGGTCCCAGGAGCCCAGGGAATGCTGCAGCCCAGGACGGACCCCAGGACCTGCTGTGGTGAGCACAACCAGCACTCCTTTGTCTAACTGCCCTTCTTCTCATCCCTCATGTTGTTTAAAAGATGACATATGCAGAACTTCCCTGGGCAGGGTGGGGGGCGGAGTCCAGTGGTTAAAAACCCCGCTTCCAGTATGGGGGACACAGGCTCCACCCCTGGCTGGGGAACTGGGATCTCACAGGCCGCAGGGCAGCTGAGCCTGTGCACTGTCACTACACATGGCACAGCTAGAGAGCAGCCCATGCGCTGCTGCACGAGACCCCGCACCTGAAGCAACCAAATCAATGAGTAACATATAAACATTTTAAAAAGTAAATGGCTTTCAATAAAACTGACATATGCTACATAGAGAAAAAGTACACAATAAAACATAAAAAGAAAAAAAATAAAGTCACCCAGATCCTGACACCCAGCAATAACTGGCAATAACACACTGCGGAATTGTCTCTCTGCTCCTCTCAGTGCACACGCGTATCGCAGGGACACACAGCATGTACAACCCAAACTCACACCATTAGTACGTCCTTGGTCCTGTTTTTATTTTAAGCTACAAAGCCAGTGATTTGCAGCCCCTGCTGCTCACTAGAGTCACCTGTGGAAGCTCTATAAAAAGGCAGATGCCCAGGGGGGTCCACCCCATGAGATCAACTCAGGAAACAAAGGAAATCCAGAATTAATGAGACACTTCCCCAAAATCCCATTGTTTTTGTTTCACATAGAATCATTCAATAAATATTTATGGGGTATTTGCTACACGTTTAGCACTGTACAGAATGTATTTCTTCATAACAAAAAACTTACATCATTCTCCATTCATTCATTTACTCACTCATTCAAGAAAATGTATTGAGCTTCTCCTATGTACCAGACCCCAAGCTGGGGAGCAGAGACAGAAAGTCGATGAGACAGGCTCTCAAGGTCAGAGCTGGTAAGGGAGAGAGAAACGTAAGGAGACAGTAAAAACCAACGTAAACACAAATGCAAGGATTGTGATCACAAGGGGTCATGGGAACACAGGAGATGGGGGTCTCTCTCAGTCAATGAAAGGTCCCGAAGTCCGGTCCAAGTCTGGGGATGAATGAGTCAGCAGGGTTTGTGGAAATGAGCCAGGCAGAGGAAGCAAGGGGAGCAAGGGCCTGGGGGTGAGCAGGGTTTGGGGAAGCACAAGCAGTGCTGCCAGAGGGCGACATGACATGCAAGGCGGAGGCAACATGCAAGACGGGAGGAGACATGGAAGGCCCAGCACAGGTGAGGCCAGGCTATGGAAGGTCTGAGGCCAGTGCAGACATCATCATCAAGAGCTAGAAGAACCCAAAAGAGATGCTGGAGAAGAAGGACATGCAACTTGGAATCCTTGCATAGGCTGGGTTTGAGGGGATGAAGGCCGCTGCATTAGCTCATGAGAGAAAACAAATGCCTGGGCTCCAGCTGTATGAAGGGTCTGTTCTGTGACAGGCAGAGTCTTGGTGAGATGGAGATGAAGGGTGGATTTCAGAGGTACTTAAGTCACACATACAGATAATTTCTTATTTTTTACATTGGCATGAGTCTTCATACATAAAGCTTTGCACATACTTTGGCTTCCTTTCCTATGATAAAAAGTCCTTATGGAATTTCTAGGTTAAAGGTAGGGATATCTCTAAGGTACATGGTTACCTTTTGCCAAACTGCTTTCCAGAAAGACTGCATCAATTTTCACTTCCACCAGTGAAGTGCACAAGAGTGCTTATTAGACCCTCTTTGGCCTTCAAAAAAGAAAAGCAGAGGTCAGCTCACAGCCATTCTGCTGCTAGGAATGAAGACTTGCCAGAGACTGGGTTTCTGCTTGGCTCTGAACAAAAATGACTGTGCGCAGGGCAAGGTTTCTGGGCTGCACCAATGGGGCACAGGCTGAAGGTTATATTGCCGTGGAGCTGGGGCAGGACCAGGGAAGGGGCACTCTCTCCTTGGTCCAACCCTTCTTCCTGCTGCCAGTAACCTTCTCTCCAGTGGCTATGTCATTCCCCTGCTCAAAAGCTTTCCTTTGCTTTTCACGACCTCCAAAATAAAAGCCAAACTCTTCAGCATGGAAATCAAGGTTTCTCAGGAATGCAATCTTCAACACACATTTCTGTTCATTCATTTATTCATTCAACAAACATCTGAGTACCTGCTATTTGTCAGGGACTATACTGTCACCCTGTTTATTTAACTTATATGCAGAACAGAAATGCTGGACTAGAGGAAACACAAGCTGGAATCAAGATTGCCGGGAGAAATATCAATAACTTCAGATATGCAGATGATACCACCCTTATGGCAGAAAGTGAAGAAGAACTTGAAGAGCCTCTTGATGAAAGTGAAAGAGGAAAGTGAAAAAGTTGGTTTAAAGCTCAGCATTTAGAAAACGAAGATCATGGCATNGGATGGGGGAGCCTGGTGGGCTGCCGTCTATGGGGTTGCACAGAGTCAGACACGACTGAAGCGACTTAGCAGCAGCAGGACCCTGTGGAAGGGACATCTGTTGTGGGAAGGTCAGAGCAGACACTCACTAACTACGGCCCCATGGAAGCCAGACTCCAGGGGCTTGCTGGACAGCCTCACAGCTCTGGACAATGCCCCTGACACAGCCTCTCTCCTTCCTCCTTGAAAGGGAAAATATGTCCTTATCGGGGAGAAAAGCTGAGGTGGTGACTTGCTTCTTCTGATGCTTCTTCCCCTTCTTGGAAGGCCTCAAGCCCTTTGCTGTCCAAGGGCCTTCACCTGTGCAGTTCCTTCTGTCTGGCTTGGGTAACCCTCCTCGCCCTCACCCCACTTTGGGTTGTATCAGCACATAAGGGCCAGGACCTGGGGCCAGGAGAGGCTGAAACCTAGTTCATGTTCAGGCATCAGCAGTGGGCTCTAGCAGGAAGGCCAGGGATAGAACAGGCATCTTTTTCTCATTCATCCAAAAGGTGTCTCACAGGCCAGCAAGTAGCCCTGGCCGGAGTGGGGCCACATGAGACAAACACGGCTCCCTCAGTCTCAGCCTTCAGGGTGAGCTTAGGTATCTCTGTCAAGGAAGTGATTTTGACCCTCCACCCCCACATGACCCACTCCCCTACCCCAGTACCCTCTTCTCTCCTTTGTAGTATGCATTCGGATGATTTGGGTATAAACTCTCTCTCCACTTCTCTGTGGGTTCTATGAGAGCAGGACCACACCCGTTTTGTTTAGTTGCATACCCAGGACCAAGCCGGGGCCAGGCACACAGAAACAGTCCACACCGTAGCTTTACAAAGGTATACGCTTCAGATTAGCTTCCAGCTCCAGGATGGGGCCTCTACCCTAGACATCACCTTCATTTGGCACACGACAAAGCTATGAGGTAGGCCGCCCAGAGCCCCAAGAGAATTTGGTCCAGCTGAGACAAAGCAGGCAAGATGCCCCCACACAGTATAAGGCATCCATAGGCCCCTCCAGAAAATACCTGTAGGGCCATAGGATAATACAGTCTCTTACTGGGAAATCATGTTTCCCAGCCTTTTTAAGAACATACCTCTTTTGATAAATACAGACTTCACACACACACACACACACAACTGTATCATGCCCCACTTGGGAATTATTGTAACATTCATCAGGCAAGACTTTTTTGCCAAACTCTACCTTTGATAGCTTACATTTTAGAAACGACATATTTTTCCAAACCTAAGATGTGATTATGATACTGAAGACACTCTTTCAAACTTACTATATGTCCCAGTCCCCAGAGATTTCATTCCATCTCCCTCCCATTGACATTCAACACTCACAGATAAGAAAAGAAGACAGAGGGCTGACTGCAAAGAGCAGACATATTCCAAGTCAATACAGACTGTGTGGAAGAGGCAACCTCTGGGGCATATTTCTAGCACACTCAGAACAGAATGGCAACGTGACTCAGTGGGAAAGGTATCAGATGCCTGTGAAGAGACTAGACTACGATTTCAAGTTCTGGAGCTCCTTTGTCAGGATAATGTCAAACAAAGTTCTTAAGACTAGGAGGCACTTACTCATCTGTAAAATGGAACGCTGGTACAGGGGGAGTCCACAGCAAAGAGGAATACTATGACCCCTGCCATCTGAAGCGGAGAAGGCGATGGCACCCCACTCCAGTACTCTTGCCTGGAAAATCCCAGGGACAGAGGAGCCTGGTAGGCTGCAGTCCATGGGGTCGCTAGAGTCGGACATGACTGAGCGACTTCACTTTCACTTTTCACTTTTATGCATTGGAGAAGGAAATGACAACCCCCTCCAGTGTTCTTGCCTGGAGAATCCCAGGGACGGGGTAGCCTGGTGGGCTGCCGTCTATGGGGTTGCACAGTCAGACACGACTGAAGTGACTTAGCAGCAGCAGCCATCTGAAAGTCTCTGATTATTTCGGGTACAGAGAAAAGAGAAGAAAGAAAGCACAGCTCTGAGAAGGACACCATGAGGGTTCCTTATCTGGGCAGTTATTAGTTCCAATGGGCAACTGGTAGAAAGGTGAACTTGAAGCTTTTGTGGGCTGAGGGGATGTTGGCCCTGTGGCAACTTCTCTTCCTCCGGGGCAAGCAGATACATCACCGCAGTTAGGAGACTGCCGTGGGAGTCAGACCCACACGAGTTCCAGTCTCATTCCGCCATGGACTCACAGGTAATGTCAGACAATTTACGTAACCTCTCAAGCCTCAGACCCCCTCAAAAGTGAGAGGATGACGATAAAACCTATACCTCTGGGTTGTTGTAAAGATTAACTGCAAATAATACATGTAAAATATTTAGCACAACATCTGAAAAACAATAAGTGAAAATGCAAAGGATTAATATAAGCATTAACCTTATTATTTTTGTTACCATTACTGTTTTCCCGGTAGGATTGCAGGAAGGGAGCTGGAAGGGCAGCCCAGAGGCACCAGGCAACCCGCTCATTCTCATTTTCTATTTATCGTAACAGATGACATGACCTCTGTGGTCAAGGACAAGAACAGCTGGGTAAGCCAGCGAAATGCACAGCTGCTGCGATTGAGGAAAAGTAATACTCCTCGGGGCCCAGGCTTGGAAAGGAGTTGGCAGCAGGGAGCAGAGGCTCCATGGGAGGGAAACAGACAGAAACAGCCGAAGGGGCTGGAGGGGGAAGAGAAAGCACCAGGGGAAGACCCAAACCAAAGCCAGGTGGGCACAGGAAGCCGGCCTTTCCAGAGACAGGAAGCTGCAGGTGAACCGGCAGGAAGCCAGGACGTGGGCAGCCAGGGAAAGCCAGGCCACATCCTGAGGAAGGGGCGGCGGAGAGGACAAAGTAGGCGCCCAGGCTGGTGGATGCTACGACGTGGAGCCAGGCGGGGACAGGATGGGAAAGGGGGCCACACCCTCGGCTCCCCTCCTCAAGTCTCTGCTCCTCCAACTCTGCAGGCCCCAGGGTTTCACCGGAACTTCTGTCTCTGCCACCATCTACTGTCCCCACCTGGGTCCCCTTCCTGAGGCCGGTGGCAAAACAGAATGCGGGTTTCATCATTTTCCCCTTTCCTGGGAACTTTGACTCAAGTGCTCCATAGTTCTCTGTGGGGAACAGGCCAAGGAGGCCCACACGGGAAAAAGCACCTTCCAGCTCCACTCTGAAGTGCAGACGGGCAAGCCAGCGCACATCCGGTCCTTCCCCAACTGTCTCTTCACCTTCTCCTGGAGGGCCAGCTCAGCCTCAGTGCTGCCCACTGGGCTCCACATACCCAGCACCCATCAGGGGAACGCTTGTCGTCAACGAGGGGGACTGATCTTACACCTATTTGGCTCTCTGGGTACCCCCAGGCTCCGGTTCCAGAAGGGTGGTGATCTCAACGTGACCCCAGGTGATAGGGCATCAGCAGCAAGGTCAGCCGAGAGTCAGGGGTGGCCTCGGGAAGGAAGGCTCCCTGACCCGGCAGAGGGGTCGGCGTGCAGGCAGGCACAGCAGCAGCCATGGTAACAAGGATGCCTGCAGCTGCACAAGCTTTTCCTGTGATGAAGCACTATCCTGTGTGTGACCTTTGACCCTCCCCATGTGGCTAGCAGGGGACTGGGCAGATACTGTTCCCATTTTGAAGATGAGGAAGCCGAGTGACTCAGGCAAGATCACAGTTTCTGAGAAGCAGAGCTGGTGGGCACAGGACCCATTCTCCAGAAGTCTCCTTTCTTTAGCCTGGGACTTACTTCCCTTTCTGCATTGACTCAGTTCTCCCAACTTAAAACAACAAGCGCTATAGCAGCCCTCTGCTCTGCAAGGCTGAAGGTCTCTCTGCTTTGATGAACTTACCCAAGTCCCCAGTGTCGCCAGGCCCTCCCTGATGCTCCCATCCCTGCCTCCCACACCTCTGGCCCTCATTCTCCTTTGGTTAACCTGTTACCAGACCTTGTGAATTCCTTCTTCAAAGGGGCTTCCACTCCCAAGATATCAGTCCAGACCTTTCCCCTCCTACCCCTGTGCAGCCTCACTGGCTTCGGCCTTGCCCCAGCTCTCCTTCTCAGCCTTTGAGTCCAGAGTACCCTTTCAAGCCCTGGCATCCACCTAGCCACATGCTCCCAGTGGCTCCCCATCACCTCCACACCCTTGGCCCACAGCTTGGCTGGCAAGGTGCCTTTCAGGCCTTGCCTCTTACTGCCCCCTCCTTGAAGCACACACCTGCCTCCAGCCCCTCGGTGCACCCTTGCTTCAGCTCAGGCTGGTCCCCCTTCCTGAGCCCCCCTCTCTCTTCCATCTTCAGGCACCCTTCACCTGTGTCCACAAGCACTCCCCTGACTGCAGGAGAAATGAAGAGACCCTTTCTTTGCACCTGCCCTGCCCAGAGTCCTGCAGAATCAGGTCCCCCAGCTGCTGCTGCTTGTACCTGGGTGGTCCCTGCACCCAGAAAACTGGCTGCCAGAACTTGGCACTAGTGTGCTTGGTTGTGGAACAGCCGACAAGAAGAGAAAGCTGAGTCTATAGGGAGGGAGCCAAGAGCAGATGCTCAGACACAAGTCGAGAGGTCACTAGCCGCTCAAAGACAGAGCCACCACCATCCCTGACTACTCTCCGGTCCTGGCTCCCATGAGGCCAGCTGCTTTGCTGTAATCCTGCCAACAAGCCCTTTGCCTCTAAGCTGATGTGGAGGGGCCCCAGCTCTGTGGGGACCACTGCTGACGCCAGCCTGGGAGCCCCGTCACCTCCATCAGACGGCCCCAACTGGAGGAGCCGTGTACAACATCCCCTGGCAAGGGTTGCTTCTTTTCTTGTCTCCTTGTGTGGCAAGTAGGCGTTCCATGTACACCTGTTCCCGCCCTGGGCCTGGAGCTCCTGGCTGAGGGCTTGGGAGTTGTCTGTGTGGCTCACCAGCGCCCTTCTGCCAGAGCTGCCGCCAATCAGCACAGGGTCCGAAGTGGCCCCACTAGACGGGTTTTGTTGTATGTGAGCCCACCTCCTGGCTGGAGCTGAGTGGACCAAGTTCGGCCAATTAGACCTGCTTCCCTGCGAGTCTGGAATGGAGCTGGGCGAGCTGAGCCCCTCTGAGTGTGGCTGGAGCTGTAGGAGGAACATTTGTGGCCTTATGGGTTGAGGAAGGAGAAAGCCTGGCTGCCGAGGTGAGGAGGAAGCCTGCGGGGCAGCAGAGTTGAGAGGAGGAGGGATAATCTAACAAGGTTTTTCCAGTCTCTACTGAAGGCTAGGCTGCAACTGCGCTGTGGGCTCCTGCACACCCCTGAGACCCCGTAATTAATCACCTCTTGTGCTGAAGTTAGATTCAGCTGGTTTCTGCTACTCGAAATCGAGGGGTCCTAATAAAGCTGGGATCTCCCCTAAGCTTCTTCAGGAATACAAAGCAGGTGCTTGACAAACAAACTTGCTCAATGAAGAAAACGGGCCCCAGATCCTGGCTTTCTGATTTCTGCCAGAGGCGCCACCATGCTCTACAAATACTCCCCATATCAAATATGTAACTTGGCCCCAGGCAACTTGAGTTAAATGCATTTTCCTTGCCTGAAGTGCATAATATCCTCACTTTCATCTCATCTTTGGGACAAACCAGCATTCAAAGGAAAGGCAAGCAGGAGCAGGCCGGAGAAAAACAGCCTGTCAGAGTGTGGGCCAGCACATCCAACTGATCTGCAAACTGTGTCCCCCCGGGGGGTGGCCCCCACTACAGAAACCTCTGCCCCGAGATTTCTGTCCCTGTGCCACTCCTGCCCCTGTGAAGATGACCATCAAAGACTCCAAGAGGTCACAGAGTTTCTACCCCTACTGATGGGTCATTTATGCCACAGGCCATCTTAAGGACAGCCCCTTGAATCCTAAGGCTCGAAGAAACCTCACAGGGTCACTTCACCTAGTTGTTTTCAAACTGCACCTGCATGACCCTGAGACTCCGATGGAGCCTCTTGGGGCTCCACTCTCCCCAGCCTCTAAAGCGCAACGCCCATCTGGTTGTACACATCAGGCTACCTTGTGAGTGTGCATCTGAAGGGTTCCAGGGGCTTAACACAACAGTGCAGAACTCCTGTTTCAGATCAACTCGTCTATCATTCGGATGAAGAGCCAGAGACTCAAAGGCATAAGACCACACAGGTGCCAAGTGGCTGAGCTGGCAGAGAACCCCGGGCCCGGACTCTCCCTGCTGTCCCTTCCCCTAGGCAACTCCTTTAAAGCTTCTCTTGGGCCTGGGCGGAGCCAGAACCCCAGTCCTGTGTAAGGGAGCCTCGGCTGGGGAACACAGAGAGAGAACTGAAGACGCAAGGCAGAGTCCAGGAGATGGGCGCTGAGTCCCAGGTGACCCTGTCTGTTGGCGGAAGGGCAATGCTAAACGGCCCGAACAATATGGAGTTGTCCTGATGCTACTCCTCCGCTATATTTAGTTTCTCCCCTGAAATGACCTCAGGCAGCAGCAAAGCTTTGTGGTGTGGCAAAATCGCCTGTGTGTCCCCAACTCCAGGGGAGGAGAACTCTGCTGGAGACACTGGATAGTAAATAGGAAAGAGAGTCTGTGGGATGCGGGAGTGGGGGTGGCAGGGGAGCAAACTGTGGACACAACTAGAGACAAATTCTTTCCTTTGACCCCCTGGGCGGTAGCAGTGAGGAGTAAACCTGCAACTCCTCTTGCAGTGGGGGATGAAATTTGAGACCCAGGTCCGAGGTGGAGGAGCCCCTGCTTTGCCCCAGGCTCTGGTCCCATCCGCTCGTAGGTGTTGGGTGCCTCTCCTGAACCACTTCATTCACCGCACCCCTGTGGAAGGAACCAGCAAAGGTTCTCTCTGACCTAAACTCCCCACCTACTATTCAAGACTTCCCCTGACCTTGGTGTACACAACTGATTTGATTCTACTGCCTGAAAAACAAAAAGGAAAGGCTAGAAAAATAAACACCAAACAGGAATGGGGACTCTGGGTGGTGGGAATATGAAGGAGATTTTCTTCTTTGGACTTGGTGATACTGTCCACATTTATTACCTAACCACATCCTACTTTTACAATAAAGAAAACTGTATTGCTTGCTTCTCTCTAACCTGAACCCCTTACTCAGATCACTAACCCTTCAGTAATCTCTCCCCACTTACCTTGCCCTATCCGACCTCAACTCTTTCTAAAATGTCTACATATTGCCTTTGTCTCTGCTTGTCTACACTGCCTGATTTACCGCTTGTCTACGCATTATCTTGCCTGAAATTGTATCACACCTCTATTTGTCTTCGCTCCATTCCCCAGATTGTAAGCCACCATGGGCGATGAGACATACATATATAACACGGGTACACAGGAATGAGGCAGGATGTACAGAATGGGTTTAGAGACAGTCAGACATGACTGGGCACACACGTACAGAAAAGACATAGGAAATAAGAGTCAGGCTGCCTGGGTCAAGTACTAGCTCCACCACTTCCGACTGTGGCAGGACGGTACAGATCAGTGGTTTCCCCTTTCTGAACCAGTTCCTCCAGCTGAATTCCCTTTTAATGCCAATTCTCTTCTAAAAGGTAAGGGTGGATTCTGAGCAAGCCTGGCCACCCCACAGCTTTTGGATCATNAAACTCTACCTTTGATAGCTTACATTTTAGAAACGACATATTTTTCCAAACCTAAGATGTGATTATGATACTGAAGACACTCTTTCAAACTTACTATATGTCCCAGTCCCCAGAGATTTCATTCCATCTCCCTCCCATTGACATTCAACACTCACAGATAAGAAAAGAAGACAGAGGGCTGACTGCAAAGAGCAGACATATTCCAAGTCAATACAGACTGTGTGGAAGAGGCAACCTCTGGGGCATATTTCTAGCACACTCAGAACAGAATGGCAACGTGACTCAGTGGGAAAGGTATCAGATGCCTGTGAAGAGACTAGACTACGATTTCAAGTTCTGGAGCTCCTTTGTCAGGATAATGTCAAACAAAGTTCTTAAGACTAGGAGGCACTTACCCATCTGTAAAATGGAACGCTGGTACAGGGGGAGTCCACAGCAAAGAGGAATACTATGACCCCTGCCATCTGAAGCGGAGAAGGCGATGGCACCCCACTCCAGTACTCTTGCCTGGAAAATCCCAGGGACAGAGGAGCCTGGTAGGCTGCAGTCCATGGGGTCGCTAGAGTCGGACATGACTGAGCGACTTCACTTTCACTTTTCACTTTTATGCATTGGAGAAGGAAATGACAACCCCCTCCAGTGTTCTTGCCTGGAGAATCCCAGGGACGGGGTAGCCTGGTGGGCTGCCGTCTATGGGGTTGCACAGTCAGACACGACTGAAGTGACTTAGCAGCAGCAGCCATCTGAAAGTCTCTGATTATTTCGGGTACAGAGAAAAGAGAAGAAAGAAAGCACAGCTCTGAGAAGGACACCATGAGGGTTCCTTATCTGGGCAGTTATTAGTTCCAATGGGCAACTGGTAGAAAGGTGAACTTGAAGCTTTTGTGGGCTGAGGGGATGTTGGCCCTGTGGCAACTTCTCTTCCTCCGGGGCAAGCAGATACATCACCGCAGTTAGGAGACTGCCGTGGGAGTCAGACCCACACGAGTTCCAGTCTCATTCTGCCATGGACTCACAGGTAATGTCAGACAATTTACGTAACCTCTCAAGCCTCAGACCCCCTCAAAAGTGAGAGGATGACGATAAAACCTATACCTCTGGGTTGTTGTAAAGATTAACTGCAAATAATACATGTAAAATATTTAGCACAACATCTGAAAAACAATAAGTGAAAATGCAAAGGATTAATATAAGCATTAACCTTATTATTTTTGTTATCATTACTGTTTTCCCGGCAGGATTGCAGGAAGGGAGCTGGAAGGGCAGCCCAGAGGCACCAGGCAACCCGCTCATTCTCATTTTCTATTTATCGTAACAGATGACATGACCTCTGTGGTCAAGGACAAGAACAGCTGGGTAAGCCAGCGAAATGCACAGCTGCTGCGATTGAGGAAAAGTAATACTCCTCGGGGCCCAGGCTTGGAAAGGAGTTGGCAGCAGGGAGCAGAGGCTCCATGGGAGGGAAACAGACAGAAACAGCCGAAGGGGCTGGAGGGGGAAGAGAAAGCACCAGGGGAAGACCCAAACCAAAGCCAGGTGGGCACAGGAAGCCGGCCTTTCCAGAGACAGGAAGCTGCAGGTGAACCGGCAGGAAGCCAGGACGTGGGCAGCCAGGGAAAGCCAGGCCACATCCTGAGGAAGGGGCGGCGGAGAGGACAAAGTAGGCGCCCAGGCTGGTGGATGCTACGACGTGGAGCCAGGCGGGGACAGGATGGGAAAGGGGGCCACACCCTCGGCTCCCCTCCTCAAGTCTCTGCTCCTCCAACTCTGCAGGCCCCAGGGTTTCACCGGAACTTCTGTCTCTGCCACCATCTACTGTCCCCACCTGGGTCCCCTTCCTGAGGCCGGTGGCAAAACAGAATGCGGGTTTCATCATTTTCCCCTTTCCTGGGAACTTTGACTCAAGTGCTCCATAGTTCTCTGTGGGGAACAGGCCAAGGAGGCCCACACGGGAAAAAGCACCTTCCAGCTCCACTCTGAAGTGCAGACGGGCAAGCCAGCGCACATCCGGTCCTTCCCCAACTGTCTCTTCACCTTCTCCTGGAGGGCCAGCTCAGCCTCAGTGCTGCCCACTGGGCTCCACATACCCAGCACCCATCAGGGGAACGCTTGTCGTCAACGAGGGGGACTGATCTTACACCTATTTGGCTCTCTGGGTACCCCCAGGCTCCGGTTCCAGAAGGGTGGTGATCTCAACGTGACCCCAGGTGATAGGGCATCAGCAGCAAGGTCAGCCGAGAGTCAGGGGTGGCCTCGGGAAGGAAGGCTCCCTGACCCGGCAGAGGGGTCGGCGTGCAGGCAGGCACAGCAGCAGCCATGGTAACAAGGATGCCTGCAGCTGCACAAGCTTTTCCTGTGATGAAGCACTATCCTGTGTGTGACCTTTGACCCTCCCCATGTGGCTAGCAGGGGACTGGGCAGATACTGTTCCCATTTTGAAGATGAGGAAGCCGAGTGACTCAGGCAAGATCACAGTTTCTGAGAAGCAGAGCTGGTGGGCACAGGACCCATTCTCCAGAAGTCTCCTTTCTTTAGCCTGGGACTTACTTCCCTTTCTGCATTGACTCAGTTCTCCCAACTTAAAACAACAAGCGCTATAGCAGCCCTCTGCTCTGCAAGGCTGAAGGTCTCTCTGCTTTGATGAACTTACCCAAGTCCCCAGTGTCGCCAGGCCCTCCCTGATGCTCCCATCCCTGCCTCCCACACCTCTGGCCCTCATTCTCCTTTGGTTAACCTGTTACCAGACCTTGTGAATTCCTTCTTCAAAGGGGCTTCCACTCCCAAGATATCAGTCCAGACCTTTCCCCTCCTACCCCTATGCAGCCTCACTGGCTTCGGCCTTGCCCCAGCTCTCCTTCTCAGCCTTTGAGTCCAGAGTACCCTTTCAAGCCCTGGCATCCACCTAGCCACATGCTCCCAGTGGCTCCCCATCACCTCCACACCCTTGGCCCACAGCTTGGCTGGCAAGGTGCCTTTCAGGCCTTGCCTCTTACTGCCCCCTCCTTGAAGCACACACCTGCCTCCAGCCCCTCGGTGCACCCTTGCTTCAGCTCAGGCTGGTCCCCCTTCCTGAGCCCCCCTCTCTCTTCCATCTTCAGGCACCCTTCACCTGTGTCCACAAGCACTCCCCTGACTGCAGGAGAAATGAAGAGACCCTTTCTTTGCACCTGCCCTGCCCAGAGTCCTGCAGAATCAGGTCCCCCAGCTGCTGCTGCTTGTACCTGGGTGGTCCCTGCACCCAGAAAACTGGCTGCCAGAACTTGGCACTAGTGTGCTTGGTTGTGGAACAGCCGACAAGAAGAGAAAGCTGAGTCTATAGGGAGGGAGCCAAGAGCAGATGCTCAGACACAAGTCGAGAGGTCACTAGCCGCTCAAAGACAGAGCCACCACCATCCCTGACTACTCTCCGGTCCTGGCTCCCATGAGGCCAGCTGCTTTGCTGTAATCCTGCCAACAAGCCCTTTGCCTCTAAGCTGATGTGGAGGGGCCCCAGCTCTGTGGGGACCACTGCTGACGCCAGCCTGGGAGCCCCGTCACCTCCATCAGACGGCCCCAACTGGAGGAGCCGTGTACAACATCCCCTGGCAAGGGTTGCTTCTTTTCTTGTCTCCTGTGTGGCAAGTAGGCGTTCCATGTACACCTGTTCCCGCCCTGGGCCTGGAGCTCCTGGCTGAGGGCTTGGGAGTTGTCTGTGTGGCTCACCAGCGCCCTTCTGCCAGAGCTGCCGCCAATCAGCACAGGGTCCGAAGTGGCCCCACTAGACGGGTTTTGTTGTATGTGAGCCCACCTCCTGGCTGGAGCTGAGTGGACCAAGTTCGGCCAATTAGACCTGCTTCCCTGCGAGTCTGGAATGGAGCTGGGCGAGCTGAGCCCCTCTGAGTGTGGCTGGAGCTGTAGGAGGAACATTTGTGGCCTTATGGGTTGAGGAAGGAGAAAGCCTGGCTGCCGAGGTGAGGAGGAAGCCTGCGGGGCAGCAGAGTTGAGAGGAGGAGGGATAATCTAACAAGGTTTTTCCAGTCTCTACTGAAGGCTAGGCTGCAACTGCGCTGTGGGCTCCTGCACACCCCTGAGACCCCGTAATTAATCACCTCTTGTGCTGAAGTTAGATTCAGCTGGTTTCTGCTACTCGAAATCGAGGGGTCCTAATAAAGCTGGGATCTCCCCTAAGCTTCTTCAGGAATACAAAGCAGGTGCTTGACAAACAAACTTGCTCAATGAAGAAAACGGGCCCCAGATCCTGGCTTTCTGATTTCTGCCAGAGGCGCCACCATGCTCTACAAATACTCCCCATATCAAATATGTAACTTGGCCCCAGGCAACTTGAGTTAAATGCATTTTCCTTGCCTGAAGTGCATAATATCCTCACTTTCATCTCATCTTTGGGACAAACCAGCATTCAAAGGAAAGGCAAGCAGGAGCAGGCCGGAGAAAAACAGCCTGTCAGAGTGTGGGCCAGCACATCCAACTGATCTGCAAACTGTGTCCCCCCGGGGGGTGGCCCCCACTACAGAAACCTCTGCCCCGAGATTTCTGTCCCTGTGCCACTCCTGCCCCTGTGAAGATGACCATCAAAGACTCCAAGAGGTCACAGAGTTTCTACCCCTACTGATGGGTCATTTATGCCACAGGCCATCTTAAGGACAGCCCCTTGAATCCTAAGGCTCGAAGAAACCTCACAGGGTCACTTCACCTAGTTGTTTTCAAACTGCACCTGCATGACCCTGAGACTCCGATGGAGCCTCTTGGGGCTCCACTCTCCCCAGCCTCTAAAGCGCAACGCCCATCTGGTTGTACACATCAGGCTACCTTGTGAGTGTGCATCTGAAGGGTTCCAGGGGCTTAACACAACAGTGCAGAACTCCTGTTTCAGATCAACTCGTCTATCATTCGGATGAAGAGCCAGAGACTCAAAGGCATAAGACCACACAGGTGCCAAGTGGCTGAGCTGGCAGAGAACCCCGGGCCCGGACTCTCCCTGCTGTCCCTTCCCCTAGGCAACTCCTTTAAAGCTTCTCTTGGGCCTGGGCGGAGCCAGAACCCCAGTCCTGTGTAAGGGAGCCTCGGCTGGGGAACACAGAGAGAGAACTGAAGACGCAAGGCAGAGTCCAGGAGATGGGCGCTGAGTCCCAGGTGACCCTGTCTGTTGGCGGAAGGGCAATGCTAAACGGCCCGAACAATATGGAGTTGTCCTGATGCTACTCCTCCGCTATATTTAGTTTCTCCCCTGAAATGACCTCAGGCAGCAGCAAAGCTTTGTGGTGTGGCAAAATCGCCTGTGTGTCCCCAACTCCAGGGGAGGAGAACTCTGCTGGAGACACTGGATAGTAAATAGGAAAGAGAGTCTGTGGGATGCGGGAGTGGGGGTGGCAGGGGAGCAAACTGTGGACACAACTAGAGACAAATTCTTTCCTTTGACCCCCTGGGCGGTAGCAGTGAGGAGTAAACCTGCAACTCCTCTTGCAGTGGGGGATGAAATTTGAGACCCAGGTTCGAGGTGGAGGAGCCCCTGCTTTGCCCCAGGCTCTGGTCCCATCCGCTCGTAGGTGTTGGGTGCCTCTCCTGAACCACTTCATTCACCGCACCCCTGTGGAAGGAACCAGCAAAGGTTCTCTCTGACCTAAACTCCCCACCTACTATTCAAGACTTCCCCTGACCTTGGTGTACACAACTGATTTGATTCTACTGCCTGAAAAACAAAAAGGAAAGGCTAGAAAAATAAACACCAAACAGGAATGGGGACTCTGGGTGGTGGGAATATGAAGGAGATTTTCTTCTTTGGACTTGGTGATACTGTCCACATTTATTACCTAACCACATCCTACTTTTACAATAAAGAAAACTGTATTGCTTGCTTCTCTCTAACCTGAACCCCTTACTCAGATCACTAACCCTTCAGTAATCTCTCCCCACTTACCTTGCCCTATCCGACCTCAACTCTTTCTAAAATGTCTACATATTGCCTTTGTCTCTGCTTGTCTACACTGCCTGATTTACCGCTTGTCTACGCATTATCTTGCCTGAAATTGTATCACACCTCTATTTGTCTTCGCTCCATTCCCCAGATTGTAAGCCACCATGGGCGATGAGACATACATATATAACACGGGTACACAGGAATGAGGCAGGATGTACAGAATGGGTTTAGAGACAGTCAGACATGACTGGGCACACACGTACAGAAAAGACATAGGAAATAAGAGTCAGGCTGCCTGGGTCAAGTACTAGCTCCACCACTTCCGACTGTGGCAGGACGGTACAGATCAGTGGTTTCCCCTTTCTGAACCAGTTCCTCCAGCTGAATTCCCTTTTAATGCCAATTCTCTTCTAAAAGGTAAGGGTGGATTCTGAGCAAGCCTGGCCACCCCACAGCTTTTGGATCATTTCACCTCTAAAACAGAGGCCCCAGACCCAGACTACAAAAGGGGTCCCCAACAATCCATATCCAAACCAGCATCAGGGTGAGCCAGACACCAGGGCAGCAGGGTTCGCAGGCCAAAGTCTCTCCTTGAATATTTCCCCTGGGCCTCGGCCCCTGAACGCCCAAGGAGTGGTGCTGTCAAAGCAGCCAACTGAGCATCTCTGTCCGGGGCTTCAGGAAAATGTGCTTGAGGGCCAACAATGATTAGACATCCAGGTCCTGGATCTTCCGTGGGACATACCTCAAAGCAGGGCAGAGCTAGGCTTCAGAGAGGTGGGGTCAGCTGCAGATTAAAGGGTCCAATGCAGCTTTCCTTCTGCCTGTGGACTCTTAAGACTAGCCCATTCTGTTCCTCAGGGAGCAGGACCAAATAACAGTGCATACAGCATGTGGATGTTTCCCAAAAATCATTTGGGGCCTTATAAAAAGCCATAATAGCAGCAGGTTTCCAGGGAAATAAGGCCTCCCTTCACCATGTCCGCCAGCCTAGCACTGGGCCACAAACAGGAATATCACACGGGGCCAGAGCCAGATGACCTCAGGGCTCTAAGAACTTGATATGAGAGGTCAGAAGGAGGAAAGGCAAAGAGCAAACAGAGAAGTCAACCTGGGGTGTAAACACGGCCGTGCAGGGCATCATCAGCTCCCGGGGGCTGTCCCCTCAGCTTGTCCTGCCTCCTTGGTGTGCTTGACATGAATCTGCCCACCCAGGTATGCCCGTGGAAATGGGCTTGGAATAAATAAAAAAAGATCACAGGAGCTCGATATTATTCTGCCCATCACACTGTGAACTCCTAGAAGGAACTCTTTGCAATGCTTTCTGTGCAAACACCATGGACAAGGCAGATGGGATGACTCTTTAGAGGCAGTTTCCCACAGCAGTTATGATACGGGTACCCAGGGTATAACTGCTAGCATTCAAATAGAAGCTGCAGCACTTTTGTGGAAAGGGTCTTAACCTCCCTGAGCCTCAGCTTCCTCGTCTGTAAAATGGAGGTAATTATGTCCACCTCCAGGGGCTGATGGGGAAATTGAAGACAGTGAGGTCAAACCCATAGTAGGGTGCCTCACACACATGGAGATTACCACGCACAGAGGACTGGTTCTGGGGAGGGATGATTCCTGGATGAGTGCTCATGAAAGGAAGTGCTCAGGCCACACAACAGTCTATTTAGTCTAATTAGGGGGAACAGAACACACTGGCTAAGTGAAAAATCCAATGCCATGTGCCATATCCTGTGTTACGGAGGCAGAC
Organism: Raphicerus campestris; assembly: GCA_006410735.1. Taxonomy (NCBI): domain Eukaryota; kingdom Metazoa; phylum Chordata; class Mammalia; order Artiodactyla; family Bovidae; genus Raphicerus; species Raphicerus campestris. The sequence continues at coordinate 57,330 of SJYW01021612.1, forward strand.
ACTGGGAGTATGGGGAGCAGGAAGAGATGAAAGGAGGGAAAAACCCATGAAGGCTGTTGCAAAGTGCTCTTTCTGGCATACTCAGGACACGCAGTGCAAGAACTGGTCGAAGCGGACTATTTGAGAGTCATGGGTGGCAGTGAAGTCAGTAAACCAGCTATACCTGTTTAGGGCCTCATGAGCCTGCGGTTGAAACTGACGGTGAGGCAGGTGTCGCATGGAGGGAAGGCAGGGCTGAGCACTGAAAACAGAAGTCTGGCATCTGAATCCCTTCATGTTTCACCATGTGACCCTGGGCATGACAGTTAATACCATGGAGCCACTCCCCTAATATGAGGACAGTGTCACTCCCAGCGAATTACCAGGAGGACTGAAGGTGTGCATGAAGCACCTACTGCGGTGCCTGCCGCGCAGCTGGCGCTCGATAAACAGCAGGGCACAATAACTACAGAACAGCTGCTTTTGAAGCCAGTTTCAGGGGCGTGTGTATCAAATGTGGGAAAGTGGGCCTGCTCTGGATGCCTATCACCACCTTCTTGGAAATTCACGGAGGAGGTGCCAGGGTCCCAGAAGTAAGCTCCAGTGGACCCAGACAGGTTCTGCCAAGCTGAAGCTGGGTCATAGCACCTGAGGGCACTCCTGAGCCTTGACCCACCTGGCAACAAGTTCCTATCTGTGCCAGACAGGCCAGAAAAGTAGCCACTGGTTGTTGCTGGAATTAGCAAGAGTATGTTGGAAGCTGCAAGAGATCTGTAACTTACAAGAGTGGAAGTTGTCCGATTTTTGTGAATGCTTCACATTTTTAAAAAATGAAGCTAGATTCAAGGCTGCCTCTATAATAATCACTCTTGTGCAACTTGCTTCCGATTTTGCTTTCCTGAATGAGTGAGTGGAGTTATAAGAATGATAAATAGGCAGGGTACACAGCAGAAGGTAGGTTTTGTATATGAGCTTCACTGGCCATATATCTCAACTGGTGGAGGGAGAAGGCTGGGGACAGTGGGCTTAAACACAGTGCCAAGCATGGTGATAGTAATAAAATAATAGCAACTACCATTAACTGAATATTTTAACATGTCCCAGCTACCACTCTGAGGGTTTTATGTGTTTTAACTCATTTGATCCTCATGACAGTCCTGTGGAATAGGTACTGTTATCTCCATTTGACAGATGAGAAAGGTAAGGCTCCCAAATCCAAAACAACTTGCCCAGGTTACACAGCTAATAAGCTGGAGGAGATAGGATAATAGAATGCAAATGGATACAAAATGAATAAAATATTCGTCACAACTGTCATAATTACCTGCTATCAAAGAAAATCTCCATCTCATCAATGCCTTCTTTGAAAGTTCTCATATTTTGCACATCAAAAGAAATTCACGGGGACTTCCCTGGTGGCCCAGTGGCTAAGACTCCACATTCCCAATGCAGGGGACTGGGGTTCAATTTTTGGTCAGGGAACTGGATCCCACATGCCGCAACTAAGACCCAGTACAGCCAAATAAATAGATATTTTAAAAAAAGAAAAGAAATTCATGGTCAGCGCTTGCTATACACTCAGCGCAGAGGAAGGGCCAGAGGGTGCACCAGAATCAGACTTCCCATGTTGGGGTAGAGAAGACTACACTCTGCTCTTCGCAACACTCTGAGCTGAACAAGAGTCAGCAGAATACAAGCCCCTAAAGGAACAATGAACTTGGCCTTGGTTTCTGTCATTAATGACCCACTGTCATCATTGGCTAAGCATCTGCTATACATAAGCACAGTGGTGATCACTCCATATACATCATCACCTTTAATCCCTTACTACCTAAGCAGTCTACTCTTGTCCCCATTTCACAGATGCAAAAAATGAGGCTCTGATCTCAGGCTTCCTCACCACAGTGAGACAGCAGAGGAACCACTACCTCCCATGGCTTCTGCCTCTCTGCCACTTATTTGTCAACAACTTTGGATAGCTCTTAACATCCCAAGTCTCCGTATCCTCATCCATAAAGCTGGAAAAATGATTCCTGCTCTGACTACCTAACAGAATTGTTGTGAGGATCAAATGAGACATAACATTTGAGAAAGCACTTTGAGAACGGTAAACTGCTGAACATAGCAAGGGATCATTAGTCTTATTAATTACAAAGAGTAACACCTGATCCAGCAAGCACTTTGCTAAAGTGACTCTCGGCTGCCTCTTTTCCCTTGGGAATTTGGGGATAATTCGAGCCTGCAGAGCCGGGGCACTCTTTTCTTCAAGTCCTTGGCATCTGGGTGCTGGGAAGTAGAGGTTCCTTCTGGGAGGAGAGGGAGGAAACAATGTTGTTTGCATTCTGCTAATGTTTTTCTCCAGGATCACAATGGTTGAGGTTCTACTGCTTCCACTGTCAAAAAACATTCAACGCATTTACCTGGCACCTACTGTGTGCCAAGCACTAGATCCGATGGATGCATGGGGCCCCTGGATGTAGTCTAGGGGCCAGGAGATGAAAGGGAGGAGGCAAAAGCCATGGGGAGGGAGCAGAGTGAGCACAGTCCTGGAGCTCTGCAGACTTCACAGTCCCCTCCCAGACTCACGTCCTCAGAGTGAGCACAGTCCTGGAGCTCTGCAGACTTCACAGTCCCCACCCAGGTTCACGTCCTCAGAGTGAGCACAGTCCTGGAGCTCTGCAGACTTCATAGTCCCCTCCTGGACTCACGTCCTCAGAGTGAGCACAGTCCTGGAGTTCTGCAGACTTCAGTCCCCTCCTGGATTCACGTCCTGGTGGGGGCAGGCGGTGGAGGGCGGGGGGCAGCACAAGGAGTGAGCTCAGGGCACTGAAATTTTCAAGTCAAAGTACTTGAACTGAGTTTCAATTCTGTGTCTGCTCAGCCTCGTGACCACCAGAAATCAACTTACATTCCTGACTGTGGTGGCTTTCCTTTATGTTGGGTAGGAACGTTCCCATAGGCAAAATGAGAAGAATCAAATGGATGACTGACTGACCCCGGTAAGCAGGGTGCCTGAAGGTGCTCAATAAGAAGCTCTTATTTACAAAACAAAACAAAATCTTGCTCCCTTCCTCCCCATCTTGAACTATATAGGCGCTGAAGCTCAGGCTCTGAAATCAGGCCCTGCAGTTTACAAGTTGAATGGCCTTAGGGAGGGGACATTACCTTTCTAAGAGTCAATTTCTTCCTCTGTAAAAAGGTGATAATAGTATCCACCCACAGGAGGGTTGTGAGGATTAACCAAGGAGATGCTCCTCTAGCACATGGTACACACCCAGCCAAGGTGAGCTGTTGCTAATTGCCCCCTCCTTAAAACAACAGAATTTCAAGTCCACAGGCTCACCTCTTAAGATCCAGGCTGCCTGGTACCAGGCTGACTGCCTAGGCTTCAGCTCTAGTGCCAGCCTCTCAGAGGAAACAGGCACCAGTGAGGCGCCATCCCCGCCTCCTACTGTCTCCACACCACGCCCCACCCCTTTTCCTGACAGGTTCCCCTTTCCGAGGGCAACCAAGGCCACAAGTTGAGGGGCTGTGGCTGGTTAAAGGTGTGGGGACACCTTGAGTTCGGTTCCCCATTCCTGTAGGCTCAGAAAGCAGGGAGATCTTGCCCCCAACAGCTTAGAGAAAAGCGCGTGGCCTGGAACAGCTGACAAACGCACCAGGATGCATGTCTCTATAAGACCCTCTGCCTTTCACCCATCCCAAGTGCTCCCATCTGAACCACAGTCCTGCATCTCTGTGCAAAAGGGAACACCCCATGAGGAAGACAGCATCAACGTTCTTTGGGAGCCACGTGAATTGTAACAACCCAGAACTGCTTTGCTTAACCAGAAGCCACTATTCACCTATCCCAGCCACTGACCACATTATTAGAAACCCAGAAGCAAGCGACATTCTGAGTGACCAGAAAAGATGTCATAATATCTACCCAGCCAAGCTCCTGGACTTCCCTCTCTGGAGGGGCCCTCAGGCTTCTCTTTGAGCCCGTCTACTATGGGGCTTCCTAGATGGCTCAGATGGTAAAGAATCTGCCAGGTTCGATCCCCGCATTGGGAAGATTCCCCCAGAGAAGGGAAAGGCAACCCACTCCAGTATTCTTGCCTGGAGAATTCCTTAGACAAAGAAGCCTGGTGGACTACAGTCTGTGGGGTTGCCAAGAGTTGGACACGACTGAGCGACTGACACTGACTAACTAACTCTCTGCGTACAGTGCTAACCATCTTTGCCCTCTGTTTCCCCAGGAATCCAGAGGGGCTGCTATTTGAGCCTGCAAGACGCTATCTCAAGAAGTGACCACTACGTGGAGATGCTACTGCACACCCACTGGGATGGTGACTATTAAAAAGATGGAAAATAACAAGTATTGGTGAGCATGTGGAGAACTTGCGATCTTTGTGCACTATTGGTAGGAATATAAAATGATGCAGTGGCTCAGCAAAACAGGACAGCAGTTCCTCCAAAAACTAAACATGGAATTAACATACAATCCCACAATTCCACTTCTAGATACATACACAAGAAAACTGACAGTATCAAACAGATAACTTGTACAGTCCATGTTCACAGGAGCATTATTCCCAACAGTCAAAAGGCAGAAACAGCCCAAGTGTCCATCAACAGACAATGGATAAGCAAAATGCGGCACAGACATACAGTGGAGTTCAGCCCTAAAAAGCAGTGGAAGTACGACGTGGATAAACCTTGAAGGTGTAACGCGGAGTGACACAAAAGGAGTAATAGTGAATGATTCCACTTCTAAGTGGTACCCAGAGTTGTGAAATTTCACAGAGACAGAAAGTAGAATGGTGATTGCCAGGGGCTGGGGAAGGGGCGAATGGCGAGTCTGTGTTTAATGGGTACAGATTTTCAGCTGGGGAAGATGAAAAAGTTGTGAAGATGGATGGTGGTGAAGGCTGTACCGTAATGCCAAGTGCTTAACGCTACAGAACTGTACACCGAAAAGTTGTTACAATGGGATGTTTTATGTTGCGTATATTTAACCACAATCTATTTTACTGTGGGCGGGGTGGAGGAGGAGAAGTGACACTGATTACCAGGGAGAAGACAGAGCAACAGTTTTGGGTGGGAACATGAACCCTAAAAGCACAGCAGCTGGGAACCACCATATCGTTTGGGGTCCACTGCCCTACCGTCTCAGAAACCTGGGGGCCATGCACTGTCATGAACACAGCAACTGATCTGGCAGGACTCACTCTTCTCATTCAGAGCCCAGAACAGGATTCGGAAGCCTCCCCACACCAACAGTGCTTGGGCCCTTGAGGTAGACCACTGTGTAAGGGGCTCTCCCTTGTCAATCTACCTTCCACCCGCCACCAGTTCACCCCTATCTTCTTTCAGAGACAAAGGCTCTTCAGAGAAAGAGGCTTTTGTGGTCCTGCCCCTCCACCAAGCAGGTGCTTTGTACATACAGGTATGAACCCTGCTCCCCTGAGTTGCAAAGAGGAGGTTATTCATGCTCGGCATACTTTGCTTGGAAGGGTATCATCCGTTTCAGAAAGATTCCCATCCAAAAATAGTTTTTAAACATTTCTTTTATAGTTTTGCTCTTTAAAAAAGAATAAGCTTCAATGACCTGGGGAAAATCACTGGCTATGGTTTTTGTGTGTAAAAATCCTATAGCTTTGAATAATATGAACTTCATATGTTCACAAAGTCTCTTTTCATACAGGATCTCACTTGATTCTTACAATGTCTCTGGGAGCTGAGCAGGGCAGCAGTTATCCTACAGTACAAATGAGGAAACTGAGGCTCAAAGAGATCAAGAGGCCTGTCCAAAGCAGCACACACAGCTAGGAAGGAGCAGAGAACTAAGACCTCATTTCCCTTGGATGCCAGATGACACTCTAGATTAGAACCTCACATTTGAGCAGACCATTTAGCCATGAAAGTAATTTTAAAAACAATGTTTGATTGTTTTATCCCCATAGCATCTCTGAAATAAACTTGAAATATCACCTTTTTTTTTTTTTAAGAGATGATCAACCGAGCAAAAAACAAATGACTTGCCCAAGTGCACCATTCAAGAAAGTGGCAAAGACACTATAGCCCCTCCCGTCGAATGCACTTGACCTTGACCACTTCCCTTACAAACTTTACCTTACCCACAATTTCTTTCTTTTTTTTTTTTAGCCATGCCACACTTAGCATGTGGCATCTTAGTTTCCTGACCAGGGATCAAACCCACGCCGCCTGCGGTGAAAGCTCAGAGTCACCAGATGGCCAGGGAAGTCCCCTGTCCACAATTTCTTGACCTTAGCATACTCAAAACTTAAAGGAGCCCATGCAGTTTTTATATAGGCTGCACCAGATTTCTGTGAACTTGGCAGGGAGTAGACATACCTTTATTCTCTTTTTAATGGCTGGGGAAAAGAAAAGAGGTTAAAGAAATCCTTAAGTTCCTTTTCAGCTCTAAAATTCTATGATTCTAAAAATTCCCCAGCAAGTCAATTCAATGTGTCGAGAGGCCTGGAATCCACTTCACCCACCCTCCGGCCTCACACTCTATCAGACCTCCCCAGGTCCACCCTTGAATTAATGGCCACAAAGAAAAACATGTGTGCCTGGGAGAAGAGCCCACTCCTACATAGATGCGCACACAAAATGACAGGAAAGTGTTACTGCTTGGCTGGGACTTGGTTAAGAGGTTCATCCTGTCCTCCTCCTTCAGCCCCAGTATCTCCTTGCAAGAGGCCCCCAGACTGGGGAATTATATTCTAGGTATCTGAGAGCTTCTCCAGGCCTGGGCCGAGACAGAAGCCAGTCCCAGGAACAGAATATCACTTTGAGGTTGCAGTTAAATCTGTTCATTAGGATACACCCACCCACCTAACACCCACCTAAGATGAGACAGCAATCAGGACTGCTCCCTCCTGCTCTTCCACAGACCTTACAACTCTGTTCTACACACTAACTTCATCCAATAAATATTTATTAGGTACCTACTCCATGGATCTAGGTGCCACAGAACAAATAAGAATCTCGGATTGCACAGAATAGGGGAGATAGCCAATGTCAGGTGGTGGGAAGTGACAGGGAGAAAAATGAAATAGGGAAAAGGTGGAGATAATGCTGAGAGCAGGCAGTGGAGGGAAGGGGGTCAATTTTAAAAAGGATGGCCTGGGAGGGCGTAACTGATGAGATGTGGTGAGTCTTGGAGGGGGAGAGGGGGAAACCCATTTAGCTATTAGAGGGTGGCACAGGAATGAAGAGCCAAGAAGGCTGAGAAAGGCAAGGTGGTGAACATCCTCTCATGCCTTGTAGGCCAACACAAGGACTCAGGATGAGATGGGGAACAAAGGAGTAACAGAATCTGACTTACAGTTTGCAGCATCTCTCTGGCTGCTGTGATGAAAATAGTCTGTCGGGAGACAAGGCAGGAAGCAGGAAGGTCAGTTAAAAGGCCGATGGGTAGCTTAGACCAGGATGAAAGTAGTAATGATGGTGAGAGTCAAGTGCTGGATATATTTAAGGCAAAGTCAACAGAATTTATTGATTAAATGGATGTGGGATTGAGAGAAAGGGAGGAGCCAGGGATGATGATAGAATTTTGGGGGGTGTGAGCAACTGGAAGAATGAAATCATCATCAGCTGAGAAGGTGAAGACTGGGAGAATTGGGGGGGGGAGCGGTGAGGGTGGGAGGGTTCATTCTGTTTTGGACACATTAAATTGAGAAGACTTTTAGACATAAGATGTGTTGAGTAGGCAGCAGAATATACATGGCTGGAGTTAGACCAAATGGGTTGAAATGATATATGTGGGAGTTACCAGCATATATAATAATACATAATTGTATGTATTATCATACAGGATCTCCATGTATGGTCAGATTGTTTACTGTCTGCCCCCTACCTCCACCCCAAACTATAAGCTCCATGAGGCCAAGGACCATGTCAGTTCACACCCAGCAAGGTACCTGGCACTTAGTAAATATTTACTGAGCAAATGGAGAAGTTGCCCAATACTCCCTTAAGAATAGTCACAGCAGCCCACACAACGAGAAGTACACTCTCTTGCAAGCACAGCGCCAAGCCCAGCCAGCCCAAAACAGGACCTTGGGTCTGTCCACCCCAAGCTTGAGATTCCAGAAGGTAAGTGGATATGCTTGGCACATCACAGATATCTGGGTTTCAGCCTTGCCACATTCTCAAAGGGTGGAGCTGGGCAAGAGACCTGCCTGATCTACCATATCTACTTCTCCCTGGGATGGGCAGGGGAGGGGCTGCCTCACCCACTCACAGGCAGAGAGATTGCATCTATCCAGGACACAAGCACCGGTTGATGAGAGCCCCCCAGAGGAGCCATTCCCCTCCTTCACGTATTCTCCGAAGTTTGAAAAGACCACTCAGCACCTGAAGGCGAGAACACAGACCTACTGGGAATCTACTGCAAGTAATAGGTATTGAGAAAAAAAAAGTGACAACCACAAATCTTGATGAGATGAGAGTACTGCGTAATCCTTCTAGCTAAAGCAAGACTCTCTGATCAGTGGACAGCATGTCTCTGCTTCACCCATCAAGTGACCAGGAAGAGAGAACTATGGCCAGTGAGTGACATAACCAGGCGTAAGGTTTCAGCTCATTAACTTCCCAGTTTAGAATCGCTAGCTTTGTGGAGATGATTAAAAACAGCTCCACAGTCCCCTCCCTTTCTGATATAATGCAAGTGCAACCCTAAGATGGTTGATGACTCGCTCAGGGTTACCCAGCTACAGGCCCAGGACTAGAAGGAGGGTTTTAGCCTTCTTTTGAGGGCTTCTTCAGTGACAAAGGAGGGGTAAGAGTTACAGTGGGAGTTTTAGGCATTAGTCTTATAAAATTATGTCCTAGTCAACACGGAAACTACAGGTGTCACAGGAAACACTAGGTACACGCTGTGAAGAATGGTTCCCTTTGATTGTACCAAATTTGTCATCCTCCAGGGTTCTGCTTGGCTTTGGACTTCATGAATAAAGCTGTTCATAGCAGGACCCACAAAAGTGAAATAAAGATACACTAGCAGATTTTCTTTTTTAATGCAGATATATACCTCAGTAAAATGTTAAGATAAAATTTTTATTTATTTATATCTAATTTTGGGGGGCTGAGCTGTGAGGCTCATGGGATCTTAGTTCCCAGAGATTGAACCTGGGTTACAGCAGTGAACGTGTTGAGTTCTAACCACTGGATCACCAGGGAATTCCCGTGCAAGTTTTTAAAATCAACAAAAATTGAGTGCTTCCTCTGTACAAGTCATTGTGCTAAGTGCCTAGTGTGTGTGTGTATGACACTATGAGTGAGTGAGAGAGGCAAACACACACACATACAAGGTCTTGAAGGCTTGTAGTGCTGTTGCTAATAGAAGACTATAACATCAAAGAACTATCTAATAATATGGAATGGATCATTGTTAAGTAAGTGGCATAAGGCAAATCAAACAGCAATTCTATCTGCTGGAGGATCTGGGGGATTTGTCAGGCAAGGTGCTTCTAGAAAGATAAGGGATTGGAGGTGGACCTTGAAGAGAAGAAAGGCTCTTGATAAAAAAGGAGAAAGGGCATGAGCAAACACAGGTGACCTTAATGTCAAGGAAGAGAAAGAAATTGTGTCATAAAAGGAAGGACTGGACCAGACCTCAACAGCCTTGGAAGTTAAAGTTCTTGCAGGAGTGGGAGGTGTAGAAAGATTTCTGAACATAGAACTACAGGGATTGGAATAGGTGAATTTAACAGACGACTTCTGGGATACCAGCATGTGTAGGCTTTGGATGAATGACTGAAGATGTACATGTCTCTGTTGGGAAACTAACTTCAGCCTGGGAGACAAGCTGGCTTTGAGGTAACAAGGAGCTGAGTGAAGAACTAGCAGGTCCCATAGAATGACTCCTCCAGGTCATGGAGGCAAAGAAAGTTAGCAGAGAGGGTTCCTCAAAGTATAAATTTAGACAGCTGGAAGAATGGAAGCGTATAGGGAAGCTAGTTGAAGGTGGGGAGACACAGAGCTGGTTTAGAAGCACTGACTCTGAAGTTAGTTACATCATTGTCCAGTACCTGAGTCTGGGGTTGGACAGGCAATAGCTGAAGATAGTGTAGGTGTCTTTCCAATGGACAAAGAGTTGTGGGTCTAAGATTTCTCTGGGAGGGAGATGAGAGAAAAAAAAAAGAACGTAAAACTGAACCATGGGAATTTCCCAGGTGGTGCAGTGGATATGAATCTGCCTGCCAATGCAGGGGACATGGGTTCCATCCCTGGTCTGGGAAGAGTCCACATACCTCAGAGCTCTGCACCACATTACAGAGCCTGCGCTCTAGAGCTGGTGAGCTGCAACTACTGAAGCTCCCGAGCACTGAAGCCTGTGCTCCACAACAAGAGAATCCCCTGCAATGGGAAGCCCTCACATCACAAAAAGAGTAGACCCCTGCTCCCTGCAACCAGGAAAACCCAGCACAGCCAAAAATAAATAAATACACAAATAAATTAAAAAAAACCAAACAGAACCACAGTGTCCCACACTAGGAGGTGATGGTGGGCCTGTGATCAGACAAAAACCAAAATGCCAAGGAAAGAAGTTTTTGCTGGGAGGGTAGTTTCAAAGAGGAGAGGGTTGTCAACAGTAAAAAAAAAAAAAACAACAACAAAACACCCCCACCAAAAACCTACTAATCAATTGCATACACTGAGCACATAAATAATAAGTATTTGTTGAATAAATGAATGAAAGAAAGCCCTTGGATTTGAGAACCCTCTTTCCACATCAGAAGAATGGCTTGTGTTGCTCTCAGACAAACGGATTTCAATGCTAAATTTTATGTCATCCTCCCTATAAAAAACATGTTGCTTCTTGCACAAGTCATCCTGTCCAACACACAGACATCCTTCCCTGCTTTCCCCTTGTTTCCCCTCATTTTCATTCCCAGTTTCCGAAACTCAAGCAACACAAACCTGTGGTGTCAAAGGAGACAGGAAGCACCAACTAGAGTTTCTGCTTCATTAATAACTCTGCCTGTGGCTCCTCTTACATAAAGGGATATGTGGCAACAGAGCAGGAGACTGCGTTCTAATCCCAGCTGTACTACTAACTAGCTGAGTGGCTGAGGGCAAGTTGCTCAAATTCTCTGGATCTAGGCTTTTAATAGCCATGAAGAGGTAGGTCTATCTGGACTCTAGACAAGTTTCGAAGGTCTCCTTGAGCTCTAAAGTGTGTGATTTTATCATTCTCAGAAGGTCCTTGCAACACTCTCTAAGAAGGAAGTGAAGTGAGTACCTGACCCGGGGAAACGACCGCCAGACCTCTTACCCAGGCGGAGCGCCAGGATAGGAGGAGTGTACCCAGAAAGTGAGAAGGCGCTGCCGGCCCTCGCGGATCACCAGCGAGCAGATCCCATCCCCAAGGTTGGGAAGCATCCCAACAACCCGAGCGCGATTCCCACCCCGCACTCCACCTTTCCTAGGCTCCCAGACGGCCCGGAGGCTCTAAAAAGCCCTGCGGGAAAAATAAAGATTTCTTTCCCAGAGTCCTGCGCTGCTTTTTGCAAGTCGGATTCCAGCAGACATGATCTGCAGCCTGATAATGACACAGTCTTTGGAAGGAGCGACTGTGCTCGTCTCGCTCGCTCAGAGTTCTGAGGACGCCTGGCCGCCCGCGCCGTGCCCCGACGTGCGGGCTTCCGACCACGGCCCCGCGGCCAAGCCAGCTGCGCCCCAGCCCGGGGCCCTCCTTCCCTCCGTCGGCCCCTCAGCGGTCTGCAAACATTTCCTGCCCCTGCCCCCACCCCCACCCGGAGCTTCCCAGTTGGAGCGAGTTGGGCTCGCAGATGGGTCAGGGCTTGCGGTTGCCCCAACTCAGCTTCCCCGGCCACCGGGGCTGTGAAGTGGCGGGGCAGGGGGGGGGATCCCGCGGGGGTCCCGCCTGGCTCTGGAGCAGCCATCGGGGAAACCCAGGCGCCAGGAGCTGCGGGAGGTCGCTCGTGAAGCCCAGGTCTTCCACAAGAAGGAGAAAAACTAGCCGGGCGCCGACGACCCTGCTCCCTTCCCCGTCTTACCTGCTCGCTTGCGGGGGTGTCCTGGGGCGGTCGGCCTCTCCCGGCGCTGTCTCCCCACGCAGTTGCCCATGCTGGCTCTTCAGCCGGGCCCCATGCACTGGAGGCTGCGGGCTGATCGGCTGCTCCGCGCTCCTGCCCCGGACGGCGACGTCCCGGTCAACGGCTCCTGCTGCCCGGCATCGGGGGCTCACCAATCTCCCCCCAGGCGCGCTCTACCCCGGCACCGGCTTCGCCACAAACTTTGCGGGCGAGGGGAGAGAGGGAGGTGGCCGACTCTCCAGCACAGTCCCAGGTGGCCGGGCCAGGGGGGCCCGCGACGGTACCCTGGCGAAGACCAGCTCCGCTGGAGGGGCGGAGAGAGGGGGCGGGCACCGCCGCTGCTACTCCCGGCTAGCTCGGGGCTCCCAACTGGGGCCGGCCCCCCGCAGCCTGTCACTCACCTGCCTAACCCCGCCCCAGCCCAGCCCCGCTGCCTGCCGCCGGCTCGCGGTGCCCGCGCCGCCGCCGCCGCCCGCCCCAGGTGCGCATGTGACCGACGGCACCGCCCCCTTGGGCCGGGCCTGGTTTTCTCATTGGTTTCCCCTAGGGTGCGGACCGCCCCCTCGGCCCCACCCAGCCAGGTGCCCGCCCCGCCGCCCGTCTCCCGGGTAGCTGGGCCGGGAATTATTCGTCCTCAATGGCCCCCGGCTGCGTGCCCGGCAGCAGCCTTCCCTTCCCTGAGCCACCGCCCCGACTCCAGGCCCCGCCCCTTGGGAGGGACCGTCCCCATCCCTCCCGGGAACTGCCTGGCCTGGAGCCGGTAGACACGTGATCCAGGGAGCGCCCCGCCCCTCAGCCTTCGCCAGGCGATTGGCTCGGGGAGGCGCGTGCGCTGAGAGACCCGGCCGGTGCCACCGCCCACTTCCCCTCCCACGGTCTCCAGTTCGCGTCATGGCCGCCGCCGCGGCTCTGGAGGCGGTGGCGCCGCTGGGCGCCCTGTGGGGCCTCGTGCAAGACTTCGTCATGGGTCAGCAGGAGGGCCCCGCTGACCAAGTAGCTGCAGGTACGGCAGACGGCGCCGCACGGCTTCCGCTTTGGGACATCCAGGAGGGAGAGGCCTCAGCAGAGGCGCCTGGAGGGAAGGCAGTAAGGAACAGCGGTGACTTTGAGAGATTGGTCCGGGGCTGGTTGTGAGCACCGCATGCTTGAGAGCCATAACAAATTGCGAGTCGCTTGCAGTCTTCCTTAAAACGCCCTTACGCCCCTCGTCTCGGTTTATTGCCACGCTGTGTGCCGCCCGCGGTTAGGAGAATCATTACTGTTTCAGAGATGAGGAAACTGCTGCCCAGCGAGGGCATGAGACTTTCAGATGAGGTCGGTGGAGGAGCTGGGATTCGGACCCAGGTCCTCCAGTTTAGAACCAGGGGCTCGCGCCGCGAAAGCACGTTGTTTGTATGAAGTTGACGTAAGAAGAAGCATCTCCAGCGGCGTCGGCTCGAGTCGCGTGGCATGTTGGGAGTGGCCGGGCGGCCGGAGCTCTGACTGGCTGTAGTTGCAGAGAGGAGGAGAGAAACCTGTCTAGGGGGAGTTTGAGATGTTCTGCGTATCCTTCTTAAGGCTTACCCTCCGTTTCTTGTGAAAGTTCTTGATTAATTTGCTTTGTGACTTAAATGTGGTGCAAGTGATGCTTTCTTTTCCCCAGAACTCCTGTTTCCCGCTTTTGATCAGTTTAGGAATCTCTTAGTTCTGGCAGCTTATCTAAGATTTGAATAAAACAAATTACAGATTTCCTTGGAATTCTGAGACTTCACTCTTTTGGGGGGGGGG
>SJYW01021612.1:72772-97208 GCA_006410735.1 Raphicerus campestris
AACAACAAAACACCCCCACCAAAAACCTACTAATCAATTGCATACACTGAGCACATAAATAATAAGTATTTGTTGAATAAATGAATGAAAGAAAGCCCTTGGATTTGAGAACCCTCTTTCCACATCAGAAGAATGGCTTGTGTTGCTCTCAGACAAACGGATTTCAATGCTAAATTTTATGTCATCCTCCCTATAAAAAACATGTTGCTTCTTGCACAAGTCATCCTGTCCAACACACAGACATCCTTCCCTGCTTTCCCCTTGTTTCCCCTCATTTTCATTCCCAGTTTCCGAAACTCAAGCAACACAAACCTGTGGTGTCAAAGGAGACAGGAAGCACCAACTAGAGTTTCTGCTTCATTAATAACTCTGCCTGTGGCTCCTCTTACATAAAGGGATATGTGGCAACAGAGCAGGAGACTGCGTTCTAATCCCAGCTGTACTACTAACTAGCTGAGTGGCTGAGGGCAAGTTGCTCAAATTCTCTGGATCTAGGCTTTTAATAGCCATGAAGAGGTAGGTCTATCTGGACTCTAGACAAGTTTCGAAGGTCTCCTTGAGCTCTAAAGTGTGTGATTTTATCATTCTCAGAAGGTCCTTGCAACACTCTCTAAGAAGGAAGTGAAGTGAGTACCTGACCCGGGGAAACGACCGCCAGACCTCTTACCCAGGCGGAGCGCCAGGATAGGAGTGTACCCAGAAAGTGAGAAGGCGCTGCCGGCCCTCGCGGATCACCAGCGAGCAGATCCCATCCCCAAGGTTGGGAAGCATCCCAACAACCCGAGCGCGATTCCCACCCCGCACTCCACCTTTCCTAGGCTCCCAGACGGCCCGAAGGCTCTAAAAAGCCCTGCGGGAAAAATAAAGATTTCTTTCCCAGAGTCCTGCGCTGCTTTTTGCAAGTCGGATTCCAGCAGACATGATCTGCAGCCTGATAATGACACAGTCTTTGGAAGGAGCGACTGTGCTCGTCTCGCTCGCTCAGAGTTCTGAGGACGCCTGGCCGCCCGCGCCGTGCCCCGACGTGCGGGCTTCCGACCACGGCCCCGCGGCCAAGCCAGCTGCGCCCCAGCCCGGGGCCCTCCTTCCCTCCGTCGGCCCCTCAGCGGTCTGCAAACATTTCCTGCCCCTGCCCCCACCCCCACCCGGAGCTTCCCAGTTGGAGCGAGTTGGGCTCGCAGATGGGTCAGGGCTTGCGGTTGCCCCAACTCAGCTTCCCCGGCCACCGGGGCTGTGAAGTGGCGGGGCAGGGGGGGGGATCCCGCGGGGGTCCCGCCTGGCTCTGGAGCAGCCATCGGGGAAACCCAGGCGCCAGGAGCTGCGGGAGGTCGCTCGTGAAGCCCAGGTCTTCCACAAGAAGGAGAAAAACTAGCCGGGCGCCGACGACCCTGCTCCCTTCCCCGTCTTACCTGCTCGCTTGCGGGGGTGTCCTGGGGCGGTCGGCCTCTCCCGGCGCTGTCTCCCCACGCAGTTGCCCATGCTGGCTCTTCAGCCGGGCCCCATGCACTGGAGGCTGCGGGCTGATCGGCTGCTCCGCGCTCCTGCCCCGGACGGCGACGTCCCGGTCAACGGCTCCTGCTGCCCGGCATCGGGGGCTCACCAATCTCCCCCCAGGCGCGCTCTACCCCGGCACCGGCTTCGCCACAAACTTTGCGGGCGAGGGGAGAGAGGGAGGTGGCCGACTCTCCAGCACAGTCCCAGGTGGCCGGGCCAGGGGGGCCCGCGACGGTACCCTGGCGAAGACCAGCTCCGCTGGAGGGGCGGAGAGAGGGGGCGGGCACCGCCGCTGCTACTCCCGGCTAGCTCGGGGCTCCCAACTGGGGCCGGCCCCCCGCAGCCTGTCACTCACCTGCCTAACCCCGCCCCAGCCCAGCCCCGCTGCCTGCCGCCGGCTCGCGGTGCCCGCGCCGCCGCCGCCGCCCGCCCCAGGTGCGCATGTGACCGACGGCACCGCCCCCTTGGGCCGGGCCTGGTTTTCTCATTGGTTTCCCCTAGGGTGCGGACCGCCCCCTCGGCCCCACCCAGCCAGGTGCCCGCCCCGCCGCCCGTCTCCCGGGTAGCTGGGCCGGGAATTATTCGTCCTCAATGGCCCCCGGCTGCGTGCCCGGCAGCAGCCTTCCCTTCCCTGAGCCACCGCCCCGACTCCAGGCCCCGCCCCTTGGGAGGGACCGTCCCCATCCCTCCCGGGAACTGCCTGGCCTGGAGCCGGTAGACACGTGATCCAGGGAGCGCCCCGCCCCTCAGCCTTCGCCAGGCGATTGGCTCGGGGAGGCGCGTGCGCTGAGAGACCCGGCCGGTGCCACCGCCCACTTCCCCTCCCACGGTCTCCAGTTCGAGTAATGGCCGCCGCCGCGGCTCTGGAGGCGGTGGCGCCGCTGGGCGCCCTGTGGGGCCTCGTGCAAGACTTCGTCATGGGTCAGCAGGAGGGCCCCGCTGACCAAGTAGCTGCAGGTACGGCAGACGGCGCCGCACGGCTTCCGCTTTGGGACATCCAGGAGGGAGAGGCCTCAGCAGAGGCGCCTGGAGGGAAGGCAGTAAGGAACAGCGGTGACTTTGAGAGATTGGTCCGGGGCTGGTTGTGAGCACCGCATGCTTGAGAGCCATAACAAATTGCGAGTCGCTTGCAGTCTTCCTTAAAACGCCCTTACGCCCCTCGTCTCGGTTTATTGCCACGCTGTGTGCCGCCCGCGGTTAGGAGAATCATTACTGTTTCAGAGATGAGGAAACTGCTGCCCAGCGAGGGCATGAGACTTTCAGATGAGGTCGGTGGAGGAGCTGGGATTCGGACCCAGGTCCTCCAGTTTAGAACCAGGGGCTCGCGCCGCGAAAGCACGTTGTTTGTATGAAGTTGACGTAAGAAGAAGCATCTCCAGCGGCGTCGGCTCGAGTCGCGTGGCATGTTGGGAGTGGCCGGGCGGCCGGATCTCTGACTGGCTGTAGTTGCAGAGAGGAGGAGAGAAACCTGTTTAGGGGGAGTTTGAGATGTTCTGCGTATCCTTCTTAAGGCTTACCCTCCGTTTCTTGTGAAAGTTCTTGATTAATTTGCTTTGTGACTTAAATGTGGTGCAAGTGATGCTTTCTTTTCCCCAGAACTCCTGTTTCCCGCTTTTGATCAGTTTAGGAATCTCTTAGTTCTGGCAGCTTATCTAAGATTTGAATAAAACAAATTACAGATTTCCTTGGAATTCTGAGACTTCACTCTTTTGGGGGGGGGGAAACACCTCAGTAGTTATTGAATGTTAGAAGGCCTTCAGACCTGACATTTAAGTAATAGAATACAAAGTAATATTGTCAGTACAGATGACTTTTATTTTTGGAGATTTTGCATGTTTTAGGGAGAAGTAAAGGATACATTTCTCTTGAAAACTGAACATAATCACTTTCAGGATGTGTGAAAAATGCATAAAGTGAATTTGTCAGAAGCATAAGCAATTATTGATCCTTAGTGATATCCCACTTTCACTCAATGCTTCCACAATTATCGTAACACATTTTTCAAACATGATGCAAAGTTATATATAAATACAAATTACACTAGATCTGTGACTGCCAGGGACTTACAATGTAGTAGGAGAGGCAGTCATGCAAACAGTACAATACACCATGAAAAGGACCGCAGGAGGTATTTGCAGGGTGACGTGGAAACATCAAGGAGCACATGAATGCCTGATGCAGTCATTCCACTAAGCTAAACTTCTTACAGCTTTGTGCACTGTGGTGTGTTGTCAGTGCTTATAATTAACAACTGCACTGTGTTATCAGTGTCATTTTCCCCAATGTTTTATTATTAAAATTTTCAAACATCCGGCAAAGTCTTAATAAATTTTTCAAAGACACACACCCACTGCCCAGATTCTACCATTAACATTTTAATATTTGCTTTATCATGTATCTGTCCATCATTTAAATTGCAGCTATGAGTACACCTCCCTCTGACTGCTTTGGTATGCATGTCATTAACTAGGGTTTGTTTAGTTTATTTTGGTATAAAGTTTGTGTTCAGTGAAGTGTACAACTCTCAAGCATACATTCATTGATTTTGAAAAATGCATACACCTACCAGTTACCAAGATAAAGAACATTACTATAAAAAGTGTTATTTGTAACTCTTTCCTTTCCCACTTATACATTATGAACAAAGTAATTTAGGGTTTTCAAATTCAGAACACATTTGAGAAGCCAGCATGAATAAGGACTGCCAAGTTCTTAAAATGTTTTTGTAAAATTTGTATTTTTTATGCCTGAAAAAAAGCGGCCTATTGTGTAGTTTAAATTTAACTCAGCTCAGCTAAGTCTGTAATACTAGCCCTGTTGTAATTTAACCCTCCTGATTAGGAAAGGAGGTTAGTAATAACAGATAACTAACCGAGGGGTTATAATAGATAAGGTTGGAAAGGTTTGGTGGGGTTGAATGATGCCTAACCTTGGATTCTAAGCAGAGGGATTTGAATGACCTATTGTAGGTAACTGTAGTCAGTGTAGATCCTTGAGCAAGAGAGTCATATAGTGAAGGTGAATTTGAGAAGGATTAACTTGGTATTCTTAATCTTATATCACAGGTTTAGTTAGAGTTGTTGAAGGGTGACAGAGTTTTGAAGCATCCCCAAAATAAGATCCCACTCCAGTACTCTTGACTGGAAAATCCCACAGACGGAGGAGCCTGGTAGCCTGCAGTCCGTGGGGTCGAGAAGAGTTGGACATGACTGAGCGACTTCACTTTCATTTTTCACTTTTATGCATTGGAGAAGGAAGTGGCAGCCCACTCCATTGTTCTTGCCTGGAGAATCCCAGGAATGGGGGAGCCTGGTTGGCTGCCATCTACGGGATCGCACAGAGTCGACACGACTGAAGCGATTTAGCAGCAGCAACAGCAGCAGAATAAGGTGCTTTCTAATCCTCCAGCCTAAGTCAAGCTTTGTGGTTGCTGAAAGGGACCAACTTTCTATTCAGCCACTCGCAGCAGCAGCATCTCCTACAAATTGTAACTGCAGAAGGAACACCCTGTGATTAAGGTAGTTACCACCAACTTTGTTTTTGCATTTGAGTTCCTGATGAAAGTAGGTGTCAGATGCAGAGGGTGCAAATGATGGAAGAGAAATGACTTGGCAGTCTAAGGGTTAAAGACTTCTCAGCTAGGCATTCAGTGGCTGCTACTTCCCTCCTGGATCTTTAGTTCCAGGCAGCAGCCTTGATTTGCTGTTCCCCTAAGTGCTTTCCTTCCCAGATCCCTCCACTAGCTCCATCTAATTCAAGTTAGACCTGGGATTAAAGACCCACTTTGAGTGCTCAGTGTCTGCCCCCAAGTGTCTCCTGATCCTCTAGGCAGACATCATCTCATACTTCAGAATCTTTGTGGAACTTATTTCTCAACCACTCATACTTTTTACCTGACTTTAATAGCTACTTCTGTACACGTCTCCGTATCATACTGTAGTGTAGAGTCCCCTGGAGACTAGCATAAGAGATGAATAAATGAATAAGAGATGTTGAAGGAAGAAGTTATGGAATTTGAGGCCTAACTAGTTACAGGGTGAGAGAGGACTCTTAAGATGACCTCAAGAATTTGAGCCTGAGGATTAGCAAAAGTACTATGTCCAAAAATTGGGAAAGGAGATTTTGAACACGTTGGCCTTACAGGTGATGGATATAAAATTTCTTCCTCTTATTTGGATTTGCCTTCATTTCAGTCTTCATTTGTATTTTCCCACATTTGTGATTCCATGAGGAGACCACTATTCTTGAAATCAGAAGCCTGTTAAAGAAAAATAAATATAGTTCTGAGAAAAGTGTGGCATCCTCAGCAGAAAGGGAATTTTGAGAACTTGATTGGAACTGAGTACCGACTTGGATTTCTGTCTCCTGTTCCTTTACATCCTCCCCCCTGCCCCCTTGGCTGCTACTCAAGAGGCTGTGACTCCATCGGACAGAAGTGTGATTGTGCATTCTATGTCAGTGCTCATGTAAATGCTCCTTTGACGACTCCTCAGTGCCCCACATGAACTGGTGCCCACTAAGGAAAGAGTGGGTAGTTAGCAGGTGCTAGTAGGTTCATTTTTAGAGAACAGATCTTGAACACAATTGGAAAAACTTACATCTACCTGAATAGGGAGAGAAACTTACATTTATTTTTCCTTATGCCTGTGAGACTGCCATTAGGAAAATTAACTTATTGGCTTGTTTCATTCCTGGAGTTCAAGTGCATATTTAACTTCCAGGTATTCAGGTGTTTTTCATTTGGAAGAACTAGTCACTTAAAGTTAGTGATGGGGGAGGGGGGTTCTATCCCTGGTCCTGGAAGACCCCACATGCCATGGAGCAACTGAGCCCATGCACCACAGCTATTGAGCCTGTCCTCCAGAGCTCAGGGACCACAACTGCTGAATTCTGCGTGCCCTAGACCCTGTGTTCCACAAGAGTGTTAGTCGCTGTTGTACCCAGCTCTTTGCGACCCCATGGACTGTAGCCTGCCAGGCTCTTCTGTCCATGGGATTCTCTAAGCGAGAATACTGCAGTGGGTTACCATTTGCTTCTTCAGGGGATCTTTCCGACCCAGGTATGAACCTGGGCCTCCTGCATTGTAAGCAGATTCTTCACCGTCTGAGCCACCAGGGAAGCCCACAACAGGAGAGGCCACCGAAATGAGAAGCTCGTGCAGTGCAACCGGAGAGGAGCCGCCCGCTCTCTGCAGCGAGAGAGAAGCTCACGAAGCAGTGAGGACGCAGCGCAGCCAAGTAAATAGAATTGCATTAAAAAAAAAAGCTTAAAGGGAAATAAAGTTAGTGATAGAT
Organism: Raphicerus campestris; assembly: GCA_006410735.1. Taxonomy (NCBI): domain Eukaryota; kingdom Metazoa; phylum Chordata; class Mammalia; order Artiodactyla; family Bovidae; genus Raphicerus; species Raphicerus campestris. The sequence continues at coordinate 79,561 of SJYW01021612.1, forward strand.
GGTCCCACATGGGCTTCCCTGGTGGCTCAGATGGCAGAGAACTGCCAGCAATGCAGGAGACCTGGGNTAGAGAGAAGCTCACGCAGCAGTGAGGACGCAGCGCAGCCAAGTAAATAGAATTGCATTAAAAAATAAAAGCTTAAAGGGAAATAAAGTTAGCGATAGATGGTCCCACATGGGCTTCCTTGGTGGCTCAGATGGCAGAGAACTGCCAGCAATGCAGGAGACCTGGGTTCCATCTCTGGGTTGGGAAGATCCCCTGGAAAAGGGAATGGCTCCTACTCCAGTATACACTGAAGAATTTTACTCCTTTCCTATGTTACCCCAGTCTCTGTTTATATCACAATAGTAACACTGAACTAGTTGTTTTTTTAATTGTTTTAAATGTCTTTCTGCCTCCCAAAACTGGATTCCTTAAAAGCTCCCTATCTATATTTCTTTCTCCAATCCTAACATGTTAATTGATTTACAATAGAGTTCAATAAATATTGAATGCATAAATGAAAACAAACATAAATGTTAATCTTTTAAAGAATGGTTAAAGAGACATGTAAAAGGGAGTAATTTTGTTTTGGAAATCAAGGAAGCCTTCACAGGAGGAGTCACAATTTGAGCTGAATCTTGAAGAGTGAAGTTCCTCAGACTGACAAGGGCAAGAAAGAGGCATTCCAAATCAAGGGAGCATGTCTCCAGGCTTGAGGATATGGAAGAGCTTCTCATGTTGAGAACTCATGTGACTGAATGATAGGAGCTATGATGAAAGGTGAGGCTGGAGGAGACTGAAGGCTAAATCGTGAATGACGTCAAGCCAAGGAGTCAGGTCTCAGGCAGTGAGGAGCAAATGGAGATTGAGCAGGTAATTAATTGTGCATTTTAGATAGATTAGGAATGGATCAGAAGGCTTTTTTAAAAGTGAAATAAACGAGATAAGATTCACTGTAAAAAGATAAAAATGAGATAGATAAAATTCACAGTAACCATTTTAAGAAATAAGTGGCTTAGTATATTCACAACGTTCCACAACTATCAGCACTCCCTAAAAATTCCAGAACATTTTCATTCCACTAAAAGTGGAAGGCTATTTTGACAGCTGTCCCTGATAGTCTGGTCATAAGGATGACAAGGAAAAAAAGATGAAACTTTGAAAGACGTTTCTAACATAGGCTCAACAAAACTAGAATAAAATGTTCGTTTTAGTCAGCTTTTTGAAAACATCCTCAGAATACTGATTCTAGTTTTTTGACACTTTCCTTGCATTTTTCTTTTATTTACTGTTGCAACAGCTTTATTGTCTCTTCATTTTTTTCCTTATTATTTTTTTTTCCTTTGGGCTGTACCACATGGCATGTGGGATCTTAGGTTCTCAGACCGGGATCAAACCCGTTCCCCCTATCATGGAGACTTGGAGTCTTAACCATTGGACCGCCAGGGAAGTCCCCATTTTTTTCCTAATTTTGTATGAGTTTTGTACTTCTCTTTTATGTTGGTGCTGCATTAATTCAACATGAAGTCTTTGTGAAAGGATGAAGACTGAAGGGCTGTGCTAGGAGAGTTTGCCCATATACTAGGATTCAAGAGATCATATGCATATGGACGTTTCTTTGTAATTACCGATATAAAGCAACCAGTTTGGTAGCAATATATACTGAATGCTGAAGAAGTCTTTTTTCATTTACAAAATTAGAGGCAGGCTATAGGAGTGAGATTGACTATAGGGAGCATGAGGGGAGCTCTGTCTGGTGATGGAAATATTCTGTGTCTTAGTTTGGGTGTTGGTTACTCTAGGTATACTTTTGTTAAAACTAATCAAATTATACATTTCACTGTATATAAAGTTTACCTCAATATTTTTTTAATGAAAAAATTAGAGGTGACTGAATGGAGCCTAGTAGTCAAGTCTTTGTCCTATAGCATTTGAGGTATTTCCAAAGAGAGGCTCTAGCCGAGTATCCACAGGAGCTCTGATGGTATTGCTGAAAAAGAATGCTTCAGTTCAGTGATATTTTTGCTAGTAACAGCTATCAGTCCCCTATGGTTTCCTGTATGCTAACACCCTTGTGGCTGCTACTGAAATTTGTTTATAGATGGGTTTTTCAGCAGAGTTTCCTGGGTTCTGTCCAGGAGATTCCAGAAAAGTACCCTTTTGCACCCTCCCAAGTGGTACAGTAATTTGTAGTCCGGGAGTGGGTCTGTCTCTGCTGTTACAGGATGGGGTGTAGAGCCTAATTCTCAGTGCCTTGGTTTGCCTGTTAGTCTAGCGGCTGCTCCTTCCCCCACCCCACTGCTTGCAGATCTTTTCCCTTGGCTCTTTCTCAGGAGCAGGGGCAGCAGCTGGGCCTTCCACATCCTGGCACGAGTAAGGCTAGGAGTGCCTGATGTCTAACTTGGTGCCAGTCACGAGCTGTGAATCCCAACTAGAGCACTCCCTTCCTCAGTCAGATTGGGCTTCTTACTCCAGTACCAGATTACGCCTCTGCCCAGCTCAGCTCACAGCTATTGTTCAGAGACCACAGACTTAAGGGGAACTGGAGTTTGGTTTTCTGAAGCGTCTTCTTCACTTAGCCAAAGTCTGGTCTTGGCGAGAGCTGACTAATTAGGTCTTGTGTTTAAAGGTAGGTGGGTTGAGGACCCAGAACAGACTGTGGAAGTAATTCCCTGATTGCCACACTTTATTGAGCTAAAACTCCTCTACATTAATCAAACACTTAGAAGATTGCTAACCTTTCAGTCTTAGTTGCTTAGTTGAAAATTTCTCCTATAATAATTCTGTTAGATCTAAGTGAATTACCATTGTGCTGTTAAAATTGCATTTTCAAAAATATACTCACGTAATATACTCACGTGGTACAGCATTCAAAAGGTGCAAAAAGACCCACTGTGAGAAGTCTTCCTTTCATCCCAGGATGGCATGCATATTGTGGCAGATGAATTACCTATATTACTCAGTTCACTTTAGTCGCTCAGTCATGACTGACTCTGTGACCCCATGGACTGCAGCATGCCAGGCTTCCCTGCCCATCACCAACTCCTGGACTTTACTCAGACTCATGTCCATTGAGTCTCTGATGCCATGCAACCATCTCATCTTCTGTCGTCCCCTTCTCCTCCCGCCTTCAATTTTTCCTAGCATCAGGATCTTTTCAAATAAGTCAGTTCTTTGCATTAGGTGGCCAAACTATTGGAGTTTCAGCTTCAACATCAGTCCTTCCAATGAACACCCAGGACTGATCTCCTTTAGGATGGACTGGTTGGATCTTCTTGCAGCCCAAGGGACTCTTAGAGTCTTTTCCAACACCACAGTTCAAAAGCATCAGTTTTTCGGTGCTCAGCTTTCTTTATAGTCCTGCTCTCACATCCATACATGACAACTGGAAAAACCCCAGCTTTGACTAGACGGACCTTTGTTGGCAAAGTAATGTCTCTGCTTTTTAATATGTTGTCTAGGTTGGTCATAATTTTTCTTCCAAGGAGCAAGTGTCTTTTAATTTCATGGCTGCAGTCACCATCTGCAGTGATTTTGGAGCCCCTCAAAATAAAGTCTGTCACTGTTTCCACTGTTTCCCATCTATTTGCCATGAAGTGATAGGACCAGATGCCCTAATCCTAGTTTTCTGAACATTGAGCTTTAAGACAAGTTTTTCACTCTCCTCTTTCACTTTCATGAAGATGCTCTTCAGTTCTTCTCTTTCTGCCATAAGGGTGATGTTATCTGCATATCTGAGATTATTGGTATTTCTCCCGGCAATCTTGATTCCAGCTTGTGCTTCATCCAGTCTAGCATTTCTCATGACGTACTCCACATATAAGTTAAATAAGCAGGGTGACTATACAGCCTTGACGTACTCCTTTCCCAATTTGGAACTAGTCTGTATTGTTATACTACTCATGTATGATACATCCTCACTAAAGGGAGCCTTTTGATGAAAGTGAAAGAGGAGAGTGAAAAAGTTGGCTTATAGCTCAACATTCAGAAAACTGAGATCATGGCATCCGGTCCTATCACTTCATGGCAAATAGATGGGGAAAGAGTGGAAACAGTGGCTGATTTTATATTTTTGGGCTCCAAAATCACTGCAGATGGTGATTACAGCCATGAAATTAAAAGATGCTTACTCCTTGGAAGGAAAGTTATGACCAACCTAGACAGCATATTAAAAAGCAGAGACATTACTTTGCCAACTAAGGTCCATCTAGTCAAAGCTATGTTGTAGTCATGTGTGGATGTGAGAGCTGGACTATAAAGAAAGCTGAGCACCGAAGAATTGATGCTTTTGAACTGTGGTGTTGGAGAAAACTCTTGAGAGTCCCTTGGACTGCAAGGAGATGCAACCAGTCCATCCTAAAAGAAATTAGTCCTGGGTGTTCATTGGAAGGACTGATGTGGAAGCTGAAACTCCAGTACTTTGGCCACCTGATGCGAAGAGCTGACTCATCTGGAAAGACCCTGATGCTGGGAAAGATTGAGGGCAGGAGGAGAAGGGGACGACAGAGGATGAAATGGTTGGGTGGCATCACCAGCTCAATGGACATGGGTTTGGGTAGACTCCGGAATTTGGTGATGGACAGGGAGGCCTGGCGTGCTACGGTTCATGGGGTCGCAAAGAGTGGGACACAACGGAGCGACCGAACTGAACTGAAAGGGGACATGGAAGGCAAGCCGATTAAGTGTTTGAAAAACAGTATTTTCTCTGGAAACTGTTTCAGGATGAAGGCAAAACTGCCCATAAATACTGTGCCCTGCTTATGAATTTGTTTCTCACAGAGGCTGACAATTCCAAAAGTAATTTATAGCTACACTAGGGTTGAAAAGAATAAAAAATGGTAGATAATGGGAGCCAAGTTCCTCACTATCCAAGAAACAAATTATAAATAAGCAAGGGGGAAGGCTAGAATGGACCCTGTGGTACTATATTAGAGTGGAGACTTTAGTATAATCTTTTATTTAGTTTTATATATATGGATAGATATAGAAATAATGATAATGTGTGTATACACATAAGTTAGAATACGTACGTATATTTCCCTGCTCTCTCTGCGTAGGAGGGCCTAGAAGCAGTGGTATCACAATAGCAACGAGTGCAGCTACTTCCATATGTTGGTTTTTAATACCATTCTCCGATAAAAGGAACCAGGACTTCTTGGGGCAAAGGCTGATTTAAGGGTTGGGACAGGGAAATTACAACATGAACCTTTAGTATTTTGTAGTGCCAAAAGGTAAGAAAGCACTTAAAAAAAAATAAAAGGATAGGGTATGTCAAAGGGACGCTGGTGCCAACCAGTGTAAAAAAAAAANGCCTTGACGTACTCCTTTCCCAATTTGGAACTAGTCTGTATTGTTATACTACTCATGTATGATACATCCTCACTAAAGGGAGCCTTTTGATGAAAGTGAAAGAGGAGAGTGAAAAAGTTGGCTTATAGCTCAACATTCAGAAAACTGAGGTCATGGCATCCGGTCCTATCACTTCATGGCAAATAGATGGGGAAAGAGTGGAAACAGTGGCTGATTTTATATTTTTGGGCTCCAAAATCACTGCAGATGGTGATTACAGCCATGAAATTAAAAGATGCTTACTCCTTGGAAGGAAAGTTATGACCAACCTAGACAGCATATTAAAAAGCAGAGACATTACTTTGCCAACTAAGGTCCATCTAGTCAAAGCTATGTTGTAGTCATGTGTGGATGTGAGAGCTGGACTATAAAGAAAGCTGAGCACCGAAGAATTGATGCTTTTGAACTGTGGTGTTGGAGAAAACTCTTGAGAGTCCCTTGGACTGCAAGGAGATGCAACCAGTCCATCCTAAAAGAAATTAGTCCTGGGTGTTCATTGGAAGGACTGATGTGGAAGCTGAAACTCCAGTACTTTGGCCACCTGATGCGAAGAGCTGACTCATCTGGAAAGACCCTGATGCTGGGAAAGATTGAGGGCAGGAGGAGAAGGGGACGACAGAGGATGAGATGGTTGGGTGGCATCACCAGCTCAATGGACATGGGTTTGGGTAGACTCCGGGATTTGGTGATGGACAGGGAGGCCTGGCGTGCTACGGTTCATGGGGTCGCAAAGAGTGGGACACAACGGAGCGACCGAACTGAACTGAAAGGGGACATGGAAGGCAAGCCGATTAAGTGTTTGAAAAACAGTATTTTCTCTGGAAACTGTTTCAGGATGAAGGCAAAACTGCCCATAAATACTGTGCCCTGCTTATGAATTTGTTTCTCACAGAGGCTGACAATTCCAAAAGTAATTTATAGCTACACTAGGGTTGAAAAGAATAAAAAATGGTAGATAATGGGAGCCAAGTTCCTCACTATCCAAGAAACAAATTATAAATAAGCAAGGGGGAAGGCTAGAATGGACCCTGTGGTACTATATTAGAGTGGAGACTTTAGTATAATCTTTTATTTAGTTTTATATATATGGATAGATATAGAAATAATGATAATGTGTGTATACACATAAGTTAGAATACGTACGTATATTTCCCTGCTCTCTCTGCGTAGGAGGGCCTAGAAGCAGTGGTATCACAATAGCAACGAGTGCAGCTACTTCCATATGTTGGTTTTTAATACCATTCTCCGATAAAAGGAACCAGGACTTCTTGGGGCAAAGGCTGATTTAAGGGTTGGGACAGGGAAATTACAACATGAACCTTTAGTATTTTGTAGTGCCAAAAGGTAAGAAAGCACTTAAAAAAAAATAAAAGGATAGGGTATGTCAAAGGGACGCTGGTGCCAACCAGTGTAAAAAAAAAACTCCTGATAGCTAAAGATAGAAAATTGAGCAACAAAATAGTCTAGTATTGGATTATAACCCAAGGCATAAAATATGCATGAGTCTATGCTGATACACATAACTAAATAAGTGAAAGGAAGAGATGAATCTTCCTTAGAATAACTCCAAATAACATAGATAAATACTCCTTCTTCTAAGAAACGGAGCTGAATCACCCCTTTGTCCTAAATCACTAAGTGTGGACTCTGGACTTAGTGACTGCCTTCCAAAGGAAAGAATCCGGGAAAAGGAAAAATAGTAACTGTATGCGTGGTGCAGAGACCTGCTGGCACTACCTTAACCAAGTGACAGTGATAAGTCGTGTTGATATATTGTACCTGTGATATGATGTGATAAGAAAGGCACTTTACCTCTATGTTGTTATTCTTACCCAACTCCATAACCCCAGGATAAACATGAGAAAAACATTTTTAAAAATTTCATCACAAGACGTTTTGTGAAAATATTGATAATTTTTAAAAATACCAAAGTCATGAAAAACAAGAAAGACTGAGGGATTCATTATGACTAGTTGCAGTGTGATATCCTTAATTGGATCCTGAAACAGAAAAATTATATTAGTGGAAAAACTGGTAAAATCTGATAAAGTCTAAGTTTAGTTGAAAGTAATATACAAATGCTCATCTCTCTTAGTTTTGACAAATGTACTATGAAAGATGTTAACCTTCAGGGAAACTGGGCAAGGAGTATATTGGAACTCTACTACCTTTACAACCTTTTTTCTTTAAACCTAAAATTATTCCAAAGTAAAACCTTTTTTTAAGTCTACCTCTCAATCCCATTGGATTGCAAGCAGATCAAATCAGTCAATCCTAAAGGAAATCAACCTTGAATACTCATTGTAAGGACTGATGCTGAAGCTGAAGCTCCAGTACTTTGGCCACCTGATGCAAAGAGCTTATTCACTGGAAAAGACCCTGATGCTGGGAAAGATAGAAGGCAAAAGGAAAGGCGGATGGCAGAGGATGAGATGGTTAGATAGCATCACCAACTCAATGGACATGAATTTGAGCAAACTCTGGGAGATTGTGAAGGACAGGGAATCCTGGCAGGCTGTAGACACATGGGCTCATAAAGAGTTGCACAGAACTTAGTGACTGAACACACACACACCCATTCCCCTAGCTATCAGTCTCCTGCCCTGGAGACAGTCAGTGTTACTACTTTTATCTTCTAGCGATATAAATACAAGTAGAAATAATTCCCCCTCCCTTTAAAAACAGTGCTATGCACATGCTGCTGCTGCCACTATTGTGCGACGCCATAGACGGCAGCCCACCAGGCTCCCCCGTCCCTGGGATTCTCCAGGCAAGAACACTGGAGTGGGTTGCCATTTAATACTGTTTATGTACACTCGGTGTTCTGCTTTTAAATCTTGTTCCATTATTAATGTAAATATATAGGTTCCTCAGCCTTTTTTCAATTTCTTTTCCTAAGTTAGCTACAGAGAATCCATTGTATGGGTGTACTATAACTAATTTAACTGGTTTCTTATCACTGATGGCCATTTGTTATTTACAGTCATTTGCTATTATAAACTACTCTGAAGTGAGAAAATTTGTACATGCATTATTTTGCACTTTTAAAAGTAGATAGGGTAAATTTTGAGAAGATTCCCTGGGTTATAGCATATGTATTGATACGCTTGTAACTTAAAAGATACTCTCAAATTGCTCTTCCTCGGGACTTCTCTGGTGGTCCAGTGGCTAAGACTCTGTGCTTCCAAAGTGGGGGGCACAGGTTCACACCTTAGTCAGGCATTCAGATCCCTCATGCCAAGTGGATGAGCCAGGGAAAAAATGCCCTCTGTAAAAAGGCTGTACCAACTCATATGGCACCTGCAGCGCTTGAGTGCCTTACTTCTGGCTACCATCACTGAACATAGAGTTATACAAAATGTTTGATCTTTGCCAGTCTGTTTGGATTCCTGTTGTTAATATAGTTGAGCCTCTTCTGGTCTTGCCCATTTTTAAGTTGGTTGTTGGTCTTTTTCTCATTGATTTGTAGAAGCTCTTTTTATATTGGCAAAATAGAATTGCATATATTTTTTCCTAGTTTGTCTTATGATTTTTTTTCTTGCCTTGCAGAAAATCCAGGTTGTTTTTCTTTAAATGTAGCTAATTTTAACTAATGTTTTCTTTTATGGTTAAAGTATAACTTTATATTATACTTAGAAATGTTCTCCTGGGTTTTTTTGGTTTTTTTTTTTTTTTTTTTTTCTTTAATCCATTTGAAATTTACTTTGGTGAAAAATTCAGAGCCATTGTTTTTTTGTTTTTGTTCTTTTTCCCCAAATATCCAGTCATTGCAACATCATTTATTGACTAGTCTGTTTTTCTTTAATTGAAATAATGATTTTTAAAATCATATTCTCATGTATTTGTGTCTCTTTCTGGATTTTCTGTTCCATTTTTGTACCATTGATTTCTTTGACTATGAACTCATTCTACACTGTTATTTTTTTGTTTATACTTTTGTTATGGAGAATATAAAGTATATTCAGAAGTATACAGTGTTTTAATTATTGTAAAATTTATTTATAAAAATCTTTTACTATCTGGAAGATCCGCCTTTCCGCCCTCATTACTCTTTCTTAGAATTTGCCTGATTATGTATTATTTTTTGCACGTCAACTTTCTCACTTGTACTTTAAAGTTTTCACCATTCATATATTCACAGTTTTCTGTTCAGTTTATATTGAGGTATTTTTCTCTCTCTTTTAAAAATTTTATTTGTTGCTATTATTACTTTTTTCCTTTATATAATTTTACAGGCCAGTGTACATATATATGTGGAAGCTCTTAATTTCATATTAATTTTGTACCTAGCCATCCTAATGAGTTATTGTGCTTGTAATATTTTTTCATGTATTTCTCTTGAATTTTCCTAGGTAAACAATCAGGTTACCTACAAATGATATATTTACTTTCTTTTCAGTTTTTATACTTGGAGCTGCACGTTTGAAGTATTATGAAATGCCTCTAGTGTGGAGGGACTCTTGGCAAGCACAGTGGACCCCCAGGTGTAAACCCAGGACAGGCAGAAACATTGGCAATAGAGACGTGAAACCCTAGGCTGGAGTTCGTTGCTGTTACTGCTGTTGTCTCACGTTTTGTTTTTTTCTTTCCTCTAGATGTGAAATCTGGAAGCTATACGGTGTTACAAGTGGTGGAAGCCCTTGGGTAAGCCATGTGCTCCAGAACAGCTCTCATCAACCCTGGCAGTACCCTCTGAAAACAGTTATTTTGTCCTCAGTTTCTTCCACTGCAGCCCCTTCTCCCCCTCCCCCTTCCATATTAGTACCTCAGGCTAAGCCTATGTTTCTCTTGAAAAAAGTTTCATGCCAACTGATTGAGACCCTTGAGGAGGTGTTGAGAGCACAGCCTGTGGGCCACAGCAGCTCTCAGTCAGCCCTCAGATTTAGGTGAAGGTGGGTGGTTGAAAGCCATCCAATGTGAATGTTAATGCTTCTTTAGCCCCACCCTCCCCCGTGGCATCCGAGTCAGCCTGCATCTGACTCAGACCCCTGTGGGCCCCACCTGGGAGGCTGACCAGGCATCCCCACTGTAGGAAAAGGCTTGGAGCAACAGCTGGAAGACCACTGTTGAGACCAGATATTCCAAGCTCCAGAGGAGGCATGTGCTTATAGTCTAATGCCTGCTCTTCTCATATTTTGTGCTTGGAAGACCATTTAAATTGGAAAGTCTTAGTAGTAAAGGTTGTTAGCTGTCATAGTTAGTGTGTCTCCTAAACCAGAAAAACAGAAAACTGGGGAGAAGATGGGAGAGTAGGTCACTATTATGCATTTCTCCCATATGTTGTTGTGGCCTTGGCTCATTTTTTTAAAGTAACAGCTTTACTGAGATATAATTTATCTATCATAAGTTCACCATTTAAAAGTGTGTATTAAAAAAATAAATAATAAAGTGTGTATTTACAGATTTGTGCAACAATTAGTTACTACAGTCAATTTTAGGACATTTTCATCACCCCAAAAAGAAACCCCACACCTATTAACAGTCACTCCCCATTCCTTTCTCTTCCTTGCACCTGGTAACCACTAATCTACTTTGTTTCTGTGGATTTACCTATGCTGAAAATTTCAGATAAATGAAATCATACAATAATACATAATCTTTATGACTGGCTTCTTTCATTTGGAATAATGTTTTCAAGATTCATTCCTGCTGTAGCATGTATCAGTACTTCATTGCTTGCTGAATAATATTCTGTTATACAGATATACCACAGTTTGTTTACCCATTCATCAGTTGAGGGATATCTGAGTTGTTGTCACGTTTTGACTGTTCTGAATAATGCTTCTGTGAGCATCTGTGTGCCTTGGTCCATTTTTAAATGCACAGCTTTCTGCTTCTGAGTGGGGCACTTCCTGTAAGTTCCTGTCCCAGGTATCCCTTTAAGACTGATCTTTTTTGCCCCAGTTCCTGTAGTATAGATACTCTTCAGACTTTGCCGGTGGCTCAGTGGTAGAGAATCCACCTGCAATGCAGGAGATGAGAGTTCATGGGTTGGGAAGATCCCCTGAAGGAGGAAATGAGGAAATGGCAACAGTATTCTCGCCTGTAAAATTCCATGGACAGAGGAGCCTAGGGGGCCACAGTCCACGGGGTAGCAAAGAGTCGGACACGAATGGACGACTGAGCTCAGTATAGGTACTCTTATCCTTGTTTCCTTAAGGTACCCTGGCCAGCTCTCCTTCAGAAGTCTTCTGCCTCCTTCATTTGCTTAGATTCCTTGTGGTATGTTTAAATGTAATCTCTGTGATTTGTTTTGAAGATAAATCACCTTGTTGTTGTTTCAGCCTGGGTCCTCCCATATCAATAATCCTAAATAGTTAAAGCCTTTATTCTGACCATCTTACTTAGTACACTTTCAGTTGTAAAGACTATAATGGTTGCTTTAATAGTGATATATTTATTCTTCTCCTGTTTTGGTAGAAGCTGCCATCTCTTGAGCCCTGTGGGTAACTGCTAAGCTCTCTTTCAGAGGAAAGTCACAATTGTATCACTGAGGAGAAAGAGTAGACCCCACACCCAGTCAGTGCCTGGAGACAGACACTTCTCTTGGCTGTGGTGTCACTTATGCCCCTGATGACACCTCCAGGCCAATCTGGGGATTGGCCTTACTGTTGTTTATAATGCTAAGTGCCTCCAGAGTACCTTCCTGGGCCGGCTTCCATGCCCAGGGGGTGAGTGTGACTAATTGCAAAATATTTACTTCAGAAGTTTCAACTGGGTGATATCAGGCTTTCTATCTTACTTTCCCCCAGGTCTTCTCTAGAGAATCCAGAACCCCGAACTCGGGCACGTGGAATCCAGCTTTTGTCACAGGTGCTCCTCCAGTGTCACTCCTTGCTCCTGGAGAAGGAAGGTAACTGGTAGGCGTGCTGAGCCAAAGCCTTCCTTGTCTATTAGGCTGGTTTGCCCGGCGGGAGGGAGGGAGGGACATAAGGTATCTTGTGGCGAAGAAGATAAGAATTGAGCCACAAGACACATAGATTTCAAATGTAGCCTTAGACAGTTTTTTTTTTCCCCCAGTATGTCTTCTCCTATCTCTAAAATTGACAAAGTAGTGTTTCCTAGATGGAGCAGAAGAGTAATGAAATATCAAAATGCTTTGAAGTCCTGAGGGGAAAAACCCACAACTTATTTATCTTCCATCGCAGGAGTAAGCAAACTACAGCCTGTTTTTATAAATAAAAATTTACAAGCATATAGCCATGTCCATTTATGTACCTGCTGTTTATGCTGCTTTTATGTTACAGTGGCCCAGCTGGATAGTTGTGACATACTGTGTCCAAACACCTAAAATATTTACCATATGGCCCTGTGAGAAAACGTGCCAACCCAAGTTCTGTAGAAAGGCAGTTCTCAGGTTGAGAATGGGTTTGATTGTGACCTCTGTGCGAATGGATGACCCAAGATGTTCACCTGTTTTCTTGACAGATAAGGAAGGAACCCCCCAAATGGGAGGGCTTGGGACATAACCTAGGTGAAGGAGACAGTTTGTAGTGAAGCCCAAGCAGGAACAGCCCTTAGAAACTTTGGGAAGAAGCAATGCCAGCGGGCCCTTCTCCAGCCTGTGGAAACTAATGACTGAATTTCTGGTCTGTCTAGTGGTCCACCTGATCCTGTTCTATGAGAACCGGCTGAAGGACCATCATCTTGTGATCCCGTCTGTCCTGCAGGGTTTGAGGGCACTTGTGAGTTCTCCGTTTCTGTATTACATACCATGTTTACAGGAATCTATTTCCAGTGGTGAATTCTCTCCTTCCCGTTAGTGGGTGAGACTTTGGGTACTTCAAAGCAGATGCCTAGATATGGGGCTAAACTAGTCTCAGCCAGTTCCACTTCTGTTTTTAGTCTGGAGAGTAAAAGTGTCCTTTGGGGACTTGAATTCAGTGTCAACCTGGAAGGAGCTGCAGAGACCTAAACAGCTTGAGAAAAGGGACCATGTTTCTCACCGTCAGCATTTCTTCCCCAACCTGGATGTTGTAATTCCCACTGTAGTTAGATAGGCCCGTTTTAGGCTTGAAGGCTACACTAAAATTTCCAGAATTCCTTCTGTGTTCACACTTCTCTTCTCCCCCAGAGCCTGTGTGTGGCCCTGCCCCCAGGGCTGGCAGTCTCTGTGCTTAAAGCCATCTTCCAGGAGGTCCACGTACAGGTGAGTGAAAATGGTCACCTCGGTATTTTCTATCTTCCAGCCCTTGACATAACTAGAATTACATGGCAAAAAAAAAAAAATTGCCTTCTAAGAGTTCTGAACTCTTACAGGCCTTTGACCATATTTGCCTGCTGTCCCTTGCTACTGTATAAGGAGAGGGAGGCATGCAATTTCATCTGACCTGTGTCCTCTTACACCTAAAGAAAGTGAGGCACATAGGAGACAGGTTTTGGTTATTGGTTCCTCTGCTAGACTGCTGGACCAGAGCCATACCTTTTTTCTGCATTTCCTCTGAGGTTCATCTTATTCTGGTATAAAGAGAATTACCCAATTAGAGACGGTGAAGCAGGAAATAGTTTTGTCAGCTGAGGTATTCTCTGGGCACTTACTTTACTTTCTTGTCTCTCCTACTAAGTCCCTGCCACAGGTGGACCGACACACAGTCTACAGTATCATCACCAACTTCATGCGAACTCGGGAAGAAGGTAAGAGGCAGGCTTTCAGGAGACCTAAAAAGTAAACACAACTCTTCTTCCCCCTTTACCAGGACTGATTTTAGCCCAAGGTGATATGAAAGAGCCAGTACTCTGAGAGGAAGATAAAGGGAAACTGGGAGTCACTCACTCCCCAGTATAGTAAAGAAAGGGTGGAGTTTGAGCTGAGGTGTTAAGTTCCTACCTCCATAACCATTATATACTGTTGTGCATCTTCTCTTCACTGAGAANACCTAAACAGCTTGAGAAAAGGGACCATGTTTCTCACCGTCAGCATTTCTTCCCCAACCTGGATGTTGTAATTCCCACTGTAGTTAGATAGGCCCGTTTTAGGCTTGAAGGCTACACTAAAATTTCCAGAATTCCTTCTGTGTTCACACTTCTCTTCTCCCCCAGAGCCTGTGTGTGGCCCTGCCCCCAGGGCTGGCAGTCTCTGTGCTTAAAGCCATCTTCCAGGAGGTCCACGTACAGGTGAGTGAAAATGGTCACCTCGGTATTTTCTATCTTCCAGCCCTTGACATAACTAGAATTACATGGCAAAAAAAAAAAAATTGCCTTCTAAGAGTTCTGAACTCTTACAGGCCTTTGACCATATTTGCCTGCTGTCCCTTGCTACTGTATAAGGAGAGGGAGGCATGCAATTTCATCTGACCTGTGTCCTCTTACACCTAAAGAAAGTGAGGCACATAGGAGACAGGTTTTGGTTATTGGTTCCTCTGCTAGACTGCTGGACCAGAGCCATACCTTTTTTCTGCATTTCCTCTGAGGTTCATCTTATTCTGGTATAAAGAGAATTACCCAATTAGAGACGGTGAAGCAGGAAATAGTTTTGTCAGCTGAGGTATTCTCTGGGCACTTACTTTACTTTCTTGTCTCTCCTACTAAGTCCCTGCCACAGGTGGACCGACACACAGTCTACAGTATCATCACCAACTTCATGCGAACTCGGGAAGAAGGTAAGAGGCAGGCTTTCAGGAGACCTAAAAAGTGAACACAACTTTTCTTCCCCCTTTACCAGGACTGATTTTAGCCCAAGGTGATATGAAAGAGCCAGTACTCTGAGAGGAAGATAAAGGGAAACTGGGAGTCACTCACTCCCCAGTATAGTAAAGAAAGGGTGGAGTTTGAGCTGAGGTGTTAAGTTCCTACCTCCATAACCATTATATACTGTTGTGCATCTTCTCTTCACTGAGAACTCTCTTGGAATAGGAAAGCAGAAATGGTTGGCCCTGGGAAGCGTGAAGAGGAAGGCAGTGAGAGAGGGAAAACGCAGGCCAGAAGAAAGCCCTGCTTTCTATCTTGTAGGACAGTAGTGACCTTGTTCTCTCCTCCCCAGAGCTGAAGAGCCTAGGAGCTGATTTCACCTTTGGCTTCATCCAGGTGATGGATGGGGAAAAGGATCCCCGTAATCTTCTGGTGGCCTTCCGCATTGTCTATGACCTCATCTCCAGAGACTACAGCCTGGGTACGTCCTTGCAGTTTTGGATTAGCTGGGTGGGGCTAGTCAGATGAAAGGCTTGTACGCCCTCATTCTTTCTCTGTTGCCTTTAGGACCTTTTGTGGAGGAGTTGTTTGAAGTGACATCTTGTTATTTCCCTATTGATTTTACTCCTGTAAGTAGTACCTTTCATTCATTCATTCAAATATTGAGTGTCTGTTGTGTGCCAGGCCCAGTTCTAGGCACTGAGGGTACAGCAGTGAACGAAAGAAACGATCCCTGCCCTCAAGAACTTAACATGTC
Source organism: Raphicerus campestris (assembly GCA_006410735.1). Taxonomy (NCBI): domain Eukaryota; kingdom Metazoa; phylum Chordata; class Mammalia; order Artiodactyla; family Bovidae; genus Raphicerus; species Raphicerus campestris. Next base: position 95,277 of record SJYW01021612.1, read on the forward strand.
AGTAAACTGGGAAATGGAAAAAAACATGTCAGTAAACTGGGAAGTGGAAAAACAAACGTCCTAAAAATGTACTTAGTGCATAGAACTACAGGATTGTAGAACATGATTCATGTCCTTGAAAGCTGAAACATTTAAGTAACAATAAGAGATTATGGACCAGAACAAGTGGTGTTACAGTTGTTCAAAGACAGAGTTCAGTGTGAGCTAGAGTCGGCAGGAACTGAGTCACAGATAAAATAGGATTTCAGTTGGCTTCTGGAGGATGTGCAGCATATGATCCTAGATTCTGAGGGCACATCTCAGGCAATGGAAACAGAGGACGCAGCTGAGCGTAGCTCGCACAGGAGGTGTTTGCTCCCATGCCTCAGCCCTTCTCCCACTCTGCATCTTGATTTACCTTCTCTTTCCAGATACTCAGGGTCTCAGCACTATATGGGTATGCATGGTATGTAGAGGAAATGAAAGGAATTATACTACACACATCAAATTTACATCAGAGCTCAGTCGGTAAAGAATCTGCCTGCAATGCAGGAGACCCCAGTTCGATTGCTGGGTTGGGAAGATCCACTGGAGAAGGGATAGGCTACCCACTCTAGTATTCTTGGGCTTCCATTGTGGCTCAGCTGGTAAAGAATCCGCCTGCAATGTGGGAGACGTGGGTTCGTTCCCTGCGTTGGGGAGATCCCCTGGAGAAGGGAAAGGTTACCCATTCCAGTATCCTGGCCTAGAGAATTCCATGGACTGTATAGTACATGGGGTCTCCAAGAGTTGGACATGACTGAGTGTCTTCACTATTGACTTTCCCTGCCTTTAAGATAAAAAGCCATTTTTGCCATAGGGAATTTCTTAGCAGCTTGTTTTAGCTGACATCATGTTGCTGGGGCCACCTCCTCCTAATATCCTTTTCATTGCTTTTGTAATCAGTATCACTATTTCTGCTCAGAAGTATTTAAGCCTTTGAACTCTTGAAAGCTCTTGGTTAGGCTGCCAGATTTCTCTGTTTTTACTTTCTTTATTTTGTGTTTGTTTTGAAAAGATAACACATTCACAGGATTCAAAATACAAAAGGTATAAATAGGTGAAAAATCTACATACCATCAAGTTTATTTCTCCATTGTCAACCAGTTTTATCAATTACATCTGCATCTTACAAGAGCTTTCTCATCCATGTATTAAAAAATGCTTTTCCCTTTTCCCATAAAAATAGTAGTGTATTTACACATTTTTCCTATACTTTGCCATTTTCACTTAGCAATATATCTTGGAGAGGGTCCCATAACAGAATATAAATTAGCTCTTTATTCTTTATGACTATGATTTTCCTTTGCATGGAAATACCTAATTAATTTTACTTGTCCTCCATGGGACAAAGGTTTTTGCTAATCTTTTGCTGTTACAAGCAATGCTGCCACTTAACATACCCTGCCTGTACATGTATCATTTCACACATATGTGGGTATATGGGTGTAACAGTAGGATAAATTCCTAAAATTTAGGAATATGTGCTGGAATGTATGCACTTAAAATTTTAGAGTGGGCAAGAATTTTTTTTTTTGAAAGATAGTACAGTGAACATGATGCAACGTTTAGAGAATTAAGCCTCTTTACTGCCACCAACCATTTTCCTTTCAGAGATAATCATTGCTCCCAACTGCTTATATATTTTCTCAGAGATGTTCTAGGCAAAACAAGTTTATAGATAATAATTGGAAATTTTCTTTTATTTGAGCAGAGTTGTATGTTTTCTTCCACAGTGTGGTCTATGGGAAGCAGAAAGCTCTTGTCAGTTAAAATAGGGACACCTGGCTTTCAGTGTTAAATTTGTGTTAAAAATATTCTTTATGGTCTTATCAATCTGTATAGGCCACTTGCCATCACCATCATGGATCACAGCAGTATAAGTTAGGGCCAGATAGCTGCTGTTTTAGACTT
>SJYW01021612.1:100633-155245 GCA_006410735.1 Raphicerus campestris
TATCTTCAAAACCTCTAGTTACTGGGATTAAGTACGAGTGGGTTGCTATTTCCTTCTGCAGGGCATCTTCCTGACCCAGGGATCAAACCCGTGTCTCCTGCATCGGCTGTGGATTCTTGACCACTGTGCACCTGGGAAGCCCTCACACACAGGTGTGCCCCACACATATCTATCTGAGTAGAATATTTTGCCAATGTAGATTTATAATTATAACTTATATAGTTACAAATTATAGATTTATAAAATAGATTTTTGAATACAAACTCAGCTGTCATATTGATTATGTCATTAAAAGGGAACTTGAAATGCTGAAAATCTTTGGAACCTAGCCTAATTTGACATTGATATTTTTCCATAGAACTTCCTTCCTTCCGGTTGGAATAATTTTACTTTTTTTATTCATGATGCACGCATGGATCAGAATTACATGAGAAGCTAGTGTCTAAAAAGGGCTTATTTTTTTCCTGTTTTTTAAATGTTAGATGCGAGGTAGTTGAAAGTTTCCTGATATAACTAAGGTTTCAGCTTGCTTCATTTCATGTGTTAGAATAAAATTTCACCTGCACCTCACATTCTGGTAGTCAACACTTCTGAGTGAAAGTTAAGAAAACTTTTCAAAAATTATCTTTGTGAGTGAAAGAAAAATAAGCAAAGCTAATTAAGAATCTATTCACTTGTAATGAGAATCACCAAAAATAAACTTTGGTAACCCCAGTTTCTTTTACAATTTGGTGTTCTTTGCTGCTAGTGGTGACTTGGAATGTTTAATTTTTTTTCCTAACTGTAGATGTAATTTTACGCATCCTTATCAATGAGGCTGGAAATTTAGGGTTGGAATTAGCATAATGAGAGGGGGGGAAATGGATTAGATTTACCATGTACTAATAAAAGATGAAATTTTGTAATCTAGAATGATGTATTTCCTACTATGTCTGTTAATTTGCACCATTAAATATACTTAAAGTTTAAAATCCCTATGTTCAATCATGTAAAGCAGCCACTGATTGTTTTTCTCAAAAAGGGGGACTTTTCTGCACCAGCACTGTTTATGTTTTGGCTAAAGAGTTGAAAGCCTTGTATTCTTTAAAAAAAAATAAAAAAAGCCCTAAAAGTAGTGCTTTAGAAAATGTATTTTATGTATGTATCTCAGATTTTCATCCTTCAATACACAATTCATATGTGTCACTTGTATTTCTGCTTCAGGTTATTTATATTTACCTTTTGGAATATTCCTCTATTTTTAATATATCATGTTGATTTAAGTCTATGTCACCATAGGGCCAGGAGCAGGACTGTAGAAGTGTTCATGTCATCTGAAAAGAGGTAATCTTAGTTACTGATCAGTCTCCAAATTGTTATACACCGCAGAAGTGGAATTTTCTATAATAATCTTATTTTTCTACCTGTCTGTCCCACCAATTTGAGATGTACACCATTGAAAAGGAAATAAAAGAGTTGATTTGTTTGAATAACTACTACTTCCAGCTTGTTGGGTTTGGAGTTTTTTTAACGCTCAGCTCAAGTCACGTTTCTGAAGTTACTGTTGGCAGCGAGTCATGATCTGTTTACCTGCACTAAATTACTGTGGGTTCCTAGAAAACATTCAAGGTAGAGTTGAATGGAGGGTCCATGTCCAGCCCTTAAGGTGTAAAATATGCTGGAAACTGGAGAAGAATTTAGAATGCGAGAACCATCCTGGGGAGTGGTGGAGAAAAACCACCTGTAGAAAATAGCCCCCAATAAGTACATTTAAATGATCTCAAGGATCGAACAGGGCTGTCATATGGGCACTGAGAATGGCCGGACCAGGAATACTGCCGGAGATGGTGGCGGGGTGGCGGGTGGGGTTGGTCTCCAAATGCTGCAGGTGAGAAGACAGCCCCAAGTCACTTGCCCAGGAAAACACTGCAAAGGGTTTGCCCTGGTGGTGGGCCCACCTCCGAAAGCACAGCTGCTTCTGCGCTGCACTTTCCTGCCCAGGCACAGTACTCAGTCACACCTTCCAGAAGCCTAGGGACCCGGCTGACAGGGGTGTGTGCCAACTCCAGCCAAGCACAGATACCTTATGGAGACGGACGGCATCCCTGAGCTGTGGGCAACCCTTTCGAAAAGCAAACTTCTTTTGGTGACTGGACACTTTTTGGTTGACAATGGGCTTCCATCATAGCTCAGATGATAAACACTCCGCCTTTAGTTCTTTCTCAAGGACTATAGATGGGCTGCCCTGGTAGCTCAGCTGGTAAAGAATCTCCCCGCAATGCAGGAGATTCTGGTTCGATTCCTGGGTCAGGAAGGTCCGCTGGAGAAGGAAGGGATAGACTACCCACTCCAGTATTCTTGGGTTTCCCTACTGGCTCAGCTGGTAGAGAAGAATCCGCCGGCAATGAGGGAGACCTGGGTTCGATCCCTGGGTTGAGAAGGTCACTTGGAGAAGGGAACGGCTACCCACTGTAGTATTCTGGCCTGGAAGATTCCATGGACTGTATAGTCCATGGGATCACAAATAGTCGGACACTACTGAGCAAATTTCACCATCACCCAGGCAAGGGGAAAAAAGAGGAGGGGGGTAGGGTCAAATCATTAGGAGAGGAAGCAATAGTTACTGGGGAAACAGAATAGGAGGTTTAGTATCTAATAATAAAGGAGATGATTAGAGTTCAGATTTCACTTTTGTTTTCTATGCGGGTTTCCTAGGTTTATCAGCTTTGCCATTCTCAGCTGAGGGTGCCACTGCCAATGCTATTTTGCATACTTGCCACTAGGTGGCAATGTTGTAAAACTTTGTGGAATGACGTTTGTGCTTTTTTTTCTTTCATCCTGGCTTGCTTTCACAGACAAATTTTATCCAATGTGTCTGTGATTAAATTACATCCAGCAACTATCAAGAGTGTCCACGCCTCCATTTTTCTCCAACATAGAACCTGCCAAGTATACTGGCTAGATGTGTAATCAGTCTGGGGGGCAGTGTCCGAATACCTCCAGCCTGTGGCCAGTTTGCTGAGTGAGTCCCATGAAAGTAAACTGAACCAGGCAGATGCTAAAAAGTCCCCAGGTCCTCACTGTGGTGGCTGAGTCCAGACTGGGAAAATCAGTTTGTCTGATTACCAGAGCCATGATCTCAAACATAACTACTGTCTTTGTAAGGTTAAAAATTGGAAATTAAAAGGAAAGCTATTTTTTTGTTACTATAGAAAGTTACTCTCTTTTAATTTTTTTTTTAACCACACCACAAGGCCTGCAGGATCTCAGTTCCCTGACCAGGAATTGAACGCTCGCCACTTCAGTGTTGCTCAGTCGTGTCTGTTTGAGACCCCATGAACTGTACGCCTCCAGGCTCCTCTGTCTATGAGATTTTCCAGGTAAGAATACTGGAGTGGGTTGCCATTCCCTTCTCCAGGGGATCTGCCCAACTCAGGTATCAAACCCAGGTCTCCTCAGGTGGATTCCATCTGAGCCACCAGAGAAGCCCAATATAATTAATTAATATTAATATATGATTAATAGGTAATAGAGGGCTTCCCTGATAGCTCGGTTGGTAAAGAATCTGCCTCTAATGCAGGAGACCCCAGTTCTATTCCTGGGTCAGGAAGACCTGCTGGAGAAGGGATGGGCTACCCACTCCTGTATTCTTGGGCTTCCGTGGTGGCTTAGTTGGTAAAGAATCTGCCTGCAATGTAGGAGACCTGGGTTTAATCCCTGGGTTGGGAAGATCCCCTGGGGAAGGGAAAGGCTACCCGGACACAACTGAGTGACTTTCATTTTCACTTCAATAGGTAACATCCCCCAGTTAGTCATCTCACTAACATTGTTGTTGTTGAGTCACTAAGTCACATCCAACTCTGTAGCACACCAAGCTCCTCTGTCCTCCATTATCTCCTGGAGTTTGCTCAAATTCATGTTCAGTCAGTGATGCTAACCATCTCCTTCTCTTGCCATCCCCTTCTCCTTTTGCCTTCAATCTTTCCCAGCATCAGGATCTTAATTAGCATCATCCAGTGAGTCAGCTCTTCATATCAGGTGGTCAAAATATTAGAGCTTCAGCTTTAGCATCAGTCCTTCCAATGAACATTCAGGGTTGATTTCCTTTAGGATTGACTGGTTTGTTCTCCTTGCATGTAACATTATCAAGTATGTTCTAGATAGCCTCTGGAAATATTGGTTTACTGCTGCTAAGTCACTTCAGTAGTGTCCAACTCTGTGTGACTCCACAGACAGCAGCCCACCAGGCTCCCCCGTCCCTGGGATTCTCCAGGCAAGAATGGGTTGCCATTTCCTTCTCCAGTGCATGAAAGTGGAAGTGAAAGGGAAGTTGCTCAGTTGTGTCCAACTCTTCACGACCCCATGGACTGCAGCCCACCAGGCTCCTCTGTCCATGGGATTTTCCAGGCAAGAGTACTGAAGTGGGGTGCCATCGCCTTTCCCAAAATATTGGGTAATATTTCTTAAATCATCCTTTTGAGATCTGTTTTTGGAATCATGCTAAATTTATGGATGAATTTATGGAAAATTTACATTGTGACAAAACTGAGTCTTCAAATTCAATGGAATGGTGTAATCTTTGTCATTGGTCACATCCCTAAGTAAAGTTTATTTTGTGTAGATCCATGCCTATTTCTTGATAACTTAATTCCCAAGGTTTGGGATTTCCTACTATCATTATGAGGATATTTTTTCTATAGCATTTTAAAATTGGTTACTGCCAATTCAGGAGACATAAGAAATGCAGTTTGATCCCTGGATCAGGAAGATCCCCTGGAGGAGGAAATGGTAACCCACTCCAATATTCTTACCTGGAGAATCCCATGGACAGAGAAGCCTGGCAGTTATCGACAATCCATGTGGTTGCAAAGAGTCGGACAGGACTGAGCATCTGAGCACACAATATATATATATATAAATTTATATCTGCAAGTATATCTGAAAATGCCTTTTTTTCTATATCCAATAATTGACCACATCAGTAAAACTATTATTTCTAGCAAGTTTTCTTCCCTGCTTTAATTTTCTGGGGGGTTCCAAGAAGAAAACGTTACCATCTGCTAATGGTGGCAATCTTATCTCCATTCTAATATCTTTGCCTTTTATTTTACATTTTCTTCCTTTCAAATGCCTACTGTGGCATATAGCACAATGTTTAAGCCAGTTTTTTTTACTTAATTTTTAATAAGTTATACATTCTCAAAGTTCAAAACTCAAAACAATATATGGTGAAAAAAATCTCCTTCCCACTCCTGACGCCTCATCTGCTTAACTTCGACCCCTTGTCTGGTGCCCCCGCCACCTCTGCCAAGGCGACCTGTTAAGAATTTGCCATGTAGCAGCCTTATCTCTAGGCACAGATTGGCGCGTATTCCTATTTTTCATCTCTTTTTCCATAAGAAAGTAGAAAACTACAAACACTGTGCTGTTTTCTTCCAAAAGAAAGAAAAAATTCACATAGTTTACTTTGGCGATGCGCACCATACGTTTTTGCAGATGCCTCATCCTGTGTGTAACCAGTTCGCATGTTGACAGCATCTGGGCTCTTTCCCATTTCGCTCCTAGACAGTGAATAACCTTATACAAACACCACTATGTGGGAGGGCCCGCCTACGATTCATTTCCAGGAAGGGAACTGCTGGATCAGAAGACACCACCTTTGTCATCCTTGCAAGCGCTGTCCTACGGCCCTTTCAAGGGATTAGCCTGGTTGACACTCCCAGGAGTAATGATGACTGATGACCTTTTCCCTGTTCTCTCATCAGGAAATTGAGTATTAAGCTTTTGATATTTTGCCAGGCTCAAAAGTGGAAAATGATTTCTCTGCATCTCTGCCTGCATGCTCAGTCATGACTGACTCTTTGCGACACCGTCGACTATAGCCTGCCAGGCTCCTCTGTCCATGAAATTTTCCAGACAAGAATATTGGAGCGGGCTGCCATTTCTTACTATGGGGGATCGTCTCGACCCAGGGATCGAGCCTGTATCTCTTGCATCTCCTGCAACTCTTGCATCTCCTGCAAATGATTTGGTGAAGTTCTGATTTGCATATATTTATAATGAGCAACTTTAGATATCTTTTCCTATGTAAGAGCCAGTTGGAGTTCTTTTTCTATGCATTCTTCAACTCTCTTGTCCCTTTATCTGCTGGGTTGCTGGTCAGTTTCTGGGGAATCCTGTCTTTGGCGTCATGTTACAGAGTTCATATGTGGAGCTCTCTATACTAGTTCTGCAACTTCAGCAAATTAACCCTTCCAGTCTGAATTTCCCAGTTGTGTAGTGGGATTAGTAATAATTCTGCATCACACGGTTGGTATACACCTTAACTAAACTGAGCTTTTTAAGTGCTCAGGTTAATGTCTGTCACATTAGAAAAACCATATGTGATAATTAATGGAAATTAACAGTTGCAATTTTTATTTCCAGTTTATCATGTCTTCTGGCTTTCCTTGTGTCCATTTTTTTTCCTTTCTATTTTTGCTTTTGAGAAAAGCACATACNACCAAGGCAGAGCCCTTGCTCAGCCCAAAGAAGGTGAAATGGGATAGAGAGCCAAAAACACATACCAGGGACTCCCAGCTGGTCCCCAGGCCACTTGGCCTGCCTGTGGCAGGCAGCCCCCAGAACACCCCTGATCCAGTCTGACTGGCCTCAGCCCAGTCTCTACAACTCGACTAACAGGTGGGCCCCGGTTGCCTTAGCAACTCTATACCCCTGGCCTGAGCAGCAGGAGGCAGTGGGGTGGGGAGAGCCCACCTGGTTGGCAACCGCCTGTAGTTTGTTCTTGTCGAGCTGTTTCATTTTCTAAGGGGATGGAAAACAGTGCTGGTTACACACTCAAGCCTCTAGGAGAGGAGGGTGCTACCAGCCCCTTCTTAGGGACAAATTCCACACCCCGGAGTGCTCTCTACTGAGCTGCTCTTTTTCCTAACTATGGGCTCACCTCGATGGCAGCATAAGCCTCCCGGAAAAGGTCCCAGCTTCCATAGCTGCAGTAGACACAGCCCAGAGTCATGAAAAAGCAGAAAGAGAAGAAGTACCGATGGTTATAGTGGCCCACACAGTTGTTTAGCCAGGCTGGTGGGGAAAGGATTAAGGACAAGACCAAACACACAACTTCAGGGGATGTCCTGGTTTCTCTGGTTCATCTGTGGTTCCTAACTATCATCCAAGCCCAAGGATTCCAACACCAAAGGCAGGAAAATATGGGACTTCCCTGAAGTTAAGGTGAAAGTGTTAAAGCTTTTCAAAGCCCTCACGAGTCCCACCAGGAGATCATGAAAGCTGGAATCCTTCAGTAAAATGAGTCTGCCAATATTCAGACAAATGGGTTTACCAGACATCTGTGTGGGACAGCAGAAAGGGACCAATGGTTCTATGTGGACCCCCACTGGACAACCCACTGAACAAAACAAAAGTCTACGAAAGAAAGAGCTGTTAGGGAGAGAGGCCTTGCTCCCAGAAGATCCATCCCAGACAGCACATAAGCCTCCTGTTATTCCCAGGAGATGGTTGGTTCCCACAACTGCTCTTCTACTAACTTCTCCTGAGCCCACTGTTCTCTGCAGGGTGAAGCTAGAAGCCTTGGGCCTGTGGCCCTTAAACCTGTGCAGTGCTCTGGAGCTAAAGGAGGAGGTTTCAGGCAGAGGAGATAGCAAAAGGATACGGCAGTGATGATCCATCTTCAGCACACACCTGTGAGGGAGGGACACAGGCTCTGTTACGGTGGCCAAGGTTCTTGAGATGTCAGTGCCAATCCTTTCCTACAAGGACCAGCATCCTGCTGAGGCGGAAAGGGCACAGACTGTGAGGACAGCCAGGCCTTGCTTCAAACCCTGCTTCACTGGCTACATGACATTGGATAAGGTAACTCGGGTCTTTTGCTTACCCTGACCCCTCTCTCTGAACCTCACTTTCCCCAAGCGGTGATAACACGTAACTCGCAGGCCCAACCTGGGCCCCATGTCCTCAGGACACATGTCCTGGCACATGACAGGGTACCCCGTGAATGTCAGGTCTAGGTTTTGCCCTGGGGCTACAGCAAAAGGGCCATGGCTGGGGTTCCCAGAGACCCACCTATTGCAGATGCTGCAGTGGTGTGTTCGGGCTGGCTTGGGGTTAATGCACTTCNTCTAGGTTTTGCCCTGGGGCTACAGCAAAAGGGCCATGGCTGGGGTTCCCAGAGACCCACCTATTGCAGATGCTGCAGTGGTGTGTTCGGGCTGGCTTGGGGTTAATGCACTTCTTACAGATGGAGACTGTTGTCATATCATTCCTGCCCTGTGCAGAGGGAGAAAAGCAACGTGACGACTGCGGCAGCGCCGGTTTCGCACCTCAAAAACACCAAGGCACTCTCCCTCCCCATTCCTGGGACTGGCTCCCGGGGCCTGCAGTTCTCTTCCACCCCCATGCCCCTGGAGTGGGGTACCCACCTGGGGTGGGTATCCAGGTGGGGTGGTGATAGCCTGGTAGTAATGGAAGACGATGAGAATCAGATTCCAGTGACTATAGAAGAAATGCCAGCAGAGCCGGGGCACGGAGTAGGTTTGGAGGATGAGGGGCAGGACACACAGGTAGGCGATGGCCACGATGGAGCTGGTCAGCACAATCACCAGCACCACGAACACCTGCCAACACCGGGGAGGCCAGGAAGATGCTGTGAGAGAGCTCGGCAATGCCCAGAGCAGACTCAGGAGCTTCCCAAGGGTAGGAGGCCAGTGCGGGTCCTGACCCCGGGTAGGTTCGCCAGACACATGCGCTCCCCAAACAACCCTTTTCCCGCCCCCAGGCATCACTCACCACCCCACACCAGCGGATCACGTTGTCTACCAGCCAGTAGATAGGCTCAAAGGCAGCGTCCACGGCGGTGTCACTGCCCCCGAAGGAGTTATAGAGCAGGGAGCGCAGGCAGACCTTGCCATAGCGCCAGCGCTGCACCAGGCCACGGAGCAGAGGTGGGCGGCGGCACCTGTAGCCCAGGAGCAGAAGCAGGCGCAGGCAGAGGCGGGCAGGGCCCAGCAGCAGGCTCCACTGGCCCCGCATGGCTCCTAGGAAAGCACAGCACCATGAGGGGCCAGCCTGGGTCCTGTCCCTCCCTGCCCCACCAGTGGGCGGCTTGGAGGCAGAGACCTAAGGCTGAGGCCCGCTGGGCCAGTCACCAGCTGGGAAACAGGGAGGCAGCTCCAAGCTCAAACAGGGTCTCTGGAACTGTCTATATGGACAGACCACTGGAAGAGCCCAGCCAATGTGCACAAAGCTGTCCGCGTGGCCCTGTGGGCCTGGCCACTGTAGCAGAGATGTCCGGGGTCTCCTGCCTGCCCTGAGCTGTGCTTAGCTCCTCAGTTGTGTCTGACTCTTTGCGACCCCATGGACTATAACTGGCTAAGCTGCTCTATCCATGGGGATTCTCCAGGCAAGAATACTGGAGTGGTTGCCATGCTCTCCTCCAAGAGATCTTCCCAGTCCAGGGATTGAACCCAGGTCTCCTGCATTGCAAGTGGATTCTTTACTGTCTGAGCCACGAGGGAAGCCCCTACCTCCTAACAACTGTCTTCACCAGGAACAGTAGTGAGGGAGTGAGTTCACACCATGCGAATCCTGCACCTAGATCTTCCCTGGTGCTATCCAGGCAAAAGACACTTATCTGTTCTACTGCCATTACCAGCCTGGGGGCATGAGAGTCCCTGTCTCCTGTGGGGACAGCTCACCTCCCCCTTGCATGACATAAGATGCTCTGTCTCCAATTCTAGTCCCAGTCCCACTCCAAACAAAACAACTCGGGTCCTGAGCAGACCACCACTAGGCAGGAGACATGGCGGTATGCAGGACAGCGGAAGACCACAGGACCTGCCCTCTGCGTAATGAGTTTCCCTTGCTCTGTTCTAGCTGGACACTTGAGAGCTTTCTCTGCAGCTGCTGCCCTGACCCCAGGTGTCCAAACCAGTCTGTCCAGCTCTTTAGTGCTGTGCACGGCTCCTCTGAAAGTGCCTTAACCTCCTCCATGTGATTTTTACCTCAACTAACAGCCACGGGAGGTCAGCTACCCAGGCAATGCCCAGAACAGAACACAGAGATTACTTCGATGATATTCTCATCAATTCTGCAGATAAAAGGTCTTATCAGAGAGGACATTATCTGATTTTCCCCTATGGCTACTCTGTCCTCTGCAACTCCACTGACTTATTTAACAGGCAGCTCAAAGCCCAGCAGAAACTGGAGGAAGCTGCTCCACTGTAGGGATGGTGTCATTTCAGTAACTGGAGCAAGGTACTCTCCTTACTACCCTGATATCCCCACAAGAGGCCTTTCAAAGAAAACTTAATTAACTCCTTCCATAAGCCCTCTGAAGACTTAAGGCAAAAACAAAGCCAGCAGATAAAACCAGCATGGACAAGATAGACAATTCAGCAGGGACCTACTTCTGTAGCAGGATAAAGTAAGTTGGCCATTTCCATCATCTCCCAGCAGCTAAGAGAACAAAGGGACAGTGCAGAAAAGAGGAAAAGGAAAAGCTCAAACTTCCTACTACCTCCTTTGACTTGGACTCCTATTGTGTGGAATCATGATTTGCCTTGAAGCATGAATTTTCAAATAGTGTACAGCTACAATCTAATGTAACAGTGGAACGAAACATTTTACCCCAAAACAAATCCAATTGACTTAGGTTATCCACACCATCATTCATTCCCTTACTACAACTAATGGAGAGTTTCCTATTCATCAAAATATTTTTAACAGCTGCTGCTGCTGCTGCTAAGTCGCTCAGTCGTGTTCGACTCTGCGACCCCATAGACAGCAGTCTACCAGGCTCCCCTGTCCTAACAGCAACAGCATGCAAATAAGATGTGTGCCTCATCTGTAATAAACAAAAATTATATGCCATCTCTCCTGTTTAGAAGAAAAAAACCCTTCATTTTCTGATTCTCAACTTTTTAGATTGTCTCAGCTACTTCTGGAATTACTGAACTCTACAGGAAATGCCTCAAAGACCAGACTTACCAACTCTTACCTGCCCCATAACTTGACTACTTAGGATTCACTTCTGCCCTGAAGTAGATCTGTGACCTTGGGCAAACCACCAAATTCTGTTGGGACTCAGTTTTCTTGTGTTCCCATTAATGAGAGAGTAGGATTAAATACTAAGGCACCTTCCTGCTCTACCCACTTTATGACTATATATACAGTTGGTAAGATACAAATGAAATGTTTATAAAGTGCTTAGCACAATACCTGGATCATGGATGTACTCAATAAATACTTGTTGAATGAACGAACTGGAGGGATGCCAAAGTGGAAAGGCTGGTCAGGTGTCCATCTGTCCTACAAATAACAGCAAGGACACTCCTGCCAATGTGATAACACAAAATAAGTGTAAGCTGCTACATTCTTCATGATCAATAAAGAGAGAAATGAAAACCACTGGTGGAATCATTGCACTTCAGAGCTAGAAATCATTCTAGAAAACTATCCAATCAGTAATCAACACAAACATGTAAGCTGAAAGCTTGTAGGTACAGAGTTTAAGACCAGATTATGTAAAAGAAGTCTGAGACCAAGGCCCCCTTCCCTTATTTTACTTAATGAGGTTTAGTGGGGTATGGGAATGCCAGGGAAGAAATATGTAGTCCATGGGACCACAGCTGAACATAAGTTTTCATCTCAGGAAACAGAAAAAGCAGAGCTCAAAAAACTATTTGTTGGGGATGAAGGGTGGTGATGGAAGTGAACAGGGCAGGAAATAAGAGTTTCCCTATCACTCCAAACAGGGAAGGCAATGGCAACCCACTCCAGTACTCTTGCCTGGAAAATCCCATGGGCAGAGGAGCCTGGTAGGCTGCAGTCCATAGGGTAGCTAAGAGTCGGACACGACTGAGCGACATCACTTTCACTTTTCACTTTCCTGCACAGAAGGAAGTAGCAACCCACTCCAGTGTTCTTGCCTGGAGAATCCCAGGGACGCGAGAGCCTGCTAGCGGGCGTCTATGGGGTCGCACAGAGTCGGACACGACTGAACCGACTTAGCAGCAGCAGCAGCAGCATCACCCACAACACAAGCCTTGAACACTCTGATCCCTCAGTCCTAGCAACACAGTGACACGTGCCACTAGTTCAGAGGGGAGTGTAAGTCACAGCACTCTCCTCTCCCCAAGGCTCTCAGTCACCAACTCTTTCCCAAGCGGAAACTGGACATGGGGGCTATTATGGGTGGGAGTACACACATAGATTCCAAAGACATCAAAGGGCAGAGGAAACAAAGTCGACATAACTCATTTAAACAAAGATGCTGTTTTCAGGGTGTTTACAGTCTGAAGCAGCAAGTGTCAATTATCAGTAAAAGCAACACTAATTCATGCAAACTTTCCTTCCAGACTAGCACGCTTCCGCAAGATTGGAGGCTGCAGTTACAGAAACTGAGGAAACGTTTTATTTCTCAACAAGGCTGGCATGATCAAAGAATGATAGACTGAAAGTAAAAAATAACTTGAGTATCCGTTCGGCCTCTATCTTGAACTATCTTAGAGATACGGTACAATTCGAATCCTATCCCTGGGGATGAATGTCCAAATCTGTGCAATGGGCGAGTTGGCTAGTCTGACCTTCCAGCTCCACGCCTCAGGGCTGTCCGGAGGGGGCGCTCCGTCCGGTTGGCGGGCACAGCCGTGCAGAGCAGGAACTCGGGCTTACCAGGCCCGGGAACACGGCCCGACCCTATAAAAAGCGGCAGGACTGGGCAGAAAAGGCCGCAGCTTCGCTCTTACCTGCCGCCGGCCGATTCCTCAATCAGCCAAGTCGAACTCCGCAGCCTCCTCCGCCGCTCACTGCCGCTCCCTCCAGCTCGGCGTCCACCGGCCCGGCTCAATCCAAGCAACCATGGCCCACTGCCCACAGGTCCAGCCTGCAGACCCGGACCCACCGCCCGCCCATCCTCGTCCACAGGCGCAAGCGCAGAAGTTTCGAAGCCCCGCCCCCGAACTCCTCCCGATGCAACCTGGGAAATGGAGTTTACGTCTTCCGGAAGCGCTTCCGGAGATTATAGAAAGAGCACACCAATTAGCGCGTTTCTTACTGCGGAACTGCACTTGGATATTGGCCAATGAGAGGTCGGCCTCATTTTCCTCGGGATTTGGGACAGTGGCAGTCATGGCGCCACCCGTGAGGTACTGCATCCCCGGTAAGTCAGCGGTATCCAGAGCAAATCGTGGGTAGGGACAGGGGCAAGGCCAGACGACCAACAGCTTCAGCGGACTCGTGGCTGATGCAGTGTTTTTTCCGCAGGCGAACGTCTGTGTAACTTGGAGGAGGGCAGCCCGGGCAGCGGCACCTATACCCGGCACGGCTACATCTTTTCGTCGCTTGCTGGCTGCTTGACAAAGACCAGCGAGAACGGCGCGGTAAATGGGGCAGCTTCCCTTCTCCTCTCTTTGTCTTAGGCTGCCTTTGATTTCACTGTCTTTAGGCAGGGTCATACTAGCGCGTCTTTAGTGCCTGGTTCAGAAGGAGTTAGTCTCTAAGTTTTTGACAGCTGGGATCCCCGCTGCTGGACACTTAGCCATCACAAATTAGTTGTGTTGTCTGGCTTGGCTGTGTGGCTGACCCTCGGGGAAGCAAGCTGGGGAAAGAACGGAGGCGAGCTCAGCCATGCTGTGAGCTGAATCCTGGCCGAGTGTCGCCTGCTTCTCCGGCTTCATCTCGCTCGGCTACCCGCGCCTCACTCTTTGCAGAAGTCCTACTGTCTTTTTCAATATCGCCAGTGGGCCACAGAGTCTTTGTACACACGCCGTCTGTCTGGAACACGCTCCTCTCTTCCTTAGCCCGATTAAATCCTACCTACTCAGCGGAAGAGAACCCGCCACCATTGCAGGAAACGCGGGCTCGATCCCTGGGTCGCGAAGACCCAGGAGAAGGGAATGGCAACATATTTCAGTATTCTTGCCTGGAAAATCCCATGGACAGAGGAACCTGGCGGGTTACAGTTAATGGGGTCGCAAGAGTCGGACACGACTGAGCGACTACACCACCACCACCCTTTAGATAATACCAGTAGTATCACTTTCTCAGAGAAGCCCTATAGACACCACTAGTCAGAAAAGGGAACTTTTTGTTTGTTTTGTTTAACACTCACAAAGAGCTGTTGGGGTCAGTTTGCTTGTTTTGCCACGCAGCATGCAGGATCTTGGAAGGAACCCATGGCCCCTGCAGTGAAAGTTCAGAGTCTTAACCAGGGGACCGACCACCAGGGAGGTCCCAAGAGCTGTTACTCTCTTTCTAAGCACTTAGTTCAGCATGCAATTAAACACTCAGTTATAAGTTCCCCATTAAACCCTTCCATTACTGTGCACGTAGTGCAAGGTGATTGCTCAGTAGATGTTTATTGAATGTATGAATAATACTATTCTCCCTGGTTCCAAAGGCTGATGCATGATTAGCTTGGGATCAGATAAGCAGTTCTTGAAGGAGCAGCTTAAAGACCAGCGGTGTTGGCAGGGATGGGTTTAGTAACTAAGTCATGTCCGACTCTTGTGACCCCATGGACTGTAGCCCACCAGGCTCCTCTGTCCATGGAATTTTCCAGGCAAGAATACTGGAGTGGATTGCCATTTCCTTCTCCAGGGGATCTTCCCAACCCAGGAATTGAACTCAGGTCTCCTGCATTACAGGCAGATTCTTTACTGACTGAGCTATGAGGGAAGCCCAAATCTCTATACAGCTCGTGGACTTCTCCAGGCCAGAATACTGGAGTGGTAGCCATTCCCTTCTCAAGGGTATCTTTCCAACACAGGGATCGAACTCAGGTCTCTAACATTGCAGGCAGATTATTCTTTATCTGGGAGCATAGTAGAAAGAGGATTCAGTATTGACTAAACCTTAATTCTGCTTTAGGTAAAAAACTTAAACTCCCTTTATAGGTTCTTACCTATAAAATGAGAGACTTTGTATTCAATCAATTTTGGGAATTTCTCTAGGATTAGTTTATTCATTTTATAGTTGTGGGATGTAATAATGAGCCAAATATATGTGGTCTCTGCTGTCAAGGGGTACAGATACAAACTGTAAGAAAATAAATGCTCAAACGAATGTATACTTACACATATGATGGGGGCTCTGAAAGAATATTACAGAGTACCATGAGAACATGTAATAGGCAAATCCAACCTAGTCAGAAGTGATATTTAGTCAGAATCTAAAGGATAAATAAGAGTTGAGTGAGTGAGCAGAAAGAGCAGGTTGAAAAGAGATTCTGAAATGGGAAAAAATTTAGTGAATTGGTGAAACTGAAAAAAGACCAGGAGAGCTGAAGCATATTGAACAAGGGAAAGGTTAAGAAAAGATCAGGCTCAAAAATATCTTTCATACACCAATAGCCAGTACCATGCTCAAAGAGGAAACTCTATAAGTGTTAAATAGAAGTAAACAAGTATGGCCACTGTTATATAACATGTATTGCAAAATTCTAGCCTGTCCAATAAAATGACAAACCAAAAGAAAGATATAACTTTGGAGGAAAGAGTCAAATTATCCATGATTACAGGCAATGTAGTTGTATGCTGAAAAACTCTTAAGAAAATCACAAAAAAACTCAGAACTCATCTGAAGTGGTAAGATTATATCTTCTTGAAGCTTTCTTTCTGTGGCCCCTTGGCCCTCCTGTATCCTAAAATTTCTAAGGCTTTCTGCTCTGGGCTACAAATGAATCTGTGGTCCACCTGCCCATGTGACGTCAACTGTGGCCCAAGGTATCCCATTTTACTTTCAAGCCACAAAAACCTTTATCCAAGGCTTAGCCTGGATATTCATGTTTGTTTGTTTGTTTTTTTTCCTCTCTGTAGCTTCCTGTCATATCTGTGATGAGAGAAACAGAGTCCCAATTACTGCCAGATGTAGGAGCTATTGTAACCTGCAAGGTAAGTTGGTCCTAACCTCCCTGCTTAGGATACCATCTAGTGTTAAAATCATGATCATTATAGAACTGCATGGTCCAATATGGTAACCAGTAGTCACATAAGTTCATTTAAATTTAAATAAAATTAAACAAACTTAACATTTATTTCCTCAGTTCCACTAGCTCCATTTCAAGTAGTCAGTAGCCACAGGTGAATGGTGGTTGCCATGTTTGTCAACAGAATTTTTCTATCATCACAGAAAGTTTTACTGGACTGTGCTGGGTCTAGAGATTTCTAGGGTAATGATCAGTGTGGTCAAGTTCAAGCTTTATGTAGTCCTTTCACAGAGCTGGTTTCCTCAGTATGTAATTTTTTACTTCTTTCTGGGAAACAGGACTACAGGTCATAAGGAGGTGTATTTTTGAACATCTAAAGCAAAACTTTTTCTGCAGAGAAATGAAAGATTTTTATAAAGTCTTTGAGGGCAAGTGCAAATTAGTGCTGTACCAATTAGTAACTATAAGACGTCAGTATTCCCTGCCCATCCCCACCCTCTGCGAGTTAACTTGTAGCTCTTAGTTTTTCTCTATAAATAATTTCTCCAACAGAAAATCTATGTGGGGAATTCCTTGGCAGTCCAGTGGTTAGGACTCTGCACTTTCAGTGCCAAAGGTGCATGGTCAGTCCCTGATCAGAGAACTAAGATCCTGCAAGCCACATAGCATGGCCAAATTTTAAAAAGGAAAAAGGAAAAAAAGAGAAAATCTATGCATTATTTTGAAAATAACTGGACAGGCACAGTGATCCAAATATTACCCAGTAGCTGAAATGGAGACTTAAGTTCCATTCACACTACAGGCCTCTTGGTGAGATCTGCTAAAGGTCTAGTTAGAGTTACTATGCTTCCTTTGTGTATTTACGTTAGACTTGCACATTTTTAAAAATCTCTGCCATATTATTTCATTTGATTCCCTTGGTAACTCTATTTTAGGTGGCCAGAGTGGCTCTTACTCCACTTTATGAACATCACTTATGCAGGGATAAATACGAGTTAACTTCTCTGAAATTCTATGCTCAGTAGGGATGCTTGGACTAAAATCCTAGTCTTTCCTAGTTGATTCCTGCCTCCTTCAGCTGACAACTGCTAATATTCTAATGTTGCCCTTTCCTCTGTTCCACAGGTCTCCAGCATCAATTCACGCTTTGCCAAAGTACACATCCTATATGTGGGGTCCACGCCACTTAAGAACTCTTTTCGAGGAACCATCCGGTAAGGAGTATTTTTGTCTTCATATTCGCCTCAGTGCCTGGAATGAAATTAGGATAGGATGGGAAACTGGAATTTTTAAGAACAATTAACAGTCTACTCCTGCCCTGTCTCACCTCTTTGTGCTTTGATTCTCCCCAGGTAGTATCTAAAGAAAATATTACAGTATGTGAGTTAAGACAGAAGGAAGATATTAATGAGATAGGACTTTAAATAAAACAAAAAAGAATTGAATAAGCTGGAGGTGCATTGTGGGTATGATTCATACCAAAGTAGAAGGCATTTTAGGAAATACCTTAGGGCTTCCCTGGTGGCTCAGAGGTTAAAGCATCTCCCTCCAATGTGGGAGACCTGGGTTCGATCCCTGGGTCGGGAAGATCCCCTGGAGAAGGAGATGGCAATCTACTCCAGTACCCTTGCCTGGAGAATCCCATGGACAGAGAAGCCTAGTAGGTTACAGTCCACAGGGTCGCAAAGAGTCGAACGCGACTGAGCGACTTCACCTCACCTCACCTCATTATCAGTTAACCCAAGCATTATAAAACAATAAAAAGGGTAGTGGGTGAAGTGTTATTTTTCCCCTCTATGGGTTCTTTGAGAAGGGACAGACAGTTCTTGTGAGCTAGATAATTTAACATCTGAGGCTCTTTCCACCCTCAGGATTCTGTGTGGTTCTGTGATGCTGCCATTCAAGCTCTCCTAAGGCAGCAGAGTTCTTATCCTCTGCCAAATCAGATCCACTTTCCTCTCGTGGGAGGTATTGATATTCCTGTTCTGTTTGATCCAAGAATGGGAACTGTGATTTTCTCCTCAGGGTTAGGATGGGAAATATTCTCTACCTGCTCCTCTGGGTGGCAGCAGGATCCCGAGTAGGACTTGTTCTCTTTGCTCTTAAAGCTCTTTGTCTGCTAGGAGCCTGCCGAATAATTCTTTCTCACAGATAATTAATCTTTCTGTTACTTCTTTTCTTTATAGCAAAGAAGACGTCCGAGCTACTGAAAAAGACAAGGTTGTTGGTTGGTTCTTTTTTTTTCTTCATGGCTTTAGGAATCTCAGTCCTTTTAGATTATTCCAGTGAATTTCAAAAGTCTGTGGGAATGTGGAGTCCAAGGAATTTTAAGGTGATCTCTACTGGAAGGTGTGGAATTCACCTCACTATTCCTTTCCTCTTCTGTGATTTTTCTTCTGTTTGTTGACCGGAGAGGAACTAGCTTACGCTTTGTCTTTGAAGCCAGGTATTTACTCATGGCTGTTCTCTCAGACTTATTCTGGACCCTTTCAGGGCAACCGTAGTACTTTTTGTCTGAGTCAGATTCCTAATCAGGTTACTGAGTTCAGATCTTTCATTTATGTGATGATGCCACAGAAGCAATAAAAGTTGTTGATTGGGGTTCTACCCTCTGAGGTTAGAAGTAAACTAGCTCTACCCAGTGCGGGTAATAGTTTCATTATAGGCCTAATTGGAGCTTTCACTTAATACTCCTTTCTTTACAGGTTGAAATTTATAAGAGTTTCCGCCCAGGGGACATCGTCTTGGCCAAAGTGGTATCCTTTATTCCCTGCAGACTTGTGGTCCTTTTTCAAAGGAAGAAATGGAAGTAGAGAAACCACTCAAGTAGCTATGAGAGGGAAGACTTGTCTTTGTTTTCCTTTACCAACGTGATGTGACTAGATCTCCCTTGGTGATGCGCAGTCCAACTACCTGCTAACCACTGCCGAAAATGAGCTGGGAGTGGTGGTGGCCCACAGCGAATCGGGTGAGTTTGTCCATGTTTCCATGTGCTTACCTTTTCCTGGGAGCTAGAGTTGGGATTAGTCCACTGTTTTCCCTCGTTTTTTAATTATTTTAGAAGCAATGTGAGTGTAGATACTGACTACTAGGATTAGAGTGATTCTCCTTATATAATCTAAGGAAAGGAGCCACTTACTCCTTAAATCAGTGGAATAAACAAGGCTTTTTTCTGTATGAGGTGAGAGGTTCACTAGGCAGCTTGGTAACATCAGTTCACACCCAGCTGAAAAGAGAAATGTCTCGAGCAAGTATCTGGGGTCCCAGCTCCTACATCACCTTTCCCCTTGCAGGTGTCCAGATGGTCCCCATCAGCTGGTGTGAGATGCAGTGCCCGAAGACCCACACCAAAGAATTCCGGAAGGTGGCCCGAGTACAGCCTGAGTTCCTGCAGACCTAAGAAGCCACTTTTCCCGTGCAGAGGGGAAGCTGTTTTCCAAGAGTACATGTGTGAGTGACATCAGGAGGCTGTTGTCTTTATTCAGACACCAGGGGTTATTCAGCAGCCACCTTTAGAAAAATCTTTTCTGTAGGTGGAACATTTTTTTTGTGAACCTTTCAGCAGATTTTCTTCTCTGGAGTAATTTATTTTGGAGGCACCAGCAAACAGACTGTATGATGGTAGATTATAGCCTGTTCTTTGAGTGTTACAAATGTATTTTTGCTATGACAAAACATTTTTAAAAAAAGAATTTTAGTTTCTGTTGTCTCAAGTAGGGTAAAGAATCTAAACTGACATGACATCTAGAGCAGAGTCTTTGTAGACGATGCCTAATCACCTCTCTTTTCTTGTATTTTTTATGTGCTACATACTTTTGAGTACTTGCTATGTGTCAGGCATGGGTTGAGCACAAAATTACCAACTTCGTTCTAAGATTCAGTACAAGCTAAGGAAACTAACATCCCATCAGACTACTTTAGACTTAAAGTACTAAAAGTCTTCCTAGGATTACTGTGCACATCAGATAGAAACAGCTAACTTGGAAAGCAAGATGCTTAAATTTTAGAATAAGGGCAACGTTCATACTGGGTCCCAGTACTCAGTAGTGTACCTTCTGGCAAGTTTCTGTTTTCAGTATGTCTCCTCTTCCGTACACGACACTAGCCCTTTCAGAGGTTATCAGGATTGAAGTTATATAACATGTATATAGCATGCCTCACCCGATGGCTAGCATAGAGCGCTTAAGAATTTTCTAGATGCAGGGGATTCCCTGGTGGTCCGGTGGTTAGGACTCTGGGCTTGCAATGCAGGGGGCCCAGGTTCAATCCCCGATCAGGGAAGTAAGATCCCACATGCTGCACAGCGTGGCCAATAAATAAATAAATTAAAAAAAAATATTTAAAAAAAAAAAAAAAGAATTTTCTAGATGGAGGGTGTCACTTGTTCCTACTGAAAGAGGACGGCATTATGGGCTTTCTCATATTCCAATGATCTTCTCAGCGGCCTGAGAAAAGGTAAATGTGAGCAACGCCCCTTCCCAATTATGTAGATAATTACAGTCAGTCCTCCCTATTCATGGATGTGAAACCCATGAAGAGAGTGCCATCTGTACTGTGCCGTCTTATATTAGGCGCTTTAGCATCTGTTCATCTTGCAGTGTTTATTTTGGCTGTGCTGGGTCTTAGTTGCTCTTCACTGCAGCATGCAGACTCAGCTTCTTGCATGTGGGATCCTGTTCCCTGACCAGGGATCCAACCCTAGCCTCCTGCGTTGGGAGCTGAGTCTTAGCCCCTGGACCACCAAGGAAGTCCCTAGCATCTGTTAATTTTAGTATCCCAAGGAGTCCTGGAATCAGTCTCCCCTCTGCAGATAAGGGATGACTGTATATTCATTTTCTCCTGCAAGTGTAATTTCTGAGGAGGTTAGGTAATTGACAGGGATAAACTTCAGGAGCCAAAAGGAAAGGTGTGAATCAAGTTTACAGTTTACGAATAGAAAGGGACTGGTTTTTTTAAGTCTAGTAAACAAACTTTGACCTTTCTAAAGAAGGTATAATAGTTTCAGAATTTGATTTTAGTAACCAGTACCATTGAGCAAGAGCTATAGAGAGGCAACAGCAAAGAGTTCAGCTGTTCAACCTGCAGTGGAGAACGCAGTGAGATACATGGTATTTGGAACCCCCAATGATGACCTCTCAACACTTCTGGATAAGTCTTCCCTCGGCTTGGACTGAGGACCATGCCCCAGATATGCCGCTAGACCGTATGAAGGGAGTGGGTGCAAGAGAGAAAATGGCTGTGTAAAGTTGTGACTGGCTGTCCTAAAGCTCTTAGTCATACACGAACTTGGGGCAGTGAGAGATATTTCGAGTTGAATGTTCGAGTTAATTTCCTCAGGTAAGACATATCACACAGAAAATATTGCACATCACTCCTTTATTTTATACTGATCTGGAAAAAAGATATTTTTAGTACAGTTATGCTCAAATAAGTACTGGGCCCAAGTGCTGGGCCAAGCAACTGGAACATGGTTCAGAAGTCAGGCACAGTGAGAGACACACTTGGACATGATCAAGAGGCATTCCGCTGCCACTAAACAGTAAGGCAGGGGAGGGATTCTAAAACACACAGCAGGATGAACTCCTACACCTTACAAGTCAAGGAGCTTATCCCATGATGGTGTAAGGAATGACTTATTTGCTGATGACCACATATGGGAGTATTTCAGCCACCACTAAAAACCCCAGAAGGTTTTTATTTTTGTGTGTGTGTTTATAATTTTTTTTTTTTTTTTTAAGTAAATGCAACACAAAAACATTCAGGATTGATCCAGCCTTTCAGAGTCAGGGAGGAATATTTGATTGAGTCACCATGCAGGTTACATTCATCTCCACTGGAATGACTAGAGCCCCGAGTCACCTAACAACAGTGCCCAGCTGGCCTCTGGGGACACGAATAGGCTCTTACTTCTCATTGGTCACACCTCAGCATGGTTTTCTCCCTGGCCCCTGCTCAAGCAGCTCCTTAGTAATAAACCACCATCAAACGCCCAGTGATGACCTCTCAACACTTCTGGGTAAGTCTTCCCTCGGCTTGGACTGAGGACCATGCCCCAGACGTGCCATTCTGACTAGACTGTATAAAGGGAGTGGGTGCAAGAGATAAAATGTGGAATTGGGAGCCGCTGGTCCCCACCTGCAGCTACAACTTACAATGCCTACAGATGTCGTCAGTGGGACATGTGCCAGGGAGAGGTGCAGAGGAATCGGGTGGGCCAGGGCAGGGGAGGAAGGGTGATCCTTGGGAAAGTAATCTGCTGCCTGCCCTCACTTCTTGGCCTTGCCCTGGGCAGCCACAGCCTCCATGGCTTTACGCACGGTCTCCTCATCCCCCAGGAACTGCATGGGCTTGATGGGCTTCAAGTTCTTGTCCAATTCATAGACCATGGGAATGCCAGTCGGCAGGTTCAGCTCCATGATAGCCTCTTCAGAGAGACCTGAAAATATAGCCCCACCTCATGGTCAGTTAAGCAAGAGAAGAATCCACAGACCTCTCCAGCTTTACTGTTCATCCTCCAGCTGGGGAAATGGGTCCTCCAAGGACTCTGGCAGGAATTAAAACCAGACACCCTTTCTGATACTTGTCTTAAGAGTAAGGATCTGTATTAGGGTAGAGTGATCACCCAAGGAATGCCCCCAGTATTCTTTCTCAGCCACTGAACAGCAAGAAAAAAGGGATGAAATATATCCCTCCCCAAGGGGGATCTGGAAGCCCACAGTGAAGCAAGACTATACATCTTAGTATCTCAAATGTCCTATGTTGTCCATACAGCTGCCAAAACATGGTGCATCTGGGCCTCTAGGCCCTGGAGTGAAACAACTTAGGATGTAAACTGATACTCATGTGGGGAGTTGGAATCAGACTGTGGTTAAGAAGGATTTTTATCAGCAATTTCAACTAGCAGTCCTAGTCCAGAGGTGAAAGTGAAGTCGCTCAGTTGTGTCTGACTCTGTGACCCCATGGACTGTATCCTACCAGGCTCCTCTGTCCATGGGACTTTCCAGGCAATAGTACTGGAGTGGACTGCCATTTCCTTCTCTAGGGGATTTTCTCGACCCAGTCTAGAGGTATGCATCTCAAACTTTCATGTGTATCTCCTTTGGGGAGAGATACTTTTCATCCCTTTTTTTCTTGCTGTTCAGTGGCTGAGAAAGAATACTGGGGCATTCCTTGCCTGATCACTCTGCTGTAATGGAGCAATGACAGATGCACCTAGATGCAGCTTCCAAATCAGGTCTGAAGTGGGACCTGAGGTTCTAACGTGTAACAAGCACCCGGTGGGGTGTGGCAGCCTCTGGTTCTGCAGATGATGCTTTGAGAAGCAAGGATCATGTTTCTACTAGGAGATAATCTGGACTGTCTCTAAGGCTCTCAGTACATGCAACCCTTTCCTGAAGGTCTCCTTCATACTAAGTCAGTCCAGAGTAGTGGCAGTTCTGCTTTACTCTTCCCTGAGGGCCCCTCTGAAAAGCATACATACCCTCCAGATGCTTGACGATGCCCCGAAGGCTGTTGCCATGGGCTGCAATTAGTACCCGTTTCCCCTCCTTGATCTGGGGGACAATTTCTTCATTCCAAAAGGGCAGAGCTCGGGCAATTGTGTCCTTCAGACTCTCACAGGAGGGCAGCTGGTCTTCAGTGAGGTCTGCGTACCTGCGATCCTAAACAAAAAATCCCAGCTTACTAATTATTACCAGTTGCATCTGTTCTGCCTATTCCTCATCCCCTAAGGGATCACAGTGATAGGTAAAAGTCTCTCACCAGGGCACTGAGAGCTTGGGAAGGGAGATTATTACTATCCTGCCCTCCCTCCCCCATTACCCACGACAGGGAAGATTGAATAGTCCAAAAGAAACACAACTTAGAAAAGGTAGGCCTCAAGGCTCTTCCCAACTCACTTTACCTCGCAACTGGTTTAGGAAGGCCCTATCAGCTACGGTGCAGTTTTTAAAAATATGGTAATACATGTAAAAAAGACAGCAATTCTTTGTAGATAAACCACATAAACTCTCAACTAAATCTTTTAATGAGTGATGGTCATTACTTGGAGAAGAGGGATGACAAAGGGGGGTTAATT
Source organism: Raphicerus campestris (assembly GCA_006410735.1). Lineage (NCBI taxonomy): Eukaryota > Metazoa > Chordata > Mammalia > Artiodactyla > Bovidae > Raphicerus > Raphicerus campestris. Next base: position 124,627 of record SJYW01021612.1, read on the forward strand.
TTTCACAAATTAGAAACTCAGTGATCTAGGCAGATACTAATAAAAGCTAAAAGAGAGAAGTCCAGATTCTGATCCCCTGGTCCTGTGTGCAGCGAGCCAAACCTCACTTTGTCCATACCTTACTGATGTTGCTGTAGAAGGGATGGTCAGGCTCCATGGGAGGTGGCGGGACATCATAGGAGCGCCTCCAGATCTTTACCTGGGCCTCACCATGCTTGGCAGCAGTTTCTGCCTTATTGAGGCCAGTCAGACCCCCATAGTGGCGCTCATTAAGGCGCCAAGTCCTCACCACTGGCAGCCACATTTGGTCAATGGCATCCAGCACTGTCCAGAGGGTCCGGATTGCTCTCTTCTGCACTGAAGTGAAGCACATGTCAAACTCATAGCCAGCATCTGAAAATTGTAAGTTAAAAGTGATAAGCTAATGAGGTCCACTCTAGAGCCAGAATTTCTTCTTTTTTCTTTTCTTTAGCCATGCCACACGGCTTGTGGGATCTTAGTTCCCCACCAGGGATTAAACCTGGGCCCTCAGCAGTGAGGGTGAGGAGTTCTAACTACTAGACCGCCAGGAAATTCCCTAGAGCCAGAATTTTCTTACATATAAATCTCAGGTATGGACAACCCAAATGAAAATTATTTGGCTAAATATTTTGTATACCCTAAACATTTTATTTTGCATACAGGAAAAACAATATTCTGCCTTTGGGGAAGGTAACATTTGTTGATTTATGTTGCAATTGACAATATACTTCCCAGCAGCTTCCCAATAATTCATGTAACCAAAGGCCCAAATGTACTATCAATGAGCTAACCTGAGATCTGCACTATGAATCCCCAGAGTGCTGTCCTTAAGCACATTTTAATTTTTTATTTGCTTTAATTCTTTTAACATAATGATATTAAAAACTTGGAGTCACTTAATAAACATAATAGTTAATATTTATAGAGGGTTTACCATCTGTCAGGTACTGGACTAATAAGTACTTTGTATGTATTTTATTTAGTCTTCATAACAATCCAGTGAGGTTACATCATTATAATCCATCTTACCGGGTGGGGGAAATAGAAACTGCAGGAGTTAAGCAAATTATCTGAGGTCACAGATATTACATGAAAGGTTAAAAACCCAGGTTGTATGACTCTATAATCCAACTCATAACCACCATCTCTAGCTATCTCCATAGTTTCCTAACTTCTAAGGATTCTGATGTTTGTATTTTAGTTAGAACTGTCACTTCTGATTGATAATTACTAATATATTTCAGTGCTAATTTCTGGTCCAGGGGAATTCAACAATTAGGATACAGCAAGAGCTCTTAGAGGATGCTGATAAAACCAGTTTGTTGCATGAAATTGTATCTTCCCTAGCGTATGGAAATCACATCACAATCTCTTCATCCACAGTTCCTTTCTGCTAGTCAAATTACTTGACTACCCTATATATCTACCTACGTAAATCAACTGTTAAACCAAGTTTAAGAGAAGCCACACACTGGAGAAAAAGCAGACCTCTCCTCTACACACAGCAGTTATGAAGGGTGGTATCAAGAGTTATGTTGGCCCAACCAGTAAGTTACAACCATATATATCTTCATTTATGTTTCACAAACCATTGTTCTCCCTCCCACTTTAATGGAGAGATGTCCCTTTCCTTATGCGGTGGGCCAGGAAAACATTCCTGTTTTCTTCAATGAGGCTATAAGGCCCTCACTGAAAATCAGCACAAACTTTCCTGTGTATTGCTTCGTATTGAGAACACCAACAGTAATTAATGAAGTGAATTTTCTGCCAGTCATTCAACTGAGAATAAGGCCAGTAAGAACTACACTGATGGAGGAAGGATTAGTCACCAGGAGACTCACCAGCACCCACAAGGGAAAAGACACATCTCATCACTGAGCCTCAGGACAAGTCCTAGTAGACACACTTACCATCTCCTCCCTAGCTTTATAGGGAAGAATGATTCCCCAGCAAAAGGCTGAGTCACTGGGAAGCAACATCCTCAGTGCACGGCTCAGCTGCCATGCTGAAAAGCTGTGGTTTTTTCACTGAGTTTTCTAATTGCAGTGGAGTGCTGCACATTAGATACACAAATAGATCCCAGAGAAAAAGAGCAGTTCCCCTTATAGCTCTCAACAAACTCTAAAGCCTCTTCCTTTAACTTGGCCATCAAACAAAAGCGGAGTTTAGGACGCTCCCAGGGATGGGGTTAGCTGGTGTGCCATGTGGCCTCCATCCTCCCTTAATAATATGGCGTGGTGAAATTCAGTTCTTGCTAACTTGCTCCTGAAATCATGCAAGATTTTATAAGCCCTATAATAGTTAAAGCCCTGGTGAAATTAATACTTTATTCTAGGCCTTTTATATTATTAGATTATTCATATGGTCTTCATCATTCAGAATTTTTGCCTTTAGTCATTGACTTTTTATTTAATCATATGTGATGCCCCTAAACAGTTATTTTAAAAATTTAATGGGCTTTCTTTTTAAACTGATGCTACTAGCATTTACTTAAAAACTGAACTAGGGTTTGTTATTTTAAGAGATTACAAGTTAAGGCATTTGACCAGTCTTAGGGGACACTTGCAATCTGCTTTGTCCTGGGTCAGTCATCAGCAAACCACCACAGACCCATTCAGTTCTTCCTGCCAGACAGGAGAGAAAATGGCCTCCTTTACCAGCACTTTCCCCATCCTGGCCTCTCCTAACCGGTATGAGGTCACACCGGGCCATCCCAAATTATTCACACACATCCTCAGCAGGATTACATTTCCCAGACTTGTTTCCAAGCCTTTGCTTCATTTCTAAAAGATCTACAGGGGTCGCAAGAACCTAGAAAGAGCAAATTTGGGCCAAATACCTGATTCACATCAACCAGGCATCAATGACCTATTTCAACAGCTCCTGCTTTGTCGAGGTTAAAAGGGAGCAGAGCAGGATCGCTGGAAGCACCTCCTCAGTCCGAGATTCTTTGAATTGCTGGCAGCAGGGAATGCTTCCTTATTAGCATTTCAAAATCACAGAGAGTCGTCTGCCAGAGGGGGCCAGCCTGAGTAGGCAAGCTTATCTCTCTTCCACTTCCACCTTTGCCTGCAACAGCCTACCAGTTCCCTCACACCTACCTGTTTACTCATCCCCAGAACAGAGGCCAGCATGGTGGACTAGGAATAAGATGTAGCCTTGGTCAAGCCCTCTTTCCAACTCTCACTTTCCCAACTATGAAAGAGGGCCAGGCAGAGTTGGGAAGGAAGGGAATGAAATCTGTATGCTTTATGGGGTGTGAAGAGGATTAACTCAAATCCTTCATTCATACAACCACTCATTTACATTTGTGGATGCACTCTGGACACAGGGTTTGAGGAATGCTGCTAAACAGCATCCTACAGGAGCACGTGGATGTCTTTGGTCTCTGCTTCACTCCCCCACGGCGGGGAGAAGCATGTGGCCTGGCACTTCATCAGCCTCCCTAGTCTAGAGTAGGTTTGGCTGTAGCCACTGGAAGACACTGGGCATCCAATTTAGTGACCCGTCTCCGAGTTACTAAATGCTCAGACTAAGACGAGTGCGATTTCGCAAGGCGGTGTGGAGAGTGCAATAAAACTGAGCGGTGACCGCCCGGGTCCTCTTCTTGGCTGGGTGACCTTGAGCAAGTCGATCCCCCACCCCCGGCTCATTTTCTCAACTGCAAAATACACTGTTAGAAAGAAGAAGCTAAGGTCTAGACGTTCTCCGGGAGGGGGTGAGGCCAGGCGGCCATAACCCAGAGGCGCCAGTCCCGGCCTTCGAAGCCCACATCCACCGCCCCGGCCCGCTACGCACCTCTCAGCGCCTGCCCGCCTCGCTTCGCCTCCTCGTGCCCTGCTGGGCTCAGGTCCGCGTCGTACCATCCGCTGAAACGGTTCTCCAGGTTCCATGTGCTCTCACCGTGCCGGATCAGCACCAGCTTGTAGGCGGCCATGGCTGCGGTTCGGGATGCTGCGCAGACGGGATCACCGAGATTCCGGACTCGCTGCCCGGCCCCCGGCTGCGCCTGCGCGCTTGCGCCCCACCCGTCAGCTCCCTCTCACTTGCACGGCCAAATCTTTCCACTAGCTCGGGGCCACCCTCCTCCCGCCGGGTGTACGCATGCGCTCTGTGCGGGCGCTGCAGCCGCCGGGCGGAGGGGGCGCTCTCCCAGGAAGACAGGGCGCATGCGGTCTCCGCCGCCTACCCCGCGTCCGCCGCGGTGGTCACGGAGCGCACGTAAGCGCCCAAAGGCGGTGGAACCTTTGGGCGGTGCCCAGAAGTGCATACCGACCGGAGTGTCATCGAATTGAATTGCAGTCATTCATAAGCCCTTCGTTGTAATAAAATGTTCTTTATTATTCCAATCGCGCTTGGCTTGCCCAGATCACTTTCCCATCCTAACACAGATTGTGATTCACACGCCTGCACTCCAGTCTTCACTCTTCCATTTTATTCGCTATGTGGACATGCTTAACCTCGCTCACCCTCGTCTGTAAACGAACGTAGTAAATATTCAGCTATCTACCAGGAGGGTTTCCCAGGTGGCTCAATGGGCAAAGAATCCGCCTGCAAAGCAGGAGACACAGGAAACGCAGGTTCTATCCCTGGGTTAGGAAGATCCCCTGGAGAAGGGCATGGCAACCCTCTCCAGTATTCCTGCCTGGAGAACCCCATGGACAGAGGAGCCTGGCGGGCTACAGTGCATGGGATCGCAAAGAGTTGGACAGACTGAAGTGGCCGAGCGTGAGTATATCTACCTGGAAGGTGCTCAGTAAATAATGGTTGTTTCTATCTCATTTCCATGGACAATGATCTCCATAAGGACACCGGTTCTGACTGCTAGTTTGAAAGATTTGCTCTTCATTTAACACAGAGCTGTTTGTCCCAACTTTTCTAGTCTTTCACAGCCTCTGGTCAATGCCTCCTGGATCAACAGTGAAGCAAACTCTAGGCCGATCAAACACTCCAGAAAGAGAAGGATTACTGCTTGTCCCTGCCCTACACCTAATCAGAGGTTTAAGTAGACAGCTTATCTGCTGTTTATCTAGACAGCTTTCCAGTGCCCATGCCACTATATCCTGGTTTATTTCAACCTTGCCAGTTTATTGAGCACAAAACATGAGTCAGGCAGTGGGCTAGGGTCAAAGATGGGTAGAATGTGTTTTCTGCCCTTCATAGCAGGAGGAGTGCAAATAAGGCCCATGTGTAAAACACCTAACAAAGAAATTGTGCTGTGTGTTATACTTTGACAAATTATACAAAAGTTTTTAACACTCACTCATAAAGCACCTACTATGTATCGGGCAGTGTTTTAAGTACTTTACAAACATTAGCTCATTCACTCCTCATATCCTCATGATGGTCTTAGGAGTCTAGTACTATTGATTCCTTATTTATTGAAGAGGAAACTGAGGGATGAAGCAATTTGCCCAGGGTTGCAGGAACCAGGATTCAAGCCTAGGCTCGCTGCCTCCCAAGTCTGTGTATATCTAACCTAATATTTTCTGTGGGTTCCACATAAAGGTTGCATTTAGGGCACTTATTGACTTTAAAGAACGGGAAGAGTTTGATAGGCAGAGAAAAGGCACTTTGTTAAAAACGTGAATCAAAGCATATAAGACTGGTTTTCAGATATGTCCATGAAAGTGTTGCAGGGAGAAGTCAATTCTGACACCATGTTGAAACTGTTTCTTTGACTTGCTTTCCATTGCTTTTGTTTATATAATCATACGTAATGGCCTGCCTCAGAGAATCCTGCCCATCTGCCAGACTGTTAAACTAAAAGGCCTTTGTTCAGAACCCTGTCCATCTGCAGATGACAGGAAGAAAGAAATGAACACATCCCCCTGTCTAAAGCTTGCTATTTTAGGAGATATTTGAAAATTAATGGCCTTTTTAGTTTGCTCTCTCCACTGCCTCTCAACCTCTGATTCATAAAAGAAGCTGGCATCCAGACCCAGGGAAGATGATTATTTTGAGACATTAGTCTACCATCTTCTCGATCAGTTGGTTCTCTGAACAAAGTCATATTGCTTGCTTCAACACCTCGTCTCTTGGATTCACTGGCCTGTCATGAGACAAGCAGACCTTACTTGGACTCAGTAACAAAAGTTTACCATGTCCAGTGTTTTAACGTATTATCTCAACCTTCTCGCAATGCATATAATGTAGTTTCTCCATTCTACAGATGAAGAAACTGAGGCCTGGGATATAATTAGTCCAAAGTCACAACTGCGGGCAGAAGTGAAAAAGAACCCAGGACTCAAACCCAGACAGTCAGGGACCGAGTGTGCACTCTGACCACAATGTTCCACTGCCTCCTTCCTCTGCAGCTGGGAGAAGATGGGACTAAGTGACCAGAGAGGTCACTGGAATGAGGTCCAGCACTAAAAGCTGCACTTGGAGTTTATGGACTTCCAGGGCTGCAAAGCAAGACCTGCCCTGGAAGGTTTCCTTGTTCAAGCTCCTGGCATGGCCCATGTGGGGACCTTGGAAGACTCCCTCTCTGGAAATTCTCCCTCTGGCCATTCCTTCTGCTTGGTCAATGCAGTACTGATGCGCATACACTCCCAGCCTTAACCTTGCCTTTTCAGACTAGCAAATAGTCATAAATAATAATAATGTATTATTAACATATTGATAACAAATGCTATTAACAAATGCTATTACCTATGTGGTCAAGACTGGGATTGGAACTGAGCATGTAACTAGGATACTTTGGGCAGGAGGCCAAGGGTGTCTGTGCCACCAGCTTTGGGAAAGAGCCCGGGAATCCTAATTTATTGCTTTCATCAATTTGCTCTGCTTCTGGAAGGAATCTCTCACCTTCTTGGAATTCTGGGGAACTCTAACTCACTCACAGGATNAGTGCATGGGATCGCAAAGAGTTGGACAGACTGAAGTGGCCGAGCGTGAGTATATCTACCTGGAAGGTGCTCAGTAAATAATGGTTGTTTCTATCTCATTTCCATGGACAATGATCTCCATAAGGACACCGGTTCTGACTGCTAGTTTGAAAGATTTGCTCTTCATTTAACACAGAGCTGTTTGTCCCAACTTTTCTAGTCTTTCACAGCCTCTGGTCAATGCCTCCTGGATCAACAGTGAAGCAAACTCTAGGCGGATCAAACACTCCAGAAAGAGAAGGATTACTGCTTGTCCCTGCCCTACACCTAATCAGAGGTTTAAGTAGACAGCTTATCTGCTGTTTATCTAGACAGCTTTCCAGTGCCCATGCCACTATATCCTGGTTTATTTCAACCTTGCCAGTTTATTGAGCACAAAACATGAGTCAGGCAGTGGGCTAGGGTCAAAGATGGGTAGAATGTGTTTTCTGCCCTTCATAGCAGGAGGAGTGCAAATAAGGCCCATGTGTAAAACACCTAACAAAGAAATTGTGCTGTGTGTTATACTTTGACAAATTATACAAAAGTTTTTAACACTCACTCATAAAGCACCTACTATGTATCGGGCAGTGTTTTAAGTACTTTACAAACATTAGCTCATTCACTCCTCATATCCTCATGATGGTCTTAGGAGTCTAGTACTATTGATTCCTTATTTATTGAAGAGGAAACTGAGGGATGAAGCAATTTGCCCAGGGTTGCAGGAACCAGGATTCAAGCCTAGGCTCGCTGCCTCCCAAGTCTGTGTATATCTAACCTAATATTTTCTGTGGGTTCCACATAAAGGTTGCATTTAGGGCACTTATTGACTTTAAAGAACGGGAAGAGTTTGATAGGCAGAGAAAAGGCACTTTGTTAAAAACGTGAATCAAAGCATATAAGACTGGTTTTCAGATATGTCCATGAAAGTGTTGCAGGGAGAAGTCAATTCTGACACCATGTTGAAACTGTTTCTTTGACTTGCTTTCCATTGCTTTTGTTTATATAATCATACGTAATGGCCTGCCTCAGAGAATCCTGCCCATCTGCCAGACTGTTAAACTAAAAGGCCTTTGTTCAGAACCCTGTCCATCTGCAGATGACAGGAAGAAAGAAATGAACACATCCCCCTGTCTAAAGCTTGCTATTTTAGGAGATATTTGAAAATTAATGGCCTTTTTAGTTTGCTCTCTCCACTGCCTCTCAACCTCTGATTCATAAAAGAAGCTGGCATCCAGACCCAGGGAAGATGATTATTTTGAGACATTAGTCTACCATCTTCTCGATCAGTTGGTTCTCTGAACAAAGTCATATTGCTTGCTTCAACACCTCGTCTCTTGGATTCACTGGCCTGTCATGAGACAAGCAGACCTTACTTGGACTCAGTAACAAAAGTTTACCATGTCCAGTGTTTTAACGTATTATCTCAACCTTCTCGCAATGCATATAATGTAGTTTCTCCATTCTACAGATGAAGAAACTGAGGCCTGGGATATAATTAGTCCAAAGTCACAACTGCGGGCAGAAGTGAAAAAGAACCCAGGACTCAAACCCAGACAGTCAGGGACCGAGTGTGCACTCTGACCACAATGTTCCACTGCCTCCTTCCTCTGCAGCTGGGAGAAGATGGGACTAAGTGACCAGAGAGGTCACTGGAATGAGGTCCAGCACTAAAAGCTGCACTTGGAGTTTATGGACTTCCAGGGCTGCAAAGCAAGACCTGCCCTGGAAGGTTTCCTTGTTCAAGCTCCTGGCATGGCCCATGTGGGGACCTTGGAAGACTCCCTCTCTGGAAATTCTCCCTCTGGCCATTCCTTCTGCTTGGTCAATGCAGTACTGATGCGCATACACTCCCAGCCTTAACCTTGCCTTTTCAGACTAGCAAATAGTCATAAATAATAATAATGTATTATTAACATATTGATAACAAATGCTATTAACAAATGCTATTACCTATGTGGTCAAGACTGGGATTGGAACTGAGCATGTAACTAGGATACTTTGGGCAGGAGGCCAAGGGTGTCTGTGCCACCAGCTTTGGGAAAGAGCCCGGGAATCCTAATTTATTGCTTTCATCAATTTGCTCTGCTTCTGGAAGGAATCTCTCACCTTCTTGGAATTCTGGGGAACTCTAACTCACTCACAGGATGAGGTGAGGTGAGGTGAGGTGAGGTGAAGTCGCTCAGTCGTGTCCGACTCTTTGCAACCCTGTGGACTGTAACCTACTAGGCTTCTCCGTCCATGGGATTCTCCAGGCAAGAATACTGGAGTGGATTGCCATTTCATTCTCCAGGGGATCTTCCCGACCCAGGAATCGAACCTGGGTCCTCCCACATTGGAGGCAGATGCTTTAACCTCTGAGCCACCAGGGAAGCTCCACTCACAGGATATCTACCTTATATTATCAAAGATTTTTTAATGTATCTATTTATATCAGATCTACTCAACTAGAAACTCCTTGGGGATGGGCACTGCATCTCTATTTCATATACCCACGGAGACTTTGCCCTTGGCCAACTCCAGGGCAGCTCCTCAGAGCTATCTGAGAGGCTCTCCTCCTGGCTGTGGTTCTCAGAAGTTCCCCAGATAAAACTGTCATTCACTCCTAGGTCCTAGTTTTGACTTGATATATGACTCCCAGCCCCGGGCCATGACCTTCCCCTACTGTGCAACTAATTTCCATAATCCCTGTTTTAGGACCACCCCAGGTCCAGGATTTGGAAGGAAAGGACAGAAACTGGATCTTATTGCCACTGCCTGGACCAGGCAGGTGTCTAAGCTCCCAGCAGGTCCTAAATCCCTCTGGAGATTTAACCCTTTGAGAAATATGGTCCACTGTTGAAGTAAAATGCTCCTGAGGGGAAGGAGGTGAACAGTTTAAGCTAGCTGTCTCATGAAGAAAAGTTCTCATACCCCAAAGACTCTCCTGTTGCCAAGACAACAGGTAACAACCCAAAAGGGTTTTAAACCATATCAGCAATGACAACTCATCTCCCTTTAATGGAACAATGACAGTTTGCCTTGGTGACCACACTTCGGTAGGTCAATCAGAAACAGTCACCAGCCAGTCCCTAAACTCTCCCTCCTCTAAGTGTACCCATCCCTGACCTTCACACTTCCCAGCACCTCATGGACGATCACCTCCCTGCTCCACTCAAAGAGACTGCCCCACAGGCAGTGCTGTGTACTCCCAAAGTAAATCAGAGATTCAGCTTTTTGTTTCAGCTATTTAGAGGTGGTGTCTTCCATTGACACCCTCCACATCGAGTCTGGACCTGCTTGCCTCCCTGGGAGTAATTTTTCCTCCCTCTAGGGCTATTGCTAGTCTCTATAGTGTCTTGGTTACTTAGAAAAAGACCAGTTCCAATGAGAATGGGAGTTCAGATCCCTCAGGTGGGAAACTGAGCAGTCCACAGTCTACATAACTGCACATTGCAATCTAGCTCACTCCTCATAACTGGTCAGTCAGTGAGTGCTGCCCATTCCACCTCCTAAATACATTTCCCATCTATCTTCTCCTTTTTGCTCCCACTGCCACAGCCTTGGTGTCAGACCTCATTGTTTCTTGCCTGTACTGGTGCAGCAGTCTTTAATTAGCATCCTGCCTCTAGGGCAAACAAGTTAGGTTACCTCAAGCCTCTGTGTCTTTTTGCAGCTGCTGTTCCCTAGGCCTGGCCCACACCTCCACCTTTCCTTTCTGATCAATTTCAATTCACCATGCAGCTCCAGTGTCACTGCAATGGACTGAACGTTTATGTCCCCAGACTCATATGTTGAAATCCTAACCTTCAAAATGAAAAATACGGTTTCTTTTGAAACCATAAGCGGATGAACCTAGAGCTTATCATACAGACTGAAGTAAGTCAGAAAGAGAATAATAAATACCATCTATTAATGCACATATATGGAATCTAGAAGATGGTACTGATGAACATATTTGCAGGGCAGCAATGGAGACGCAGAGATGAAGAACAGACATCTGGGCACAGGTGGGTGGTGGGGGCGGGGAGGAAGGAGAGGGTGGGATGAATGGAGAGAGTGCCACGGAAACATATGCACTACCATACGGAAATAGATAGCCAATGGGAATTTGCTGTATGACTCAGGAAACTCAAACCAGGGTTCTGTAACAACCTAGAGGGGTGGGATGTGCGAGGTGAGAAGGAAGTTCAAGAAGGAGGGGACATATGTATACCTATGGCTGATTCATGTTGATGTGTGACAGAAATCAGCACAATATTGTAAAGCAATTAGCNACAGGGAGGCCTGGCGTGCTGCGATTCATGGGGTCGCAAAGAGTCGGACACGACTGAGTGACTGAACTGAACTGAACTCAGTAGCTAAGATGCCATGCTCCCAGTGCAGGGAGCCCAGGTTTGATCCTTAGTCAAAAATCTAGATCCCACCTGCTGCAACTAAGACCCAGGACAGCCAAATAGATAAATAAAAATAAAAGTTTTGAAAATATAAATAAAAAATTAAATGGAGCTGGAAGGTCTTTAAGGAAGTGTGACTTATGTTGTTCTCTGCCTGGATGGAAATCTGACCTTTTGAGCACTTATTGCCTAAATGAAGGCATCCAGAGTATCTGCCCAATGTTCCAGAAACTCAAGATATTTGTCAGACTCTTACCCTAAAACCCTTGTCACAGCCTGTCCCTTAAGGGCATACATTTCCTTTCTTGCTCTAGAATGTATTCTGGTGGCTTTTGTCTTTATCACCCTCTGACTCTTTCCAGGAACGGTCTTTAGTTTTCACCCAAATTTGTTTCTCCAGAATTACCATTCTTAAGAACAAAATAAACTCTTTTCTTATTTGCAGCCTTCTGTGTGTGTGAGTGCTTGTTGTTGTTTGGCTGATGATAATGACGCCTACTGCACAGCACAGCTGTGAGGACTCAGTAGGAGGCTGAGTGCCATGTGCTTCCGAAACTTCCTATTAGAATCCAGACCACTTAGCCTGGCCCTCAAAGCCCGTTAAGATATGCTCCCAATCTACTTTGCCAGTTTCATTTTCAAAAAGCCACCTCGTGGAACTTCTTTGGCCCTTCAGAGGTTAAGATACTTGACATGTGTTATTTCATTTCTGCCTCCAAAGAGCAGCTCCATTTTCAGATGATCAAACTGGCTTATAAAATCCAGTCACCTGTCCCTGGTCATACCTAGGATGTGGCTCCAAATGCAAGCTTGCCTAAGCCCAAAGTCTGGTTGTTAACATAACTCCAGCAGTTAGGAAAACACTCTGGAGTTGCAACTCCACTGCAGGGGGCATAGNTGCAAAAAAAATCATAACCTTGATGTGATGGTATTAGGAGGTGCAGACTGTGGGCGGTGCTTAGGCCATGAGGGCTCATGGGATTAGTATCTTATAAAAGGAAGCCCGAGACTCCACGCTTTCAGTGCAGGCACCTGGGGCTCAGTTCCTGGTGGGGAGCTGGACCCCACGTGCCACAGCCAGAGAGCCTGCATACTTCAACCAGGATCGAAGATACCGTGTGTCTACGACCAAGTGCAGCCACGTTGAAGGAAAAAGAAGAGAAATGAACACATTGGTTTAAAAAAAGAGAGAGAGAGAGAGCTCACAGAGTTCTCTTGCCGTTTTTGCCATGTGGGGACTCAGCAAGTAGACAGCAGTCTATGGATCAGAAAGCAATCCTCACCTGACACTGAATCTGCCTCCTAGACCTGCCCACACCCTGCCAGGCTCGAGGCTCCCGGACTCCTAGGCATACCTGGATGATAGCGTGGATCATATCATCACCACGGTCTCTTCGCCACCACCCCAACCAGCCTGTGAGCATGGTACATGAGAACTAGGCTACTGTGATGTCTTTGTAATCAGCTGATCATGAAGAAAAGGACGAGAGAAAAGTAAGTTGAAAATGCCAACTCTACCATTTAATGCTGTTGGGAACCTAAGCAAGTACTCGACTTTCTCCAGCTTTGGTTTCTCCATGTGTATAATATGGATAATGATGTGAAAAGAAAATTAAAAATGGAGTCAATATTGCTAACAGAATGCTCTAAAATGAAGCTGGGAAAGATTTCCCTGGTGGTTCAGTGGCTGAAAACTCAGCAGTGGCCACAGAACTGGAAAAGGTCAGTTTTCACTCCATCCCAAAGAAAGGCAATGCCAAAAAATGCTCAAACTACCGCACGATTGCACTCATCTCACATGCTAGTAAAGTAATGCTCAAAATTCTCCAAGCCAGGCTTCAGCAGTACGTGAATCGTGAAATTCCAGATGTTCAAGCTGGTTTTAGAAAAGGCAGAGGAACCAGAGATCAAACTGCCAACATTCGCTGGATCATTAAAAAAGCAAGAGAGTTCCAGAAAAACATCTATTTCTGCTTTATTGACTATGCCAAAGCCCTTGACTGTGTGGATCACAATAAACTGTGGAAAATTCTGAGATGGGAATGCCAGACCGCCTGACCTGCCTCTTGAGAAACCTATATCCAGGTCAGGAAGCAACAGTTAGAACTGGACATGGAACAACAGACTGGTTCCAAATAGGAAAAGAAGTACATCAAGGCTGTATATTGTCACCCTGCTTACTTAACTTATATGCAGAGTACATCATGAGAAATGCTGGGCTGGAAGAAGCACAAGCTGGAATCAAGAATGCCGGGAGAAATATCAATAACCTCAGATATGCAGATGACATCACCTTTATGGCAGAAAGTGAAGAGGAACTAAAAAGCCTCTTGTTGAAAATGAAAGAGGAGAGTGAAAAAGTTGGCTTAAAGCTCAACATTTGGAAAAGTAACAGCATGGCATCTGGTCCCATCACTTCATGGGAAATAGACAGGGAAACAGTGGAAACAGTGTCAGACTTTATTTTGGGGGGCTCCAAAATCACTGCAGATGGTGATTGCAGCCACGAAATTAAAAGATGCTTCTCCTTGGAAGGAAAGTTATGACCAACCTAGATAGCATATTCAAAAGCAGAGACATTACTTTGCCAACAAAGGTCAGTCTAGTCAAGGCTATGGTTTTTCCAGTGGTCATGTATGGATGTGAGAGTTGGACTGTGAAGAAAGCTGAGTGCCGAAGAATTGATGCTTTTGAACTGTGGTGTTGGAGAAGACTTGAGAGTCCCTTGGACTGCAAGGAGATCCAACCAGTCCATTCTGAAGGAGATCAGTCCTGGATGTTCATTGGAAGGACTGATGCTGAGGCTGAAACTCCAATACTTTGGACACCTAATGTGAAGAGCTGACTCATTGGAAAAGACCCTGATTCTGGGAGAGATTGGGGGCAGGAGGAGAAGGGGACGACAGAGGATGAGATGGCTGGATGGCATCACTGACTTGATGGACCTGATAGTCTGAGTGAACTCCAGGAGTTGGTGATGGACAGGGAGGCCTGGCGTGCTGCGATTCATGGGGTCGCAAAGAGTCGGACACGACTGAGTGACTGAACTGAACTGAACTCAGTAGCTAAGATGCCATGCTCCCAGTGCAGGGAGCCCAGGTTTGATCCTTAGTCAAAAATCTAGATCCCACCTGCTGCAACTAAGACCCAGGACAGCCAAATAGATAAATAAAAATAAAAGTTTTGAAAATATAAATAAAAAATTAAATGGAGCTGGAAGGTCTTTAAGGAAGTGTGACTTATGTTGTTCTCTGCCTGGATGGAAATCTGACCTTTTGAGCACTTATTGCCTAAATGAAGGCATCCAGAGTATCTGCCCAATGTTCCAGAAACTCAAGATATTTGTCAGACTCTTACCCTAAAACCCTTGTCACAGCCTGTCCCTTAAGGGCATACATTTCCTTTCTTGCTCTAGAATGTATTCTGGTGGCTTTTGTCTTTATCACCCTCTGACTCTTTCCAGGAACGGTCTTTAGTTTTCACCCAAATTTGTTTCTCCAGAATTACCATTCTTAAGAACAAAATAAACTCTTTTCTTATTTGCAGCCTTCTGTGTGTGTGAGTGCTTGTTGTTGTTTGGCTGATGATAATGACGCCTACTGCACAGCACAGCTGTGAGGACTCAGTAGGAGGCTGAGTGCCATGTGCTTCCGAAACTTCCTATTAGAATCCAGACCACTTAGCCTGGCCCTCAAAGCCCGTTAAGATATGCTCCCAATCTACTTTGCCAGTTTCATTTTCAAAAAGCCACCTCGTGGAACTTCTTTGGCCCTTCAGAGGTTAAGATACTTGGCATGTGTTATTTCATTTCTGCCTCCAAAGAGCAGCTCCATTTTCAGATGATCAAACTGGCTTATAAAATCCAGTCACCTGTCCCTGGTCATACCTAGGATGTGGCTCCAAATGCAAGCTTGCCTAAGCCCAAAGTCTGGTTGTTAACATAACTCCAGCAGTTAGGAAAACACTCTGGAGTTGCAACTCCACTGCAGGGGGCATAGGTTCGATCCCTGGTCAGGGAACTAAGATCTTGTATGAAAAGTGAAGTAGCTCAGTCGTGTCCGACTCTTTGAGACCCCATGGATTGTAGCCTACCAGGCTCCTCCCTCCATGGGATTCTCCAGGCAAGAATACTGGAGTGGCTTGCCATTTCCTTGTATACTTCATGGCAAAAAAAAAAGCAGGGGGGTGGGGTGGTATTCAAAGTAGTAAATGGCAAAGATTTCATTTTGGAGTAAGACCGATTTGGGGGAAATCAGGACACCAGGTTATAGTGGCTATCACGCTCCCTCCTTAGCCAGACTCCCTTCTGCTAGCCATGGACACATACTGCCAGGTGGGAAGAAAGGGTGAACCCCACCTTGGAAGACAGTTCTCCTTTTGAGCAAGATCACACCTGCCATGCCCAGATACTGGTCCTCTCTGTCATTTTTAGTACACCAGGCCATTCACTCACCCCCCAGGCTTACTCTAGAAAGTAAGCTCTTCTTCCTAAAAGCCCTTCTTTGCCAAACGAATGTCACTGCCCCAGAAGCCAGGTGCACTCGGCCTTCTGCAACAGTGGCGTGCCAGGTGTGGTGCTAAGCACTTGGCATGTGTTATTTCATGTCTGCCTCCAAAGAGCAGCTCCATTTTCAGATGATCAAACCGTGGCTTATAAAATCCAGTCACCTGTCCCTGGTCATACCTAGGATGTGGCTCCAAATGCAGGCTTGCCTAAGCCCAAAGTCTGGTTGTTAACACAACTCCAGCAGTTAGGAAAACACCCTGGAGTTGCAACTCCACTGCTTGATCACGATGGGCTGCCCAGGGTGACAAAGTCCTTCTCCTACCCTCAGGGCTTGAGCCGTATTTCAAACATCCAAACCATCGCTTCCTCTTTGTTTAGGGCAAGAGGCTAAACCTCAACTTCCCTTTCCTCCTGNGGACACGACTGAGTGACTGAACTGAACTGAACTCAGTAGCTAAGATGCCATGCTCCCAGTGCAGGGAGCCCAGGTTTGATCCTTAGTCAAAAATCTAGATCCCACCTGCTGCAACTAAGACCCAGGACAGCCAAATAGATAAATAAAAATAAAAGTTTTGAAAATATAAATAAAAAATTAAATGGAGCTGGAAGGTCTTTAAGGAAGTGTGACTTATGTTGTTCTCTGCCTGGATGGAAATCTGACCTTTTGAGCACTTATTGCCTAAATGAAGGCATCCAGAGTATCTGCCCAATGTTCCAGAAACTCAAGATATTTGTCAGACTCTTACCCTAAAACCCTTGTCACAGCCTGTCCCTTAAGGGCATACATTTCCTTTCTTGCTCTAGAATGTATTCTGGTGGCTTTTGTCTTTATCACCCTCTGACTCTTTCCAGGAACGGTCTTTAGTTTTCACCCAAATTTGTTTCTCCAGAATTACCATTCTTAAGAACAAAATAAACTCTTTTCTTATTTGCAGCCTTCTGTGTGTGTGAGTGCTTGTTGTTGTTTGGCTGATGATAATGACGCCTACTGCACAGCACAGCTGTGAGGACTCAGTAGGAGGCTGAGTGCCATGTGCTTCCGAAACTTCCTATTAGAATCCAGACCACTTAGCCTGGCCCTCAAAGCCCGTTAAGATATGCTCCCAATCTACTTTGCCAGTTTCATTTTCAAAAAGCCACCTCGTGGAACTTCTTTGGCCCTTCAGAGGTTAAGATACTTGGCATGTGTTATTTCATTTCTGCCTCCAAAGAGCAGCTCCATTTTCAGATGATCAAACTGGCTTATAAAATCCAGTCACCTGTCCCTGGTCATACCTAGGATGTGGCTCCAAATGCAAGCTTGCCTAAGCCCAAAGTCTGGTTGTTAACATAACTCCAGCAGTTAGGAAAACACTCTGGAGTTGCAACTCCACTGCAGGGGGCATAGGTTCGATCCCTGGTCAGGGAACTAAGATCTTGTATGAAAAGTGAAGTAGCTCAGTCGTGTCCGACTCTTTGAGACCCCATGGATTGTAGCCTACCAGGCTCCTCCCTCCATGGGATTCTCCAGGCAAGAATACTGGAGTGGCTTGCCATTTCCTTGTATACTTCATGGCAAAAAAAAAAGCAGGGGGGTGGGGTGGTATTCAAAGTAGTAAATGGCAAAGATTTCATTTTGGAGTAAGACCGATTTGGGGGAAATCAGGACACCAGGTTATAGTGGCTATCACGCTCCCTCCTTACCCAGACTCCCTTCTGCTAGCCATGGACACATACTGCCAGGTGGGAAGAAAGGGTGAACCCCACCTTGGAAGACAGTTCTCCTTTTGAGCAAGATCACACCTGCCATGCCCAGATACTGGTCCTCTCTGTCATTTTTAGTACACCAGGCCATTCACTCACCCCCCAGGCTTACTCTAGAAAGTAAGCTCTTCTTCCTAAAAGCCCTTCTTTGCCAAACGAATGTCACTGCCCCAGAAGCCAGGTGCACTCGGCCTTCTGCAACAGTGGCGTGCCAGGTGTGGTGCTAAGCACTTGGCATGTGTTATTTCATGTCTGCCTCCAAAGAGCAGCTCCATTTTCAGATGATCAAACCGTGGCTTATAAAATCCAGTCACCTGTCCCTGGTCATACCTAGGATGTGGCTCCAAATGCAGGCTTGCCTAAGCCCAAAGTCTGGTTGTTAACACAACTCCAGCAGTTAGGAAAACACCCTGGAGTTGCAACTCCACTGCTTGATCACGATGGGCAGCCCAGGGTGACAAAGTCCTTCTCCTACCCTCAGGGCTTGAGCCGTATTTCAAACATCCAAACCATCGCTTCCTCTTTGTTTAGGGCAAGAGGCTAAACCTCAACTTCCCTTTCCTCCTGCCTAGTGTCATAAGAGATTACAACCCCACAAATCTAAAAAAGGCCTTCCTGTGGCCCTGGGCTCAGTGCTTTGGATGCAGCAGCCCTGTTACTTCCACATAAGCCTTAAAGAGAGTTTTAAGAGCAGTGACTACAGAGGGGGCTCCTCATCTAAGAATTGGAGCTCCTGGCTTTTGCTCATTGACCGACTGTATGACCTTAGTGGTGTCACTTAACTCCTTGGAACCATATTTACCTTTCTGTGAAATGAGGACATGTGCTCTCTCTCTCCTCCTCACTTAGATAGTAGGTGAGAAGGTGCTTTGTAACTCACAAAGATTTTTTTTTTGGATAATAATAATGTTGTTAAATTGCTAAGTCATGGCCAACTTTTTGCAACCCCATAGACTGCAGCATGCCAGGACTCTCTGTCCTTCACTATACCCTGGAGTTAGTGATGGAGCTAGCCATCAAACTCATATCCATGGAGTCAGTGATGCCATCCAACCATCTCACTCTCTGTCAGCCCTTCTCCTGCCCTCAATTTTCCCCAGCTTCAGGGTCTTTTCCAGTGAGTCGGCTCACCGTTGTTGACCTCTCATTATGTGCCAGATCGTGTTAAGCACTTTTACATGTGTTATCTTATTTAGTTCTCAAAAATGCTATGGGTGGACATTCTTATCTCCATTTTACAGATGAAAGAAACAGGCTCCGAGAGTAAGGCGACTTGCTCAAGGTCAGGCAGCAAGTGGTGGTACTTGCATTCTAACCCTGAGGGTTTGACTAGAGGATCCTTCCTGCAAACGTGAGTGGTCCTTTGTTGCTGTTCAGTCACTCAGTCAGGTCCAGCTCTTTGCAACCCCATGGACTGCAGCATGCCAAGCTTCCCTGTCCTTCCCTATCTCCTGGAGTTTGCTCAAACTCAGGTCCATTGAGTTGGAGATGCCATCCAACCATCTCATCCTCTGTTGCCCCTTTTTCTCCTGCCCTCAGTCTTTCCTAGCATCAGGGTCTTTTCCAGTGAGTCGGCTCTTCTGATGCTGAAGCTGAAGCTCCAGTACTTTGGCCACCTGATGCAAAGAGTCATCTTTATGAGCCATATATACGTGGCTAGTCATGGAGACAGTTAATGCCTCTGGGTGGAAGGCGTTGGTGGAATTCAGGGTGGAGGAGGTTAGTCCTTCAGCAATAAGGTGAGCCCTGAGGTGCAGGGTGGGGAAGAGTGTGCTAGAGTGTGCTCAGGCCATCTGGATGTCTCTTTCCCCTCTCCTGGGCCCCATGCCTTCCGGAGGAGAGTCTGAGCAGATGCCTCAGGATGGAGGGCCACCAGGGAGCCTGTGGCCTCTCCAATGCTTGCTCCAGACTGAGCATCCAGGAGCTGTATCCAGTCATGGTGCAGACTCAGTTTGCTGGCCCACAGTGCCTGCTCTCTAGAAAAAGGATCTGAAGGCTGCCACTACCCTGGGCCTCTTCATCTCCCCATCTGATTTGCAAAACCCCAGGTGGCTTAGTCGTTGCAGTCTGTGGGGTTTTGGCTTTAACAGTTTGTTTGCAGTGCTCCCTCTGGTGGCAAAAGGGCACCATAGCACCCCTCTCATGGTACCTCTAACAACCCTTATACTGTGTTGTAATCATTTTGACACAATCTTCAGAGTAGACCAGCGGGTTCAGTATTATTTTTACCACCTTATGAAATGCAGACTCAAAGAGGTTAAATTCTTGCTCTGTGTGATGCAGAAAGTAAATCGAGACTTGAGCTCCACACTTTCTCTGTCTTCTTTCAAGTGACTGTCCCTACATCCTGACTTCTGGTCATGAGCTGCTGCTGCTGCTGCTAAGTCGCTTCAGTCGTGTCTGACTCTGTGCGACCCCATAGATGGCAGACCATCAGGCTCCCCCGTCCCTGGGATTCTCCAGGCAAGAACACTGGAGTGGGTTGCCATTTCCTTCTCCAATGCAAGAAAGTGAAAAGTGAAAGTGAAGTCGCTCAGTCGTGTCCGACTCTTCGAGACCCCATGGACTGCAGCCTACCAGGCTCCTCCGCCCATGGGATTTTCCAGGCAAGAGTACTGGAGTGGGGTGCCACTGCCTTCTCCACTGGTCCTCAGGCCGCTAGTTCCTTTTTCTCAGACCTAAAACTCAGCCTCTGTGCCAGCAGTGGGCCTGACCAGAGGAGCTGGCGGTGGTTCCTGTGGCTGGAGGCTCAGGGCCGGAGTCAGCGCTCAGCTGCCTTCACCGCCCTCACTGCCGTGGTGCTTTCTCATGTCTACAGTCTTCGTGCCCTCTCTGCCCTGTGTGCAAGGATGACTTCTGATCTTTAGTCAAACAATGAACTGTAATATATACACAGAAAAGTGCACAAATTGTAAGTGTACAGTTCAGTGAGTTAGCACACAGTGATAACATCCATGTAAACTCCTTACTCAGAAATAATTAGAATGTTACTATTCTCTTTGTGCCCACTCTCAGCTACTGCCACCATGAACACTGCTATCCTGACTTCTAATACTGTAGATTAGTTATGTCTGGTTTTAAACTTCCAGATGCGACTGAGCATCTTCACTTTCAGTCTTCACTTTCATGCACTGGAAAAGGAAATGGCAACCCACTCCAGTGTTCTTGCCTGGAGAATCCCAGGGATGGGGGAGCCTGGTGGGCTGCCGTCTCTGGAGTCGCACAGAGTCGGACACGACTGAAGCGACTTAGCAGCAGCAAACTTCCGGAGTGGGGCAGTGTGGTTGGTGAGGGCCCTTCTCGCTTTGTGGAAACATGGAGGGAAAAGGTTGGGAAGCTCTGCCAGTTCCTTTCATGAGGGTCCATCCTTACGAGTTAAACACCACCCAAAAGCCCCATCTCCTAATACCATCAGCTATGGGAATTAGGATTTTTAACATTTGAATATGGGCAGAGGACACAGTTTGTAACACGTGGGGGAAGTTCACATTGTATCAAGGGAAAGAAGAAGGATGTAAAATGGTTGTCAAGTTCTGGTACATTAAGATTGACTCATTGAAGGGCCTTACTTTAGTGGAAGCCAAAAGACAAAGGTTTAAAAAATGAATGTTTAAAGCCTAATCAGCCTGAAACCCCAGATCAAGGTTTAGTCTGACAAAATCAGATTTATTGATTTGAACTGAGGAAGAGAATTCTGGAGGAATCTTGGAATGCTGCTCTGCAAGAGAGGGGAAGGAAGCTCTTTTGTAAACTTTGTGTTCTGGCTAAAGGATTTTGGGGAGGGGCTCAGGGGAGTGGATTGCAATGGAATCCAATCAGTTCTGGATTGCAAGCGATGCTGGTGTAGTGGTTTCGTGCAAGATTCCCATTCTTTCCCAGGCGGCACACACTGTTTTGGACTTCCCTGGTTGGCTCAGAGGGTAAAGCATCTGCCTGCAATGTGGGAGACCTGGGTTCAATTCTTGGGTTGGGAAGATCCCCTGGAGAAGGCAATGGCAACCCACTCTAGTACCTTGCTGGGAAAATCCCATGGATGGAGAAGCCTGGTAGGCTGCAATCCATGGGGTCACAAAGAGCTGGACATGACTGAGTGACTTCATTTTCATTTTCCGAAATGAAATTAGAAGAAGACGAGATTAAGTAAGCGGGAATGGAGTGCTATCATGAGGTAAGAGGATGAGATGGTTGGATGGCATCACTGATTCAATGGCCATGAGTCTGAGCAAATTCCGAGAGATAGTGAAGGACAGGGAAGCCTGGTGTCTTGCAGTTCATGGGGTCAAAAAGAGTCAGACAAGACTTAGCAACTGAATAGCAATAACAATGAGGCAAGAGTGGTTTAGCAAGTGCATATTTCCAATAATAAATGAAAATAGCTGAGCGAGTTTAGAGCATCACTGGCTGCTTTTCTCTTTTTCCATCCTGAACTGGTTTTCATTCAGGTCTGGCCAGGTTTTTAGCTCTTTCTTTTTTTCCCTCAATTGAAATACAGTTGATTTACAATGCTGTTCAAATCTTCACTGTACAGCAATGACTCAGTTATACACACATACACATTCTGTTTTATATATATATTCTTTTCCATGTTTCCAGTGTGGCTTATCTCAGGAGATTGGATATATTTCCTTGTGCTATACAGGACTCTGTGTGTATGCTCAGTCATGACAGACTCTTTGCATGCAACCCCATGGACTGCAGTCTGCCAGGCTCCTCTGTCCATGGGATTCCCCGAGGAAGAATACTGGAGTGGGTTGCCATTTCCTTCTCCAGGGGATTTTCCTAACCCAGGGACTGAACCCTTGTCTGCTGTGTCGTCTGCATTGGCAGGCAGATTTTTTACCACTGGCGCCACCTGGTTTCTATGCTTACCTTTTGAAATTAGACTTTTACAAAAAGATTATTTTTACTTATTTGGCTGCATAAGGTCTTAGTTGCAGCACGTGGGATCTAGTTCCCTGACCAGGAATCGAACTCAGGCCCCCTGTATAGAGCGCACAGAGTCTTAGCCACTGGATTACCAGGGAATTCCCTGAAATTAGATTTTAAAAAATAATATAAATGTACGTTTGTGTTTTAACCTGCAAAGGAATTCCAGTTTAATAAGGTTCACTCCTGTGGCCAAGAAGCAGTAGCCGTGGAGTAAGAGTCCCAGATACACTCTACCACCAGAGCTTCCTTCCTAGAAAAGGGGTCTCCCTCCAGCCTCTCCTTCAACCGAGTCTAGAGCCTGGAGACTACGTGAAACCGGATGTTGATTCTTTTGCCATGGAAACGGACGCGAATAAGGAAGTTACGCCAGAGGAAGAGGAAGTGGAGCGGCTGCGAACCCACGTGGGTGCTGCGTGTATTTTAGTTCTCCGAACCCAGTTCTTTAAACTCTGTCCCTGCAATGGGTCGCTCGGGGAAGTTGCCCTCCGGGGTCTCGGCCAAGTTGAAACGCTGGAAGAAAGGCCACAGCAGCGACAGCAACCCGGTCATCTGCCGCCACCGGCAGGCCGCCCGCAGCCGCTTCTTCAGCCGGCCTTCAGGTACCAGGGTCGCGATCTAGGCGCAGCCGGGCGGCGGGGTTCTGGGTCAGCCTGAGTCTCGATGAATCTAAGCTGCTCTGGGGCCCAGGCACCAGAAGCTTCGTCTCTTAAAATGTCCAATCTCGAAGCTGCTGTAAGGGCCCACCCTCCCCACAGGAGGGAGGTGACTTGGCTCGGGTACCCCGAGTGTCTGCGTCTGTAATCTTGCCTGTGGTTAACCTGGCTCTTCACAGAGCGCTCTCACCCTCTTCTCTTTCCCAGGCCCCTCACTGCAGCCCCCAGCCGACTCACACAAGCGAAACCGTTAGCTGCAGGGTTCCCTTTCTGGGTCTGATAAGTACCGTGGGCTGCTGGGGCGGACTGCGTTCAGAATTTAGCTTCTCCGATTAGGAGCCCAGACTCTGTCGGTTTGTTTCCTAGGGATGGTTCTTGTGTTCTTGGCCAAGGAGTTTCGAGTAGAAGTGGGGGCCTTACTGTTTCTCGCTGGTTCTCAGGAAAGAGCGACTTGACAGTTGATGCGGTGAAGCTGCATAATGAGCTGCAGTCGGGGTCCCTGCGCCTGGGCAAAAGCGAAGCCCCTGAGACGGCCATGGAAGAGGAAGAGGAGGTGACGCCGGCTTTCACCGAGAAGTCTTCTGGCACCTTCCTGAGCGGCCTGTCTGACTGCACAAACGTCACCTTCAGCAAAGTGCAGCGCTTCTGGGAGTCCAACTCGGCTGCCCACAAGGAGGTAGGGGGGAAGCTCAGGACAGCCTGAGGCTAGCTGGGGGCGAGGGGGGACACAACTGACTGCTGTCTGGTGACAAAAGGTGGAATCTCTGGGTGATGGTCGCCCTTCCTACCCTCTGCGTCCCTGACCTATTGAATCTCCTAGGGCAGGTTCCACTCTGCTTTTTCTAAGAGTATCTTCTCATCTCAAGCGTAAAGTCCCTCAGTGTATTTTCCAGACAATTTCCAAATGTTCAAAAAATATTTTGCAAACGTTTTTTCTCTTCAACTATACCTAACACAGGCCTTTTTATATAGAATGTTTTCAGAAAACATTTGTTAAATAAATTAATACTGAATAACAGTGGTTAGAAAACGTTTTATCTAATAGGACCTAAATGTTACTTTTTTTGTTTATAATTTTAAATTATACATATTTTATATTTTTTCATTGTTTAAATGAGAAGTGTCAAAACTATAAATGATAACAAAGTGAGATAACTAGAATAAAATATGGAAGTTGGCCTCCCAGTTGGACTTCTTTGTGGTAGTTACTGTTGACAAGTCACTGTACTTTTCTAGACCGGTGCTGTCCAGCAGAAATGTAATGTGAGCCACACACAGGATTTTAAGTTTTCTAGTAGCTATGTTAAATAAAAGTTAAAAAAAAAATGCAAGTGAAAGTAACCTTAATTATGTATATCTCATGTAACCTGGTATACTCCAAATATTGTCATTTCAACTTATAATCAGCATTTTTTAGAGTGAGGTATTTTTGCATTATACTTATTGTACTGAGTTTTCAGAATCTAGTCTGACATCTCCATTTGGATGCTAAGTTTTCATTGGCAGTACTTGATTAGTATTTAAAGTTCATGAAACTTACAATTGCAAAAGTAGATTCTTATACCCAAGTAGTTCTAAATCTGTTTCCCCATAAATACTTACTAAAGTATTTGTTTTTAAATATAAATAATTCAGATGTTTAAAGATGCAGTTTCTCAGTCACCCTAGCCAGATCTCAAGTTTTCAACAGCCTCTTATCAAGTTATTAATACTATTCTAGACTTTTTTACCCAGACTTTGTCTAGGTTTACTGAAGCACCATTATATTTTATATACACTATTTTGCAACTTTTTCCCCATTGATCAGCATTTCTAAATTCTTCTATATAGTTGGTCATCATTCTTTTCAGTAGTGATATAGTATTCGAATCTGTCATTGTTACATGATACTACATTATTAATCCCCTGTTGATGGCTGCTTGATTGTTCCAGTTGGTTGCTGCAGTAAACACACTTGTGCACAAATGTTTGCACATTTGTGCGGGTATTTCTATAATGGGTAGGGGTAGAGGTGGGTTTGGGGGCAAATGTGTATGCCTTCCAGTTTGCTGGGCCCTGTGATGTGTTCCCCTGGCCCAGTGCGGTTCATCTTGTCTGCTCTGGGCTTTGTCAGGAGATTAACTTGTGACGGAGGAAGGAGAAGAGGCTGCCCTGGGGTGGGATTTGATGGGAAATAGATGTCACAGGCGGCTTCTCCCTTGCATGCAGATCTGCGCCGTCTTGGCTGCTGTGACAGAGGTGATTCGCTCCCAGGGTGGGAAGGAGACTGAGACTGAGTACTTCGCCGCACTGGTGAGTGAGCGCAGCTTGCTGGGCGTTTGGGGTGGCGGGTTCTTCAGACTTAGAGACAAGACAGGGACCCCTGCATGCAGGGGTGGAGAAAGACAGCCTTGAGCAGGTGAAAGGGCTTCAGTTATTCTCAAATGGCTTGGTAAGGCTGGTGGGATTTCCTATGTGATTCTTGTAAAACAAAATCCAGTCCTCTCTTTTATTTCTTTCCGTAGTTGATAAAACTGGGTTACACCCAGGGGATTCTCTACTAGATTGTTTTTAGAGTGTAGTCTGGGGCTTCCCAACACCTTTCCAGGGGATTTGCTGTTGTTTAGTCTCTAGGTCGTGTCGGATTCTTTTGCCACCCCGTGGGCTGTAGCCCGCCAGGCTCCTCTGTCCATGGGATTCTCCAGGCAAGAGTACTGGAGTGGGTTGCCATTTTGTTCTCCAGGGGATCTTCCCAACCCAGGGATTGGACCCACATCTCCTGCATTGCAGGCAGATGCTTTACCTCAGAGCCACTAGGGCAGCCCTTTGGGGGCTTGGCTAGGTCAGAATTATTTCCATAGGACTACTAGACCATCGTTGACCTTTTTCTGTGTCGTGAGTGTACCTTAGAGTTTTCCAGAAGTTATGTAATGTCTGATGACATTTTTACAGCTCATGGAATTGTGCTTGCATATTCTTGTTTAAAAAAAATTCTCCATTTTAATTTTTAATATGATAAATATCAATAGGTATAATTTTCATAAACAAAATCTCTTTGAGGAAATCCTCAATAATTTTTAAGGGTTTAAAAGTGTGAAAAGCACCACTGTGGGGAAGGGGCAAACTATAGCCCATGGGCATCATCTGACCCATGGCCTGTTTTTGTATAGCGTGAGGGCTAAGGATGGATTTTACATTTTTATAAGATAGTTAAAACACACGAAGAAGGATATGCAGCAGAGACCACATGTGGCCTGCAAAGCCTGAAATATTTATTATCTGGCTGCTCTTTGCAGAAAATGCTTTTTAACCTCTGCTCTAGAATAATGAAGTAAATTAAATAGCAATGTAATGGTTTTCGTATCATGTCAGGCAGTATTCTAAGTGTGCTGTGTATTAATTCAGTTAAACCTCACGTCAACTTAATTATCCCTGCTTTACAAGTGAGGAAACCTGAGACACAGAAAAGTTAAGTTGGTAGTCCAGAGTCACAGAGCTGGGATTCCAGCTTCTGACACCAGGGTTCTTGGTCCTCACCATCCCCGTGGGTGCCTGGGGCCCCAGTGCCCCCTTTGCCCAGCATGACATGCTTCCCACGTTCCTACCCTGTGGCCTGGCCAGATGACAACCTTGGAAGCGGTGGAGTCCACGGAGTCTCTGGCTGCTGTCGCTTACCTGCTGAACCTCGTCCTCAAGCGGTGAGTGCTGGCTCCTTGTGAGGGAAGAAGGGAGGGGGCTGAAGGTGGGGGAGGAACACAGGAATTATTAAAAAGAACAAAGAGATGCTAAGTAGCCAGTGGCAGTCTCCCGGCTCAGGCTCCGGGTGGCCTGGGATGGTAGCAGGACAGAGTGTGACTGGGGTGGCTGGGCAGGGACAGCCCTGCACGGCCAGCGGGGCAGGAGGGATGAGGCAGAATGTTGGGCCCATTTGTCTGGGGACCTGCAGCCGGGGGACACGTTGGGAGAGGACTGGGGGGAGCCCATTGGGTCGGTAGTGGTGGAGAATATGAGGGAGGGGGGAGCTCAGGGCCCGTCGAAACACANAGCGGGGCAGGAGGGATGAGGCAGAATGTTGGGCCCATTTGTCTGGGGACCTGCAGCCGGGGGACACGTGGAGAGAGGACTGGGGGGAGCCCATTGGGTCGGTAGTGGTGGAGAATATGAGGGAGGGGGGAGCTCAGGGCCCGTCGAAACATACTGAACTGGGTGTCACGACAGGGGAGCCAGCTGAGTGATGGGGCCCTCGCTGTCCCACTCTGTCCAGCTTCTCCTCCAGACCAGCAGCTCTCGGAGACCCCTCTGGGCTTCTCACTGTCTCTGTTCTCTCCCCCGCAGCGTGCCCAGTCCTGTGCTCATTAAGAAGTTCTCCGATACCTCCAAAGCCTTCATGGATATACTGTCAGCCCAGGCCATCAGTGGCTCCACCTCTGCTCTCCGATGGGTCAGTGTCTGGGTCTGGGTGACCCCTGCCATCTTCCAGAGCCCACCTGATTTGGCTAAAGCTTGCACGCTTCCTGGAAGGGGTATAGGCACTCTTTGGACCCTCAGAAAGCCCTCTGGCATTTTCCGGAGTCCCTGAGAACCTGGGCTGTCTCCCACCTGGCCGAAGCGGGTGGCGCTGAGGGTCTCTGCCTTTCCTCTCAGGTCCTCTCCTGTCTGGCCACCCTTCTGCGGAAGCAGGGCCTCGAGGCCTGGAGCTTCCCTGTGACCCTGCAGGTGTACCATGGGCTGCTGAGCTTCACCGTGCACACCAAGCCCAAGGTGAGGCTGTGGGACCCTGGCATGGGAGGAGGCGGCCACTCCCATTCCAGTAAGCCGGCTGGTGCTGGCTTCCTGAGTGGCCCAGGGAGGTCACCCTGAGTGCTGGACTCCTATCCGGAGTTTCTGCTCCTGCCTGAAGCCCTGTCTGCTCACTCCTGCAGGAGGGATGGTCACAGTCAGGCCTGTTTGAGTTTCTGCTGCCTCACTGGACAGTGATGTATTCAATTACAGTGGAAGGAGAGGGGGCTGGAGGGGGCTTTGGAGTCACACAGAACTGAGTTGAATATTTGACTCACTGTGCTGGGACCGTGGACAAGTTACCTAATCTCCCTGAGTCTTGATTTTTTAAGCTGTAAATAGGGATAATAAAATCAACTTTGCTGCAAGGTCATGGCGACACTCTGGAGTTTTCCTCAGACCTGGTCCAGGTCCTGGCTTGTAGCCAGTGCCCAGTAAGTGGTGCTCGGCCACGTTGCTTCCTCCTGAAATTTAGAGCTGGGGGCCAGGTATCAGTCATAACAGTCCTAAGAGTCACTCCTGGTGCTGAGCACTCTGATCCCAGGCAGGCCCGTGCCTCCTTCCCTGCGAATCCCCGTGGCGGTCCTCTCACTTGCTTCAGGTCTCTGCTGGAACGTCACATCACTGGAGTGACACTTACCTGATCATTGCATGAAAAAGTAACAGCCCCAGTTTTATTGTCTGCAAAGTACTTTTATCTTCTGGCGTACATTTCTTTACTTCCTATCTCCTGATGAGTTTCTGGTTCACTGCTGAACTGGTGAGCACTCTGTATTGTTGGATGATGCCATGAAGAGAGGAATCCGTGTTGTAAAGATGAGACACTGAAGCTCAGAGACTAAGTAGTTTGGTTTGCTCAAGGTTGGTTGGTAAGTTAGTAGAAGAGCAGAAACTGAAACCCAGGTTTGTCTTATCAGCCTGAGAGTCCACGCAAAGGATGCCCCCAGCATGGTTATGCAATCGTTGCTCATTGCTGGTGCTCATGACAACCACCCACGTTGCTGGTTGAGTGCTGACCCGGCCCTTTCCCCTTTTCTTTCCCCTCAGATCAGGAAGGCTGCCCAGCATGGGGTATGCTCCATCCTCAAGGGCAGCGAGTTCATGTTTGGTGAAAAGGCCCCTGCTCATCACCCTGCTGCCGTTTCTGCCGCCAAGTTCTGCATCCAGGAGATCGAGAAGTCCGGAGGTGGGGCAGCGCGGTGGAGTGGGTGGGGCGGGGCCGGGGCCGGGGCCAGCTGCAGAGAGTGGGCTGGAGTCTCAGCTGCCTCTCTGTCTGCCAGGCTCCAAGGAGGCCACCACCATGCTCCACATGCTGACCCTGCTGAAGGACCTACTGCCCTGCTTCCCAGAAGGCCTGGTGAAGAGCTGCAGCGAGACTCTCCTGCGGGTCATGACCTTGAACCACTTGGTGAGCTTGTGCCCCAGTACATGGGGGTGCACCGCGGCAGGGGCGGGCCGAGCTTCAGACCCCAGGCCTGGGTGCTGGCACTCGAGAAGCTCGCTGTTGAGGCCAGAAGTGGGAGTTGAGGCCTCCTGGCCCTGACCCTGCTCTTGGCTACACCTGAGGACTCATCTCATCCCTGGGGTGGGGCAGACTGGGCAGCCTCAGCTGGGAGATGAGCTCAGGAGGACGTAGAATTGTGTGGGACTGGTGAGGCAGCAGTCCTCCACTGCCTGAGCTCTGCCCCACCCATGCTTATGGTTATATTTTTCTCTCTCTCTCACCTTCCTTTTTTGCTTATAGTAATTTAGTAAGATCAGTATGACACTCTAAAGACACATAAAAGTGATGCCTTGCAATTCTGCTATTCTAGCACAATTCTGTTAATCTTTATATGTTCTCATACAGTGTTTGTTCACATACATATTTTAAAATATTCATTATATGAATAACACGATCGTTGCTTAGAAAGGAAAAAAACCTCCGAAGTATATAAAGTAAAAAATAGAGGTCTCTTTTTCCCGCCAAGTCTCATTTCCTGAGATAAAATAGTACAGGCAGCTTGCTGTGTATCCTTTTAGACATTTTCTTTTTAGATAAGCAAACACATAAAAATACAGTTTTAATTATAGTATGCCAACCATTTGTAGCCTGTTTTTTTAGTCCATAATTTTAAAAACATTTTGTTCACGTTTCTCTGATGTCATTTAAATCATTAAAAAATTTTCCCAGTGGCTGCCAAGACTTCCTAAAGCAACAATTGTGTCTGAGTATCTAGGTATTGGGGGCATGTTTGAGACTCAGGGGGCGCGGGTCTCCCGCAACCCACCAGCTGGAGTGGGATGTGGAGGAGCCCAGGGCGCCTTGGCCTCCGCAGTGG
Source organism: Raphicerus campestris (assembly GCA_006410735.1). Taxonomy (NCBI): domain Eukaryota; kingdom Metazoa; phylum Chordata; class Mammalia; order Artiodactyla; family Bovidae; genus Raphicerus; species Raphicerus campestris. Next base: position 154,804 of record SJYW01021612.1, read on the forward strand.
GTTTCCCACTAACCTCCACGTCCTTTGCAGCTGGTGACAGCCTGCGCCATGCAGGCCTTTCACAGCCTCTTCCATGCCAAGCCCAGTGCGCGTACCCTGCCAGCAGAGCTCAACGCCCAGATCATCACTGTGAGACCTAACGGAGGGGTGGGGAAACGGGGGTCATGGCTGTGCTGGGGGGCAGCCCTGTTACTTGTCTGCAGAGCGAAGTTGGATAGGCCAGACTGGGCTGTCCCAGCATAGGAGGCGGGGAGACAGCCAGGAGACCATCCACCAAAGCCACATGAGTGTCCACAGGCAGGGCCCTGACCCTTGACCTTATGGTAGTTGACACAGTAACCCATTCAGCAGGATCTCATGGTAGTGGGTACCTCAAACAGGGATCTCCAGGTGGATTTGGGGAAGGAAGCACAACCCTCCCCTCAACCCCCCCAAAAATTGT
>SJYW01021612.1:169880-185872 GCA_006410735.1 Raphicerus campestris
TTTTTTGCAGGAGATCCTGAAAGGGTGTGTCGCTCCCCACATGGCCGACATTGGCTCTGTGACCTCCTCGGCCCCAGGCCCTTCCCAGTACATTGCCAAGATGTTCAGGTGAGAATGCAGCCTCTGCGTTAGGAGGGAGTAAGGTGTGCCTGTCGAAAGCTCCTCATGATGACAGTCGCTCCTCTTGTCAGTGTGGCGGGCCTTGCGCACACCGCCAGAGCAGCGGCTGTCGTGTGCTGTCGTGTCACTGTGCTCGTGAGCGTGCGCTTGGGGGCCCATCCTCCACCTCTCAGTACCTCAGGGTCCTCGTCAGGCTAACAGAGGTGAGGCTAGATGAGGTCTTAAATGTAAAGTCTGCAGAATAGTGCCCGCTGTGTAGGTAAGCACCAATGAATAGAAACTAGTGGTAGTTCTGTGGTTCTAGGAGATAGGTGCTGGCCCCGTTTACAGCTTGGGGAGGCTGAGCTGCTAAGCGCCAGCCTGACTGCAGAGTCCACTCTTACGTGCTGGGCTGCCCTCTTCACCCCTGTGAGAGGGGCTGTTCACAGATGTGGCCACCTCGCCCTCCCCGCCACCACGAGGAGCCTCGCAGCACCAAGGGGCCGGATGCTGGTGTCGCCTCTGGGTCTGTCTGCTCAGCTCTGGGGTGTGCTCTGGGCTCTGTTCCTTGCAAAGACCTGGAGTGAAGTTTCTGGAAGACCGAGTAGAGCTGTTCTACCCCCTCACGCCACCCACCAACTCACCTCTTTCCCCACCCTCACCCCTGTTAGCCATTCTTGCCTAAAGCCTCTAAAGCTCAGCCTTGAGAGATGAGCTGACCGCAGTGTGCACGGGCCAGAAAGGGCTAGTGCCCTGCCCACCCCCACTGCTGTGGCTTTCCTCCCTCTTGTCCAGACCACCTGTTCCTCCCCCATTTGCTACCTCTGGTCAGACCGAGAAAGCGTGGGACAGTGACAGCATGGGCTTTGGAGGCTCAGTGAAGGGTATTTAGTCTCTCTGAGCCTCAGTTTCCCCATCTGTTGTTCAGTCGCTAAGTTGTGTCTGGCTCTTTGTGACCCTATGGACTGCAGCATGCCAGGCTTCCCTGTCCTTCACTATCTCCCGGAGTTTTCTCAAACTCAGGTCAGTGAGGCCATCCAACCATCTCATCCCCTGTCAACCCTTTCTCCTGCCCTCAATCTTTGCCAGTATCTGAGGATGGAACAAATAACCTCACAGCCTTTTCTGGAAGGGTGAAGATTATATAAATGAGAGTCTTAGCCCAGAGGGCACTTGATACATACTAGTTCTCCCCCCTTGGCCTTCCCTGGAGCCCTACCCTCGCTGTGGTCAGCAGTTCCTGGTGCCAGCCATGGACTTCGGTGACACTGACTGCCCACTCCCTTGGCAGGGCGGTGGAGGAGGGCCTGACGTACAGATTCCACGCAGCATGGAGCTCTGTGCTGCAGCTGCTGTGTGTCTTCTTCGAAGCCTGTGGGAGACAGGCCCATCCTGTGATGAAGAAGGTGAGTGGGCCAGGGCAGGAGGTGGCACTGGGCTGTTAGACCATGGCCTCTTGGAGGGGCATGTGTCTCTGTTACGTTTGCACTTCATCCACACTCCCACCCCACCTTCACCCACGCCAAGGGCCCACAGCAGGAGCTCAGTACTGTGTCCCCAGGAAGGTGACTGGGCCAACGTGCAAGGAACGAGAAGAGGGACAGAACCACCCCCACCCCCTAATGCCTGCTTGCTAGTCTTGGCTGGAGGTGATGGTTTCAAAACTTACAGGGAACTAGTGTGATTCTTCTTCACCTCTATCTGTTATGTTTTAATTCTTCAAATTTCCTATAACAAGTGAGCATAGCATTTTAAGCAGCCTTAAGTCCTGGGGAGGTTACTGGGGCCCAGAGGAAACCGTGTAAGGCTCAGGGATCACCCAGAAGTCTTCCTCAGCTCCAGGAGCAGGTGGGGGTCCGAGGACAGGCTGCGGACACCTCTCCAGCAGTGGAGGCTCCAGGCCTCGTGGGGCCCTCCTGTCTCCCCCTGATGGTGGTGGGACGAAAGGAGCCACCTTGGGAGGGCGGGGGCTGCCTTGAGAGGCAGCTGGACGCTGCCTGGACGCTGGTCTGGACACTGCCAGATTAGGTTGGAAATCAGACCCCTAGGAGAGGTCCCCAAGGAGTGAGGCTCGCAGCGGGGCTCGGGGACTATGGGNCTCCAGGAGCAGGTGGGGGTCCGAGGACAGGCTGCGGACACCTCTCCAGCAGTGGAGGCTCCAGGCCTCTTGGGGCCCTCCTGTCTCCCCCTGATGGTGGTGGGACGAAAGGAGCCACCTTGGGAGGACGGGGGCTGCCTTGAGAGGCCTGGTCTGGACGCTGCCAGATTAGGTTGGAAATCAGACCCCTAGGAGAGGTCCCCAAGGAGTGAGGCTCGCAGCGGGGCTCGGGGACTATGGGGAGCCACTCCACAGCACCTATTAATTTACTAATAGTCTGTGTGGGTCTGCGCTTCCCAGACTTTCCCATTTTTCTAGATAAACTGGAACTCTACATTTGTATGTAAAATCACCTGATTTTTACATGTTACTAACAAATACAGAATTTTTTTTACAAAATCCTGAGGCATTGAGGAGGGCTCAAGGACAGGTTACTTTGGTCGTTGGTCCTTGACCTCCGAGGGAGCGTAACCTGGGCCCGCGCTCCTGACCTCATCCTCTTGGCACCTCTGGCCCAGACTCAGCCATGGTGCCTGCCCCGCATACCCGTCTCACGCCTGGTCCCTTGACTCTGTGCTCCAGTGCCTCCAGTCGCTGTGTGACCTGCGCCTCTCCCCCCACTTCCCCCACACGGCAGCTCTGGACCGCGCGGTGGGGGCTGCGGTGGCCAGCATGGGCCCCGAGGTGGTTTTAGAGGCCGTGCCTTTGGAAATCGACGGCTCTGAGTAAGTGCGGCCCTGCCTGGCTTCCATAGCAGCCCCAGGAGAGCCACATGGCTTGCTGTCCCCTGGGAGGGTGTCCACGCCCTGGGGTGACAGCTCTGTGTGCAGCGCTGGTCCGTAGGAGAGGGCGGAACAGGGCCCGTGCTGCTCCTCGGCTCCAGCCGTCACCTCTCTCTCACCGGGCGTTCCCTCCCTCCTCCCAGAGAGACTCTGGATTTCCCCCGGAGCTGGCTGCTGCCCGTCATCCGAGACCACGTCCGGGAAACGCGACTTGGTTTCTTTACCGCTTACTTCCTGCCTCTGGCCACCACCCTGAAGAGGAAAGGTACCGTGGGCCCACCGCAGTCCTGGAGGGGTCGGGAAGGGCGCCTGCTCCAGCTCCTCAGCTTTAGGATGTGCGGCAGCCTCCCCGGGCCAGTGGGCGCTTGGCCAGTGCTAGAGCGCCGTCGTCAGTGGGGTCCGAGGCGTGGCCAGGCTCCCCCGTTACAGGACCCTGCCCTGAGACAGGCAGACGGGCCTGTTCTCCCACCAAGGGAGACAAGTACACACCGGTGAACACATGCGGAGCTATTCCCAGCACAAGTCCTGACAGCCCCCACATCCCTCAGTGGGGCGCCAGTGAAGCCAGTCATGGTAAAGCCCCCCTTGGGACACGGAGTGCTCACTGTAAAGAAGGAAAGACCTGGTGTGGGAGTGGACCTGTGTAGTCCATGGTGAGCTGAACAGAAGGGAGTGGACCTGTGTAGTCCATGGTGAGCTGAACAGATTATTTTCAGATCTCAGTTCAGCCACTCCACAGTTGGGTGATGTCAGGCAGGTTTATCCTCCCGCCTTGGGTCTGCGCCTCATCTGTGAAATGAGGACAGTAGTCGTGATGGTGTGAGGATGTAAATGAATAATCACGAAAGCACACAGTACTCAGCCTGCCTTGTAGAAGTTATTCAACAAATGTTGCCAACTTTATTGTCTAGTAAAACAAGGTTTCAGAACAGTGTATGTATGGTACAGCCCTTTTATGTTTTTAAAAGTGTGCACGTGTTTGGAGAAATGGGACAAAAACAGAAGAGAGGAGGAAAGCTGGCGGGGGAAGAGTAGGCAGACGCCGCTTTCTATTTTACACGGGTCTTTTTAGTTTTTTTCAAACAGATGTTTGTTTATTTAATAAGTGTTTGATCTGTGGAGCGGAGGAATCACCCAAATTCCTTCCTCAGCAGTGGGCTTTTGGTTTGGGTAAAGATGAGGCCTGTTGACCCGGAGTGTGCCCAGGGTCATACTGTGTCCTTTGTCACTCTAGCAATGGACCTGGCCCAGGCCGGCAGCACAGTGGAGTCCAAGATCTATGACACGCTACAGTGGCAGGTAAGGGGTCCGCTGGGGGACGTGTGGGGGACAGGTGGGCACAGGGTTGCTGGGCGTCACCTTCCTCAGTCATCCTCTCCTTCTCCAGATCTGGACTCTCCTGCCTGGGTTCTGCACGAGGCCCACAGACGTGGCTACCGCCTTCAAAGGGCTGGCACGGACTCTGGGTACGGCCATCAGCGAGCGCCCAGACCTGAGGGTCACCGTATGCCAGGCCCTGCGCACCCTCATCACCAAGGGCTGTGAGGCAGGTACGTGTGGGGTCAGGCCTGGTGCAAGGCGGCTGCTGTGGCGTGAGTTCCTGACCCTGTCTGGCCTGCTCGTCGCCTGAGGTGTCACTCAGCCTTTGCAGGGGCCTGAGTGTCTGCTGGGGACCTGAGGAGTTGATGGGACGCTGAAAACTGCCCCCTTCTCTTTTTACTCAATGTGCTGGCAGTTGTCCAGCCTTTATGTGGGCCTGGTCCTTCACTGGCCCCATAGACTGGGGTGGCCCCATTCTCTGTGCTCTGGCCTCAGCCTCTCCTGTCCCAGAGGTCCCCAGACCTCTGGTCCCATCACAGGTCCCCCAAAAGAATGGCTCTGGGCTACAGCCCCAGTGGCCGTTGAGGTAGGGTCATGTTCTGNCCTTCACTGGCCCCATAGACTGGGGTGGCCCCATTCTCTGTGCTCTGGCCTCAGCCTCTCCTGTCCCAGAGGTCCCCAGACCTCTGGTCCCATCACAGGTCCCCCAAAAGAATGGCTCTGGGCTACAGCCCCAGTGGCCGTTGAGGTAGGGTCATGTTCTGCTCCTTTTGTGTAAACTGTGATCTTCCTGCCAGAGGCTGATCGTGCCGAAGTGAGCCGCTTTGCCAAGAACTTTCTGCCCATCCTATTCAACCTGTACGGGCAGCCTGCTGCAGCTGGAGATACCCCAGCTCCTCGGCGGGCCGTGCTGGAAACCATCAAAACTTACCTCACCATTACTGAGCCTCAGGTGAGCTGGTGGAGGAGGGGGAGGAACAGTCTCCAGTAGGTGAGGGTGGGTTGGGGGTGTTGGAGAGGCTGAGACCCCATCCACCGTGCCTCACTTGGACCTCTGCCCCAAGAAGACCAGGGACCGATGTCAGCAGCGCCCTGGGCTTGGGGCCCTAAGTAGGGAGGAGAGGAGGAGAAGGAGACGTGGGGGTAGTCCTGAGGCCTGCTCTCGTTTTGCANGTGTGCCAGCCCCCAGGGCCCCGGGGCCCGCTTTGTGCAGAGCCACCTGGATGACCTGAAGAAGACCCTGCTGGACTCGCTGCGGAGCACCTCCTCGCCCGCCAAGAGGGTGCGGACTCCAGGGCCCCCACTCTGCCCGAGCGTGGACAGGCAGCACCGGGAGAGGACCTGCCTGGAGGCGCTTTAGGGGGCTTCCGGGGCAAAGGTGGCACTGAGGGTCTTGACTGCTGTCGCCCTGTCCTGCAGCCCCGTCTGAAGTGCCTCATACATATTGTGAAGAAGCTCTCGGCCGAGCACGAGGAGTTCATCAGTGCCCTTGTCCCGGAGGTGCGGGGTGCAGGGGGTGGGGAGATGGGGCGCATGTGTGAATGTGGCTCCTGAAGGTCTGCCGGGATCCGGGAGCACAGCTTTGGGAGTGGGGGTGGCCGGGCAGCATGAGCGCCCTTACCTGGCTGGCCCCTCTGCCCCGGGCTGCCAGCCCTGGGGTGGCCAGCTTGGGGAGCCCATGCTAATGGGGCTGTCCTGGCAGGTGATCCTCTGTACCAAGGAGGTCTCGGTGGGAGCTCGGAAGAATGCTTTCGCGCTGCTGGTGGAAATGGGCCACGCTTTCCTTCGGTTTGGCCCAAACCAGGAAGGTGAGGCCTGGGGCCCCTGGGGCTGGGATGGATGCTCTGCTCCCAGCCTGGGGAGCCTGGGGCTGGGATGGATGCTCTGCTCCCAGCCGGGGGAGGAGGCACCCCTCAGCCACTAGTTGGAGAGCTGGGGTAGTGGGAGCTGTCTGGCCCTGGCCCCAGGCAGGCTGCTCCTCTCTGGCTGGACGTCCCCCTTCCTGCTGGGCCCACAATGCAGCGCATGCAGGGGCTCTGCCCCAGGCAACTCCTCCTGCTCTCTGCCCCCAGAGGCCCTGCAGCGCTACCTCGTCCTCATTTACCCCGGCCTCGTGGGCGCAGTGACCATGGTCAGCTGCAGCATCTTGGCCCTGACCCACCTCCTCTTTGAGTTTAAAGGTAAATGCTACTTCCCTGAAGGCCTGGTGAGCCCTCGGGGTCGGACAGTGCCCAGGAGGTCAGGACAGGGTGGCTACCAGAATGAAGAGTGGTCCTGGGAGGGAGGATGAAGAGCTGGACCTGAGCCCAACTGCCTCCCACCTTCTCTGCTGCCTAGCTCGGCCTTCCTCCTTCTGCAGCTGCCAGAGTCCCCGAGGGCAGGGGTTGGGGGAGGTTAGATCCCTTGCCCAGATCTTAGTTAAGGTTCTGCTTCATATCAACCATTGCTTCTTATCAATCCTGAACAAACTCAGGATCCCCCTGGAACCTCACTCTCTTATCTCTAAGACGGGAAGAGCACAGCACCTGCTCGCAGGGCGGCTGAGGGGCTGGAGGAGGTACTCGTGGAAAGGGTCTAGTCCTCGCCAGGCACACAGAAGCCCCTTGAGTCAGCTCCCACTCTTCTGGCCCGCCTGGGGTCTGGGTGGGGTTCCCGGTGTCCCTGACAGTGGCCCTCTGGCCCCCACAGGTCTGATGGGGACCAGCACGGTGGAGCAGCTGCTGGAGAACGTGTGTCTGCTCCTGGCCTCGCGCACCCGCGACGTGGTGAAGTCGGCGCTGGGCTTCATCAAGGTGGCAGTGCTCGTCATGGACGTGGTGCACCTGGCCAAGCACGTGCAGCTTGTGGTGAGTGTCCCCTTCCCCTCGGCCGGCGGCAGCGTGGCCCAAGACCTGCCGGCAGAGACCCAGTGGGGCCTTGAGGTCAGGCGGCTTCAAACACTTTTAGCCACATGCTGTCTCGTGCAGCAGAAGGTCGTGCAGGACCCCTGGAGGGGCTGGTGGTGGAGGTAAAGGGGCACAGCGCCCAGGCCACCTCTTGTCATCCCCTCTGGCCCTTGCACAGCAGCAGGGGCTCTGCAGGGCAGGGCCAGTGGGTAGGGCCACCCCGCGTCTTACAGATGGCCAACCAAGGGCAGATTTCCTCTGTCCACAGCGCAGGTGAGAGTAGTCCTACAACGGAGCTGCAGCCTGGGCTTGCCCTGGGCAGCCCCCAAAGCTCCCTTTGCATTTTCCCTCTTCATTGTGATCTTCTGGGTTTGAGAAGACTCCTTTGGATGCCCCTGCTGGTTTCAGGTCCCTGAAGAACCCTCTGGTGCTAGGTCCCTGGCCCTTTCCTGCTGGGCACAAGCAGTGCAGCAAGTTGGCACTGTCTTCTGAGCCCACCGTCCACTGCGCCTGCCACCTCACTTTCCCACTTGCAGCTGTGTTCAGTCGCATCAGGGCTCTTGATTGCCTTTGCCTCTGGCCTTGGGTCGGGTCAAGGCAAGAAGGGGCAGATGAGAGGCAGGACAGCCTACCCCCTCCCGCTAAAGCCTGCCACCTAACTGGGGCCATGGATGGGCAGAATGGCCTAGGCGCTGACTTGTCCCCGAGTGATGGCGGTCAGTACAAGCCTTCAGAGGAGCCCCCAGAGGGACACCACAGATGACAGACACCTGCTGGCTACACGGTTCTCGGTCCAGGCCTCACAAAGGCTGGAGAGAGGTCCAGCCAGAGATTAATACAGGGAAGCAGACAGGACGCGTGGAACCAGGGGAACCCCATGGGGTGCGGGGCAGACAGGGCAAGGTGCCTCCTCCCATCAAGCCTGCACTCTGTCCTGTAGATGGGCGCCATTGGAAAGCTCTCGGACGACATGCGGCGGCACTTCCGCATGAAGCTTCGGAACCTGTTCACCAAGTTCATCCGCAAGTTCGGGTCTGTGCCCTGACTGGGAGGGAGCAGGGGAGGAGTGGAGGGGCTTCCATCCCACCAGGACCGCTGCCAAGAAAGCCCCGAGCCGGGGCACTGGAAGGGCTCCGGTTGGACCCCTCACTCTGGAACACACTGTCTGTCCCCGGCACCTCACGGCTCCCCTGTGTGCCCCCCTCACCCCCAGGTTTGAGCTGGTGAAGAAACTGCTGCCGGAGGAGTACCACAAAGTCCTGGTAAACGTCCGGAAAGCAGAGTCCCGGGCCAAGAAACACCGGGCCCTCCAGCAAGCCGCCACGGAAGAGGAAGAGGAGGAGGAGGAGCCCGTCCAGGGCAGAGGCAACAGGTGAGCCCCCCGAAGCCTCCCCAGGCCACGCCCAGCCACCCTGCCTCTCCCGGAGCTGACTCGGGGTGTCTCTGTCCTTAGCATCGAGGAGATTTTGGCCGACTCGGAGGATGAGGAGGAGGAGGAGGAGCGGAGTCGGGGCAAGGAGCAGCGGAGACTGGCCCGCCAGAGGAGCCGGGCGTGGCTGAAGGAGGGGGGCGGGGACGAGCCCCTCAATTTCCTGGACCCCAAGGTGGCCCAGCGAGTCCTGGGTGAGCAAGAAACGGCTGGCCCATGGGCACAGAGGACAGACTTGCCTCGGGCCAAGTTCGGAAGTAGGATGGCCTCTAGGGAGGCCAGCAGGCACTCTCACCTCTCACATACACACATGGTTGTGTTGCGGGTTCCCATCCAAAGCGCAGACCTGGGCCTGGAGGGTTATGATGAGGGTGTGAGCAGGTAAGGACTGGCCTGCCACCTCCTCACTGCCTGACTCTGCCCACCAGCCACGCAGCCTGGGCCAGGCCGCGGCAAGAAGAAGGACCATGGCTTCAAGGTGAGCGCCGACGGCCGGCTGATCATCCGAGAGGAGGAGGATGCCAGCACCAAGATGGAGGAAGAGGAGGGCGCCAAAGGTGGGGCCACCTGCCCCCGCGAGAGGGGCCGAGGCTGCATGCATTTGCGTATGCAGCCATCCACTCATCTGGTTCTTCAGTCAGTGACCATCTTTGGGGAAGCATAGGTAAAAACAGATATAAGGAGCTTGTATCTCAGGCAACTTTTTTTTGAGTTTCTCAAACTTTGCTGACCACATTAAGAAATGTTTTTATGTTGTAACTCAGCTACTTATTCAATAACTTCCATAATCAAACAAAACTTTCAAAAGGCAGTTCTTCCTCTTACCCTGTGTCATACACTCTCTTGATCTCTCTTCTGTTCTATTTGCTTCTCCTCCTCCTTTAAAATTTTTTTTTTAAATTCCAAGTGTAATCTTGGCTGAGGTCTGGAAGCTCATTTAGAGCTTGAAGAGAGCCAGCCCCTCCCGAATTCCCAAGTCACTGTCTCCTGTTGTCCAGGGGCTGCTCAGGTGTAACGCCTCCGAGTCCTGTTCCATCTTTCCTGTTCCCTCTCTGCGCATATATCTCTCCGTGTCATGTAAGATGACAAAAGCCTCGGGCTTCTAAAATGTGCATCTTCTTCTTTATTTTGGTTCTCACTGCCGGCTTTGCAGCCTCTCAGCTAGCATGGCCACTGCTGCCCAGACAGCTGGACCAGCCAGCTCTGGGACGGTGGACAGTCCCATAACCTCTCTGTGCCTCGGTTTCCTTGCCCCCAGAGGTTGTAACACCAGCACCGACTTCAGAGGGTGGTTGTAAAGATGAAATGGTAGACTTGCTGGGGGTGGGGGTGGCGACACCAATTCTCTCCTGCTCTGCCCTCTCTCTGCCCCCTTCTCATCTCTGCATCCCATCTCCTTGCTCCCTGCTTGCATGGAATCCTGACTCTTGAGTGTGCCCTGCCCCGGCCCCCCCTCCATCTTCCCAGACCCTCTCCACTCTAAGATCCATGCAGGCCCTTCATGTGGCCTTTCCGCAGCCCCTCGGCCTTAGCTGTGTTCCCTCAGAGCTCCCCACAAGCTCAGGGAACACTCAGGTTCCGCACTTGCTCACACGCTTCCTGTGACATTGGGTTCACTTCACTTAGTCTCCCCTCCAGCCGGTCAGTCTCAAAGTTCTGTGTCTTGTGTTTTTCTTTTTATTTTCCTGGCTGCACCACGTGGCATGCAGGATCTGAGTTCCCCAGCCAGAGATGGGACCCGTGCCCCCTGTGGTGGAAGCATGGAGTTCTAACCACTGGACCACCAGGGAGTTCCCTGTCTAACCACTTTTTAAATGTACCGTTCACCCACGTTGTTGTACAGCCCATCTCCAGAACTCTTCATCTGGCAAAACTGAAACTCTTGTTTGCGTGAAAGAGCGACTCCCCGCTCCCGCCTGCCGCAGCCCCTGACAGCCACCATTCTGGTTTCTGTCTGTATTAATGTGAATTTGAATATGAGCTGTGGTGCTTCCTATAAGGGGAGTCATTCAGTGTTTGTGCTTTTTGTGACTGGCTTATTTCACTTCGCATGATGTCCTCAGGGTTTGTCCACGTCATAGCTTGTGTCAGAATTTCCTTCCTTTCTAAGTCTGACCTTGTTCTCTTGTACTTCCCTGGTGGCTCAGACAGTAAAGCGTCTGTCTACAATGTAGGAGACCCAGGTTCAATCCTTGGGTCAGGAAGATCTCCTGGAGAAGGAAATGGCAACCTACTCTAGTACTCTTGCCTGGAAAATCCCACGGACAAAGGAGCCTGGTAGGCTACAGTCCATGGGATCGCAAAGAGTCGGACACGACTGAGCGACTTCACCTTCCTTTCCTTTCCTGTTCTGTTGTACATCTAGACCGCATTTTGTTTGTTCATCATCCAATAGAGGACATAAGCAATGCTCCACTTTCTGACTACTGTAAATAGTGCTGCTATGATCATAAATGTACTAATAGCCCTTCAGGATCCTGCTTTCAGTTCTCTTGGGTACATGCCCAGAAGTGGATCACGTGGCTTCTGTCTTTAATTTTGTGAGGAATTGCCATACAGTTTTCTTCAACAACTGTACTGTTTTACATTCCTGCTAACAGTGCACAAGGGTTTCAATTTCTTCACATCCTCACCAACACTTGCTGTTTTGTATTTTGTTGATAGTATACATCCTGGAGTGTTTGAAGTGGTATCTCAGGATAGTTTTGATTTGTATTTCCTTAATGATTAAAGATGTTTAGCATCTTTTCATGTTTATTGTCCATTTATCTTTTAGGAGAAATGTCTACTCGAGTCATTTGCCCATTTTTAAATTGGGTTGTTTGTTTCTTATTGAGTTATAAGAAGTTCTTTCTCTATCGTGGAGTTCAGTTCAATTCAGTAGCTAGGTCGTGTCCAACTCTTTGCGACCCCATGAACTGCAGCGTGCCAGGCCTCCCTGTCCATCACCAATTCCCAGAGTTTACCCAGACTCATGTCCATTGAGTCAGTGATGCCATCTAACCATCTCATCCTCTGTCGTCCCCTTCTGCCTTCAATCTTTCCCAACATCAGGGTCTTTTCAAATGAGTCAGCTCTTCGCATCAAGTGGCCAAAGTATTGGAGTTTCAGCTTCAACATCAGTCCTTCCAATGAACACCCAGGACTGATCTCCTTTAGGATGGACTGGTTTGATCTCCTTGCAGTCCAAGGGACTCTCAAGAGTCTTCTCCAACATCATGGTTCAAAAGCATCAATTCTTCGGCACTCAGCTTTCTTTATAGTCCAACTCTCACATCCATACATGACTACTGGAAAACNCGCCTGACCTCAAGGCCCCACTGGGTCTCTGCCGGCAGGTCTTGGGCCACGCTGCCGCCGGCCGAGGGGAAGGGGACACTCACCACAAGCTGCACGTGCTTGGCCAGGTGCACCACGTCCATGACGAGCACTGCCACCTTGATGAAGCCCAGCGCCGACTTCACCACGTCGCGGGTGCGCGAGGCCAGGAGCAGACACACGTTCTCCAGCAGCTGCTCCACCGTGCTGGTCCCCATCAGACCTGTGGGGGCCAGAGGGCCACTGTCAGGGACACCGGGAACCCCACCCAGACCCCAGGCGGGCCAGAAGAGTGGGAGCTGACTCAAGGGGCTTCTGTGTGCCTGGCGAGGACTAGACCCTTTCCACGAGTACCTCCTCCAGCCCCTCAGCCGCCCTGCGAGCAGGTGCTGTGCTCTTCCCGTCTTAGAGATAAGAGAGTGAGGTTCCAGGGGGATCCTGAGTTTGTTCAGGATTGATAAGAAGCAATGGTTGATATGAAGCAGAACCTTAACTAAGATCTGGGCAAGGGATCTAACCTCCCCCAACCCCTGCCCTCGGGGACTCTGGCAGCTGCAGAAGGAGGAAGGCCGAGCTAGGCAGCAGAGAAGGTGGGAGGCAGTTGGGCTCAGGTCCAGCTCTTCATCCTCCCTCCCAGGACCACTCTTCATTCTGGTAGCCACCCTGTCCTGACCTCCTGGGCATTGTCCGACCCCGAGGGCTCACCAGGCCTTCAGGGAAGTAGCATTTACCTTTAAACTCGAAGAGGAGGTGGGTCAGGGCCAAGATGCTGCAGCTGACCATNAATCCCCACGGACAGAGGAACCTGGCGGGCTACAGTCCATGGGGTGTCAAAGAGTCGGACATGACTGAAGCGACTTAGCAAGCACACACACACGCACGCATGGCCCCTTAAGAACGGACAAGAGGCCAAGGTTGCTGGGCCAGGGGGCCACGTGGAGAGTGGGGCAGCTGAAGACCAGAGAAGCTGCTGGATGGGGGTGTTTTACAGGGCCTTGGATTAGCCCAACGAAAATAGGGTGCGGGTGGAGGATACACAGGGGCGACCTGATTTGACTTGCATTAAAAAAAAAAAAAGGATTACTGGCTGTTGTGTGAGTCATAGATTAGAACAGGCTGGAAGAAATGAGCAGACCTGCTGGGAACCTGCTCTTAATCCAGACAAGAGGGTGATGGTACAGTAGGCTGGGATGGGAAGCAGTAGTTTCAGTGGTGGANGGCTGTTGTGTGAGTCATAGATTAGAACAGGCTGGAAGAAATGAGCAGACCTGCTGGGAACCTGCTCTTAATCCAGACAAGAGGGTGATGGTACAGTAGGCTGGGATGGGAAGCAGTAGTTTCAGTGGTGGAGATGGTGAGAAGTGGCTCGGAAACTGCAACTTGAAATCCAGGGCTGTTCATGGAGGGATCTTTAGCTACAGGAGAGGGAAGCTGGGCCCCTTGGTTTTTGGACTATGAAGGCTAGATAAGATTTTTTTTANCTGGGAACCTGCTCTTAATCCAGACAAGAGGGTGATGGTACAGTAGGCTGGGATGGGAAGCAGTAGTTTCAGTGGTGGAGGCGGTGAGAATTGGCTCGGAAACTGCAACTTGAAATCCAGGGCTGTTCATGGAGGGATCTTTAGCTTCAGGAGAGGGAAGCTGGGCCCCTTGGTTTTTAGACTATGAAGGCTAGATAAGATTTTTTTAAAATCCTTGTTCCCTGCATGTCTGGCACTGCCCTAGGCACTAGGGATACATCAAGAACAAAACAAACAAAACATCCAGCCTACATGGGGTAATGAAACAAAATAAATATGGAATTCAATACGTTAGCAAACAATAAGTGTTATAGCGAATTGTAAAGCAGAAAAGGGGACAGGGAGTACTGGATGGGAGGGAGGGGTGGTTTCAACTTTAAATTGGCTAAAGATTTGAAGAAGTAAGCCCTTAGATAACTCCTGTAGCTGGAGGAAGCAGCAAGTGCAAAGACCCTGGCGTAGGCATGTGCTCAGGTTAGTCAAAGAAAAGTAGCTGGAGCTGAGAAAGTAAGAGGAAGATGAGTTGGCATAGGGTTATAGGTCACTATAAGGACTTTGACATTTTCCTCCCAGTGGAAAGGGAAGCTGTTGGAAGATTGTGAATGCAAAGTGACCATCAGTCGGGATGGGAAAACACTGTAGATAAAGCATTTGGGAACTGGAGAGTCTGGAGTTCGGTTTTAGACATATTGAGTTTGAGATGACCATTAGACATCCAAATGAAGACTGAGCCCCTAGAGCAAGTGGACTTATGAATCTGGACTCAGAGGAGAGCTTCCAGGGTAGGTGTATTCATTTGGGAGCCTATGTGTGTGTGAGTTTCAAGTAAATAGACTGGGATATCAACAAGTATGTGAGTGTAGATAGAGAAAACACATCTAAGACTGAGCTTGGGACACTCCAACATTAAGGGCAGATAAGAACAGCCAGTGGGGAAGAAAAAAAAATTGATAAAGCACAAAACAGGAGAACAAGGTATCCTGGAAACTAAGTAAAGGTAATATTTCAAGAAAATAGAGGTTATCTGCTGCATCAAACCTGTTTAAAGTTCAAGTAAGCTGAGGATTATCAACTTTAGTAATATGAAGGTCATCAGTGAGGAGTTCTGTGGCAATTCAGCTCTTATCTGGCGTTTGACTAAAAAAAAAGTTAGAATGCATTGTGAAATGAATGAGCTAGGGTATCCCTTGTGGTCCAGTAGTTAAGAATCTGCCTGCCAACACAGGGGACACAAGTTTGACCCCTGGGCTGGAAAGATTGCACACGCCCTGGGGAAACTAAGCCTGTGCACCACAACTGTTAAAGCCCATATGCTCCAGAGCTGTGGTCCACAACAAAAGAAGCCGCTCCAACAAGAGGCCTGTGCACCACAGCGAAAAGTAGCCCCAGCTTGCCACAACTAGAGAAAGCCCGAGTGTAGCAACAAAGACCCAGCACCGCCAAAAATTAAAAAAAAAAAGAAAAACTTTAAAAAATAAAAGACTTAAAAGAAATATTCAGAAACATCCAACATTAAAAAAAAAAAAAAGAGCTAAAAGGACATCTTGTGCAGAACAGGGAATATAGTCAATATTTCAAAATAACTTAAAATGGAGTATCATCTATAAAAATTTTGAATTGTAAAAAAAAAAATTCTGAGTAACCCTATAACTATTTAAAAAGTTGAACTTCAAAAAGAAAACTCCTGGTCCAAATAGCTTCACCAGCACATGTTTAAGAATAAAACCGCATCAATCTTGCACAGATTCCTTCGTACTGTAGATAAAAGGGAACATTCCTACCCATTTTATGAGGCTAGCACGACTCTGATTTCAAAATCTGTCAAGCACATTATAGGTATACCTTGGAGATATTGCAAGTTAGGTTCTAGACCACCACAAAAAGCAAATACTATTACAATAAAGTGGGTAACACAACGAGAATTCCCTGGCAGTCCAGAGGTTAGGACTCCACACTCTCAATGCTGAGGGTCCAACTTCAATCGCTGGTCAGGGAACTAAGATCCCACAAACTGTGAGTGGGGTCAAAAAAAAAAAAAAAGCCAGGGTGGCAGGGGAGTAACATGAATGTTTTGGTTTCCGCACGCATAAGAGTTACGTTTAAGTTATGGTGTGTTTATGCAAAGTGTGCATTACTGTCATATCTTAAAAAAAACACCAATGTTGAGGGATTTCCTTGGTGGTCCAGTGGTTAAGACCCCTGTTCCCAATGCAGGGGGCCCAGGTTCAATCCCTGATCAGGGAATTAGATCCCACATGCTTCCATACTTGGAAGAAAAGTTATGACCAACCTAGACAGCATATTAAAAAGCAGACACATTATTTTGCCAACAAAGGTCTGTCTAGTCAAAGCTATGGTTTTTCCAGTGGTCCTCTATGGATGTGAGAGTTGGACTATAAAGAAAGCTGAGCACTGAAGAATTGATGCTTTTGTACTGTGGTGTTGGAGAAGACTCTTGAGAGTCCCTTGGACTGCAAGGAGATCCATCCAGTCCATCCTAAAGGAAATCAGTCCTGAATACTCATTGGAAGGACTGATGCT
>SJYW01021612.1:211549-236772 GCA_006410735.1 Raphicerus campestris
CCCCGCCCCCGTGAGGACCACTGAGTTACTGCGACCAGCTGTCCTGGTTGGCCTGAGATGAGGGTGGTTTCCTAGGACAGCAGATTTTCAGTGCTAAAACAGAGAGTCTCAGGCAAACTGGAGTGGTGATTCACCCAAAGGCTAGTCCCCCACTTCCTAGTTGTGCAACCCTGGGCTGGTTCCTTTACTTCTCTAGCCTGTTTCCTTAGAGATAATATCCTCAGAGACAATCATATCTAACTCACACATTTGTTTTGAGGATAAAATAAAATCCATGCATAAAGCATTAAACCCAGTATATGGCACAGTAATAGCTACAAATACATGTTAGGAATTATTACCTAAATTCTTTTTTTTTTTTTTAGCTGCTGAAAAGATCCAATAGCTTTATTTTTAATTGGAGCATAATTGCTTTACAACATTATGTTTGTTTCTGCTATACAACAATGTGAATCAGCTATTTGTACACATATATCCCCTCCCTCTGAAGCCTCCCTTCCACTCCTAAATTCTTATCTAATTTAACCTTGTAAGGTTTGTTTGTTGTTTAGGGGAGCAATTTTTATTTGTTTAAATGTACAGTCCATTTACATTCACAAATTTATATAATAAAAGCCAAAGATACAGTGAGACTGAAAGAGCCCCTTCA
Source organism: Raphicerus campestris (assembly GCA_006410735.1). Lineage (NCBI taxonomy): Eukaryota > Metazoa > Chordata > Mammalia > Artiodactyla > Bovidae > Raphicerus > Raphicerus campestris. The sequence goes on from SJYW01021612.1 coordinate 212,199, forward strand.
AATCAAGGCCAATAGATTTCTAAAAGTGTGCATTCCTGGGGCCTGGACTAAGAAGGTGGGGTCATGGTTTACTTGAGGCTGGCAAGCTGAGCCCTGGGTGCAGATGGCTCCTCCTTCCCTGTTTAGAGTAGCTCCTAAATTAGATGATTTTATTACGTTCATTTTACACCATTGGAAACAGAGTAAAAAGCACGAAGTCTCCCAGCACCCTTGTCAGCTTTTCTGGCACTAGCTGTTAGCCATCCTAATTTTGCTAGAGGACCATGAGGAAGAGTTAGAAATCACAAGCTTGGATATCATAGCCCAGCTGCTTGCCCAGCATCCCAGAACCATGGGAGCCTTTAGGACTTGGGTCTAACCCCTGGCTTTACAAATGGAACCATGAGGCCCAGAGCTGGAACTGCTGTTCCCAGCATCTAGCTACTGGAGAAGAACCCAAGTCACCCCACTCCCAACGAGGTGTCCCCTCTAACAGTGGTCAGGACCAGACAGACTGTGGTCCCTGAACAGCTCACTGGACCTAGGGACACAGGCCTGCAGTGGGCAAGAGTGAATTTAGACAACATCCTCAAGTCTGCATTTCCAAATGGGCTTGCTTTCCCACATGAAGTTGTGTGGTTTTTCTGCGGAGACCAGCACTGACTCTGAGGCAGTCTGCTGTCTGCCTGCAGGAGTCTGAAACAGGAAAGAGAAGGCTTCAGCGCACCTGTGTGTGGAGGTCCATAGGTGAGTCCAGATGCTGAACTCACCAGTCTCTTCCCTCACCTCAAGATACTAGAAGCAAAGCTGCTCTGGCAGGAAAATCCAGAATGGCGTACTAGAAGTGAATTTCCCTCTATAGGACAAATTCTGTAAGATGGTGAAATGCTTGGCCTGGCCTGCAGGAACCCAGCCTGGTTGCGGCTCATAGGAAGCTCATCTGGGCTGTGCATGATCAGATCAGAGTGCTTCCTTGAGCAGAAAGGCCTCCATTTCACCATCATCCCAAACTGGCATCTGGCCTTTATATTTACTTCTTTGAGGTTTACTCCCTCTGGGCTCTGGCACCTATAGGCAGATTGCTCCTTTTATTTCTTATTTTTATTTTTTGTATACATGTATGGCTGTATGACTTCACTGACTTGATGGATGTGAGTCTGAGTGAACTCCGGGAGTTGGTGATGGACAGGAAGACCTGGCGTGCTGCGATTCATGGGATCACAAAGAGTAGGACACGACTGAGCGACTGAACTGAACTGGACTGAACTGGTGCATTGATTTATTTTGGTTGTGCTGCATGGCATGATTCTACCACCAGGGCCCCAGCCATGAGAGTGCAGAGTCCTAACCTCTGAACTACCAGAGAATTTACCAGATTGCTCTTTTTAAAATGCAAATCAGGTCTCGTGGCCCTCCGGTGCTCACAACCCACCCAGTGTTTACCTGTGCAGCTCAACCTGCACCCCATCCTTCACACACCCCCTTTTGTTTCTCCTCTAGACCCTGGTCCAGCCATATTTGAGCTTTTTCAAGTTGCTTAGAGGTGCTACTCTCTTCTCTTCTCTCTTCCCTGTTAACCTTTCCCCATCCCTATTACTTAGTGTTATGCTGGATGCTGTCACAAATCTCAAACTTTTCAGTACTTAACACAAAAACTGGTTTTCAAATTCTCATGAAAAGCTAAACATGTGGTGTTCCTGGATGTTGGGAGATTGGGTTGGGGGCAGGGTTGCCATTTTCCATGTGTGGCTTCCAAGATTGCCCCAGGGATTGACACCGCTGTGAGGACAGTGGGAAAGAGCATTGGATGAGCACATGAAGAGGTTTTTATGGATCAGCACACGTCATTTCTGCTCAGGTTTCACTGACTAGAACTCAGCCACATGGCCACAGTTAGCTGCAAGCGAGTCTGGAAAATATTCTAGCTGTATTTCCAGGGAAGAAGGAATGGGTTTTTGTGAACATGTTGCAACACCATCCTTGAGGCATCAGTCTGGGTCACTTTTGTAGAAAGTAATTTCTAACTCATTGAGTGGGTTGAGTGGCTCCTTGATTGAACCATCACACTTGGTACTCAATCCTTTTATGACCCATATTTAGGGTAGGGTATAAAAATTGTTTATTTACACATTTTCTGCATTAGACCGTGCATTAGTTTCCTACTGTTTCTTGACAAATTACCATAAATTTAGAAGCTTAAAACAACACACACTTATTATCTTACTGTCTAGAGGTCAGGAGCCTGAAGTGGGTCTTACTGGGTTAAAGTCAAGGTGTCATCAGGGCTGTGTTCCTTTCTGGAGGTTGTAGGGGAGGAACTGTCTCCTCTCCTTTTCCAGCTTCTAGGGGCTGCCTATATTCCTTGGCCTATGGCCCCTTCCATCTTCAAAGGAATCACAGCATTCTACCTCTCATTCTACCATCACATCTCCTCTGATCCACCTGCTTTCCTCTTCTTAAAAAAAAAATGTTTTTTTCATTTATGGTAGCTGGGCATGGACATTCTCTAGTTGCAGTGAGCAGGGACTACTCTCTAGTTGAAGTGCTCAGGCTTCACACTACAGTGGCTTCTCTTGTTATGGAGCACAAGCTCTAGGGCACTTGGGTTCAGTAGTTTTGGCTCATGTGCTTAGTAGCCCCTTGGCATGTAGAATCTTCCTGGACCAGGGATCAAACCCATGTCCCCTGCATTGGCAGGCAGATTCTTGGTCTAACCACTGGACCACCAGGGAAGTCCTGTCTCGCTCTTGTGATTACATTTGGCCCATCTGGACAATCCAGGATAAACTGCCCAACTCAAGAGTCCCTTACTCCCATCTTCAGAGTCCCTTTTGCCACATAAGATAACATGTTCACAGGCTCCAGAGCTCAGTCTGTGGACATTTTTGTAGGGCCATTATTTTTCCCACCACAGACTGTTAGGCTCTGTAAGGACACTATGTTAGGTACCCTTCGATGTGCCGGGTGATGGAATGAAGGGAAGTCACAGCCTCTCAAGCTGAGCTCCAGGCTGCGGTGACCCTGCCAGGATCTCCCTCACCCCACTCCCTGCTGGTCTGTCACACAACCAGCAGCCCAACCATCATCTTTCCTACTTCCCCATATGTGATTTACAGAGAATGTATAGGGCATGTCTTTCATGTCCCAAGGCACATTTTTGAACATTAATTTTTTATTGTGGTATAATATAATTGTGTGTGCGTACATGCTCAGTTGCTCAGCTGTGTCCACCTCTTTGTAACCCTAAGGAGTGTATCCAGCCGGGCTCCTCTGTCCATGGGATTTTCCAGGCAAGAATACTGGAATGGGTTACCATTTCCTTCTCCAGGGGATTTTCCCAACCCAGGGATCAAACCTTGGCCTCCTGTGTCTCCCGAGTTGTAGGTGGATTCTTTACTGCTGAGCCATCAGCGAAGCCCTATAATATAATTAATTCATTCATTTAAAAACTCCACTGGGTTTCTTTTTTTCCCTACACCATGGCATGTGGGAATCTTACTTCCCCTACCAGGATTGAACCCGTGCCCCTGCAGTGGAAACTCAGAGACTTAATAACTGGACCACCAGGGAAGTCCCTGTCCATTGAAATTTGACAAATATATATATACCCACGCAGCCACCACCATAATTAATATATGGTATGTGTGTTTACAGTTTGTTTTGCTCTTTTGGTGTACAGTTCTAAGTTTTAAGATCTGTGCAGCTGTGTGTAACCATTACTGCAGTCAGGACACTGAGCAGTTCCATCGGCCCCCCAAATTCCCGTGTTCGCTTTCGTAGTTACAGCCTTCCCTCTACCAACTTAATCTTTGGCAATCACTGATCTGCTATCTGATCCTATGGTTTTGCCCAAGGCAATTTCTAATCATGATTACCTAGGTAGACATTTTGTTAAAAATAATTGCAACCTACACCAACCTATGTATGCCCTTAGCACAAAGAAGAGAGGACAGAAAAGATGACTGAAGATCTTCATCAGGACTATCAGGGTCCCCTGGCTGCCGCTGGACTAGTTTTTGCTTGCTTGCCAAAGGAAGACACTGACCCAGTTTACCTCAGTCAGGAAGTCACACAGCAGGAGTGAGGGAATCAGCTGATTTGGCATTGTCAATGGACTTCAAAGTTGAAAAAGATTTGTGACCTGCATTGGAAGGATGGTGAAGATACGATGACTTCACATCCGCTAGTAGGTTGCAGTTACAACTACAAAGAAAAAACTAGATCAAATACCAGATACAACATAGAATTTGTCTTATTGAGGTGATATGCACATAACATAAAATTAGCTATTTCAAAGTATGCAATTCAGTGGCACTGAATACACCCACAGAGTTGTGCAACCACTGCTATCAAGTTCCAAAATCTTTTCAACACTCCAAAAGGAAACCTCGCTCCCTTTAGCAGTCTTCCCCCACCCCCACCGCTCTCGCTCCCCAGGCCTAAGCAACCACCAACCTGCTTTCTGCCTCTGTGGGTTTACCTCTTCTGGATATTTCCTGTAAGTGGAATCCCAGTACACGACCTTGTGTTTCTGGCTTCTCTCACTTCGTGTAATGTTTCTGAGCAAAATGTAGCACGTCACTTCCTTTCTTCTATGGCTGAGTAATATTCCATTGTGTGGCTACATCCATTAATGGACCATAGCACAGAACTTGCCTTTTATTAGGCTTAAACATCTCTAAGACTATTTCTGCTTCTCAGAGCTTCATTCCAATATCACCCCCAGGGTCATGCGATGAGTTTTCCCATATATATTCTTATGTAATAACAATTTTGTAAAGAAGGGATCACCCTCCATTTTACAGATTCAGAATCTGAGGGATTCAGAATCTGAAGGATGAAGTGGCTGGATGCAGGTGGGATTCCAAGCCTAGAGTCTCTCTCTTCATCCCTGCTGGCGTTTCTGAGTGCAGACGACTGAAAACAAAGTCCATGTGGAAAGCAAACTCCTCGTGAAGAATTTCAATGCAGTCTAAACAAATGCAGAAAATCCTTGAATTCTGTGTCCTTCCATGGGTGATGCTGAATACCCTCCATGTCTCTTTCCAGGCAGACGGCCAGCGTGCCAGGCACACAGCTCTCATCGTTTCCCCTTCTGATACCCTCCCATTACTTTTAATTGCATCTGAGTCTCTCTGGCATCTTGTATTTTGATTCCTAATCCAGGGCATTTTTCTGCCTCCCACTGGTCCAGCACTGCACTTTCCTCAGAGCTCTCCAGAGAAGTGCCCCCAGGAAAATGGAGTTGGTCTGCAGTAATGAATTCCTCTCTATAATGAATAGTATAATATCCGAGTCCCCGCATATTTACATAGCAATCTCCACACAAAAGCAACATTACAAAGGGAAGATTTTTAAAAGAATGCCATCTCAGCTCTATTTCCTATAGTACTAAGAGCACTGTGGGAATTACCCTGACAAGAAGACAAAAAACTACTTCCAGGGATGCTGGGTTAGAGACAATAGCTACACCAACCCCATTAATGTTTAAAGTCAATGGAGCATAAAACTGCTTTTCTCTACTTACAGGCAGGCATCATCTTACAGAGAGGAGAAGAAAAAAAAATTACCATTTAACTCTGCTGAAATCCATAAGACCTCCCCTAATTTTCATTCCCCTTGAAATTCTCTCTAGTAAGTGTCATCAGAATGAAAATTAGACTCCTCTCTCTCTGGGGGCAACGGCTTTCAGTTCACATCCATAAAGTATGTGAAGAGCCCTCCACAGAGATGCAGGAGGAAGTCTGCACGTTGGGAAAGGATCTGTCACCAAAACCTGCAGAACTAGTTGTGGCGTCACCCCTTGGGATCTGGGAGGCTTTGGACTGACTTCAAGCAATCCCAGGTCCCATAAGCAGGAGGCAGAATTCAGGGACCAGTCAAGTTCAAGGAAGTAATGCCTTGGGGGTACATTTTACTTAGTGGGCTGCAAGGGGGGAAATTTAACGTGAATGTATTAGCTGTTACCCTGAGGGAATGGCTGGAGTTAAGCCAGACCTCTGTTAGTAAACCACTGGACCTAATCCCACATTACTTTGGTAATGCCTGACAAAGCCTGTTCTCATTATCTCATTTGATCCTGAAAGCAATCCTCAGGGGGAGGCAGGGCCAGGATTATTTTTTTTCCATTTTACAAGTGTTTTCACTTGTAAACTGATTTGCCAGAAGCTACACACCCTGACGTGGCAGGAATGAGACGTGAATCTGCTTAGGTCTTTATACAACCTGCTCAGATCTTTTTTTCAACTGATCATAATATTCCCAGTCACACCCAGACCTTATAGCCTTCGGCTTACCCAGCAGCTGGGAGCTCATCAGGGAAGTGCTTGTGTCTAGAGTACCCAAACACCTCTGGGCCAGTGAAGAAATACAGCCCTGCCTGTATTCCGCTGTGCCTGCAGCCTTGGGGTGGGAGGGTGTGGCATCATATTATCTCCCTGCACTATTGACCAAAATTAATCCAGATGGATTTGAAGAAAGTCAAGACACTAGGAAAATCTCAGGAAAATATAACTGAATATTTAATAACTTTCTGGAGGCCAGACTCTAAATTTAGCATTGTATTAAAAATTTCATAGGAAGGGACTTTATATAGATATGACTATTTTAAAAGTTTTAGTGAAAAATAAAAAACCACAGGGCCAACAAAAATGGAAGAAAGAGTCACAGCAAAATATGAAAGAGAAGAGTTAGTTTCTGGTATGTAGAAGAGTTATGCAAATACAAAAAAAAAAAAAAAACTCAATAGGAAAAAATTATGAGACAACTATTCCCCCCAATAAGAAGTATATTGGTTAATAAACATTTAGAAAACTCCTCTACCTAGGTAAGGTCAAATAAATACGGAAATGAGTTATCCATATCACTTAAAAAACCAGAAAAAAAAAAGTAACTGTAATACTCAAGTACTCGTGAAGGCACAGTGAATGACGGGAGAATAAATTTACCCAACTGTTGGAAGGAAAGCAATTTGGTACATTTATCAGAAACTTAAAATATCCATATCCTTTGACCTGAATTTCCATTCCTGGCAATATGTTCCTAGGAAAGAAACAACACGGAAAAATTTCTGCGCACAAAAATGTTAATCACATACTTATTTACAACGGTGAAAGAAGGTAAACAGCAAACGTTAAAAGAGCTGTCTAATAATTCATGGCACAGTCATTTAATGGAAACTTACGTAATCATTAAATGTTCTCAAAGCGCAAGCAATAACACGAACACCATTTATGGTGTAATGCTAGTGGGAAAGTGAATAACGTTGTATACGAATGGCTGTTTGCATAACACTTTTAATAGAAAAAGGCTGGAAAAGAAAAATTCTAATATGTAAACCATGTTTGAGTTCTATAATTAGAGTTCTTTTTCCATTGCCCTATATTTCTATTTAAATCTTTTTTTTTAATGAACAAAGTCAGCTCTTCTTTAGCCATACGGTGGCGCGTCCTTCTCTCGCACTGGGCTTGAGGGCCGGAAGCCTGGCAGAGGGGGTAAGCTCACAGACCCCACCTCAGGTCGATTAGGCCCACCAATGCGACGTCGCCCTCCCCAGCCCCGATTTCCCCAGCCCCACCCTTTCCGAGCCGGCTGGGCACAGGGCCGGCCCCTCCCCCACCACTCCGGGTTCGGGTGACTGCGGGTGCGCAGGGGTAGAGCAGGGCTGGCCCTAGCCATGCTGACACGTGGGGAGGGAGGAAGCGTCCGAGGAGGAGGGCTTGGGTATGTGGGTGGGTGTGTCCGTGAGTGGGAGAATCCAATACAGGCCTCTTCAAGAGTCTTCCTTTTCTTGTGCTGCTGATCGGGCCGGGGAAGTACGAAGTTCTCCCCACTCCCGGAATCCCCTCCTAGGCAGACACCGAGCGCAGACCCAAGAAGGCTCCGGCTGCGTCCCTGCCCTTCCCGTGACTGCCCGCGCCGCGCCCCCTCCTCGCGCGTCCCCCCATCCCCGGCGCGGTGGTAGGGCCCGGCGGCGACGTCACCCATTGTTTACAAATCAACCTGAGCCAGTAGGATTCCGGCTCCCGCGGCTGCAGGCGCGCGGCGCGAGTGCCTGGCGGACTCCGGTTACCTCCTCGGCCTCGGCTTTGGCCTCAGCACCGCGCCCGGCTTCGCCGCGGCCCATCGAGCCCCCGGGACAGCCGAGCCACCAGCGACCCCCGCACAGCTCGGGGTGCCGGCTCGGGGGCCATGCCGTGCGGGAGGGAGGAGGAAGAGGAAGCCGGCGAGGAAGAGGAGGAGGAGGAGGAGGAGGACAGCTTCCTACTGCTGGAACAGTCGGTGACTGTGGGCGGCTCGGTTGAGGTGGACCGGCTGGTGGCCCAGATCGGCGAGACGCTGCAGCTGGACGCGGCGCAGGACCGCCCTGCCTCCGCGTGCGCGCCCCCGGGGCCGCCACTGCAGCCCCCGCGGCCCCCGGCGGCGGTGCGAGCGGACAAGGCCCGGGCCCCAGCGCAGCCGCTGCTTCTACCGGCCGCGTCGGTCGAGGCTGGGGGCCCGGCGCCCCCGGGGGCCTTGCGCTGCGCCCTCGGGGACCGCGGCCGCGTGCGGGGCCGGGCTGCGCCCTACTTTGTGGCTGAACTCGCCGCTGGAGCCAGCACATTACCCGGGCCGTGCCGGCGAGGATGGCTGCGGGGCGCTGTCACCTCCCGCCGCTTGCAACAGCGACGATGGCCCCCAGCTGGGGCGCGCGCCAACGACGACGACCCGCACCGGCTTCTGCAGCAGTTGGTGCTCTCGGGGAACCTCATCAAGGAGGCCGTGCGGAGGCTCCAGCGAGCAGTCGCCGCGGTGGCAGCCACAGGCCCCGCAGGTCCCCCCGGACCGGGGGCTAGCCGCAGCCGACCGGATCCTGTCTCCCTTCAACCCTCCGGCGCTTTGCACTGACCCAGGGCCCCTGGAAAAAGGAAAAGAAGCTGCTGCGCGGACCCTACGGCGTCCTTCTTACCCCAACCTTGAGCTGAAGCCGCCGTTGCTGTTCTTGGAGCGACCGCCTAGACTGCAAGGAGGCGCGTGGAGAGAGACCTCAAGCCGAGAAGTTAGTGACCCCGGCGACACGGTCGGAGAAAACTTGAGCGTGGAGAAATACGCGGGCCTGGGCGCGTTCGTGTCTCGTGAGAATTAACCCCGGCCCCAGGGACCTGGGACAAAACTGGGAGAACTATGGCAGCTATTTGCATCAACTTGTACCTGACTTAACCCTTGGGGATGTCGTGTGCTAGAATTGTTTAAAGATTCGGCTTCAAGGGGTGAGAATCGTGAGGGCTTTATAACAATACTTGAAAACTGATGACTCGAATACATTTTCTTTATTTTCCGGTGGAGGAGCTTAGTGAAAATGGTGCTACAATCGCTGTGCAAAGAAATTCCAGGGAGAAGAAGAATGTAAAAGCTTGGTGGTGGGTGGGTTGGGATGCCAGCCCCCTTACTCTCCCACCTCATCTGATGACTGATCCAGGTGGGAGATAGGAACTCCAGTTGTCTGGGGCAGGGAGGTGGAGAATTTTGAAGGTGGGTCGACTTGGATGTGGACTTGTAAATGCCTTGACCTTGCCACCTGTGATTCAAGGTCATAGTGTGCTGTAGGTGGAAGGCTGTGGGGTTCCTGGGAAAGCTAACTCACCCCTGTGTCTGTCTTTTCTCTTGTTCCAAGAAGAGTCCTGTTTATGCTTTGCTACCTCTTGGAGCGGACATACAGATGTAAGGAGAATTACTTGTTTTTTCCGTGCTTTCTTTCTATCCAGAACTCCTCCGGTGAGGCCACTCTTGGCCATACCCTGAGCTTTCTCAGAAACAGTCATAAACAATCCCTTGAGTCTCTCCTGTCCATCTGCCTGGCCTTTCTTATTCCACTCTTTCTGATGTCTGCACTGCATGGATGAGATCCTGGCTGTTTGTCTGCTCTAATTTGGCCCTCCGTGGAACCATGAGCCTGAGTCTCTGAGGGTCCTCACCTCTCTGTTTCCTCTAGGCACCAGCTCTTTGTGAGTGACAGAAACTGTTTTAAATGTGACTCTCCAAGAGGAGAAACTGCTGGCTTTACCCGTATGAAACTTAGGAAACTTGAGGGCGCTTTAAATAAGGTGCCACCTCCAAACTTTAAGGGAGCTAAACTAACTTTTTTAAAAAAGATTCAATGGCTTGCTCATCCTTCAGATGTAGCTGTTGACGTACACTTCGCACCGGAGTGTCTGAAATTGTGGTGGTCCTGATTTCTAGGATTTCTTAATTAAAATGTCTGCTGAATAAATTGGGTTTTTGTTTTGGAGCCTGGTTTGGCTTTTTGGTGGAAGGCGGGGGAAAGGAAAGCACATAGGTGACACCTTTCATAATGAAGTTATAATGGAGAGGGCCCTTGGTGGGGGTCGAGGTGGGAGGTGGAGACTGGTGGAGCTGCGGTCCAAGAGTGTTTCTGGGTTGATATTCCACAAGATACAAAAATTCAGTCTAGGTTTTAGAAAACATGCTAGGTGGGCTTTCAACTCCCTTTGTGGAATGAAAACATAGTCCAGAAACTTTCTAGGCTGGAGGGAGGACAGAGGCCTAGTGATTTGCTATACCTGGAAGAGGGTGGAGGAAGGTGAGTTTGCTGAATTTTTGTGTTTGAAGAATGGGGAGGGTATAGACAGAGCCTCACTATTTTGATCTTTGACACTTGACCCAGCCTTGAGCTGTGGCCTAGAGAAAGGACAATAGGGTTTTATAGCAATGTCCTTGGTAGTTGGTGTGGTTTGAGCAGGCAGAGTTCAGTTCATGAAAGTGGCCCTCCTGGGTCCCCTGCTCTCCATCCTATCTTCCCCTGGCATGGGCCCCCTTCCCCCAGGGAAGCCTTACTCGGTGCAGCCCAGCTCTGCTAACTTGCCCCAGGGGCACCTGTCCTGCCCAGCCCCTTCCCACATGGGCTGCAGGGGAAGGCTAGTGCTCAGTTTGACTCAGCCCTGCTGCTCTCCATGTGTGTCATACCAAGCAAGTGACAGCTCTGCATTTTTCTCTCATTTATAAAACAATACTGCGAAGTGTAATGAGGACCTGAGATGTCTGGGACACTTAAGGGCTGAAAAAATAACTGTTGATTCTTAGCATCACCACTGCACCTTCTTTCAGCAGGCCCCTATTTGTCTCTTCAATGTGCTCCACATGTCCTAACACTTCAGGCACCCCTTGATCTCCACTGAGATCACAGTGATTGCCACCTCTTTTCCTTCCGTATTCTCTAAGTCCCTTTTCCTGAGCGCCTTCCAGTAGGCCACCTCCACACACCTTCCAAATGATCTGTCTCTGCTGTTATCATTACGGGGGTTGGCACTTGACACATGTGCCAGGTACTGTTCATTACATCATGGCTTTATTATTCATTATGATGTAGGTACTACTTTCTCCATTTAATAAATGAAGACTCTGAGGTCCAGGAGATTAAGTGGTTTGCTGCTGAAGTCACCACCTTTTAATAAGGAGCTGGAGTTTGAACCTAGGCACTCTGGCTCTAGGTTCTCCTGCTGTTCTTAATCAGAGCGTCCAGTCATGCTGTGTACTACCTCCACAAGATGTTTTTGACAGCATTTTCTCCCATGTTGGATTTATTAAATTTTTAAGAGCCTTAAGAATTTAAGCCTTAAAAACCCTGACCCAATAAATACCTCAACCCTGTAGCATCACCATTCTCACAAAGTTTTCTTGCAGGCCAGCCGCATACATGCAAGCACTGGGGATCTGGGATGAGGCAAGGTTTCAGAGACATCCTGGAAGAGCCTACAAACAGGTTTGGGGCTGAGACCTTCACATAAGTTAATAGGAATTGTGTTAAGAGAGGCACAAATAACCAATGGTAAATGGCTGCTCCTTTTAGAACCTATGTCTTCTGTAAGATGAGGGCATAAGGCCAAGATGGTGAGGTCTCACCGGATGCAACTGTTTTCTATTCTACATCTGCAGCATGGCCTGGAATGAAATTAGAATGGTAACTGGACCAAAGGGCCTGAAGATCTACAGGCCTTGACAAAGCAAAGCAGAGAAGGAAACTGCCCCATTCGTGCAGAACTCTGCCAGGGACCTTTAACAAGAAGGCCCTTCACTGTTGACACTGGGGAGAGATAGAAATTAGGGGTGGTAGAACAGAACCCGAGCTCAGGGCTCTTAAGTCAAATTTCTTAACCTCCCTTCTGAGCCTACCCACACTTTTCCTCCTGAACCTCACCCCAGCTACTGATCAACCATTTGCAGAGGCTGTAGAGAACTGAGTCCTGGCCCTGGGCCTGGGAAAGGGTCTCTGTGCAAAGGAGGCAATGGCCATTTCACGTGTTGCAGCTTGGGCTAGCCCATTCCTAGTACTTGGCTCAGGGGTGATTGTGGCTGGCATATTGCCAGTCCCTAGAAATAGGTAGAACTAAGGACATGGACGTGGGCAGAGCTGAGACAATTCTATCTGCTCAAGGAGCCGAGGCCTAGGTTTCCCTGGTAACATTCTGCAAGTCTTGAGTCCAGAAGGACAAGGGCAATAGGGAAGTTGTAAGAAGCTGGTTGTGTGGTGGTGGGGGGTTGGGGTTGATTAGGCATTTCATGTGGGCAACAGCAACCTGCTGCCTCAACTATGATCAGGAGTTGGAAGAGCGATTAGGGCTGAAGATAAAGACTAGGTGCTTAGTGCTAGGATGGGTGGATGGATGGAGCCTGGGAGACACTGTCGGTTGGGAAGGAAGAACACCAACCAGTATACATAGCACTTACCAAGTGCCAGACTCTGTCCTAAGCACTTTACAAAGACGAAGAATAGAGCCCAGAGGCCAAGGGAGGCTAAAGGGTGAACTGTAAGGGATGGTTGGGTATGTGTTATCTACATACAAGCACAGGTGCACACATACAAACACATGCAGAGATACAGGTACGTGATCTCTATATACCCTCTGTGGTCAGATCCAGAGTATATGGAATCAGATCTTGCTCAGTGACCTTCACTATCTTTCTTTAATCCTGAAGTTATTCCACTTCTCTTTATCAGCACCATTAAGCAGTGTGTTTTGAACATCTACACTGTGAATCCTTGCCCTGCTTAACCCTGCTGAAGAGAAGGCCTATTTACGGTGAATTTGGAGAAAGGTGGTGATGTCTCTGGTGTCCAGGGAAGATTTTCAGGACAACCTAGGAAACCGAATCTAATTCAGACAGTAAAACAGAAATGGGCAAAAGGTAGGGCAAAGGTAACAAGGTGATAACCAGCTTGTGATCCTTTTTTAACCCACCCAAATCGATAAGTCAAACAAACTCCCTGGACAGCCTATCAATGGGGGGTGGTGAATTTTACCTCTTGTGAGTCAATTGAGGAGGGGGAGTAGTTAATAAGGTCCTTGATTTCAGATTTAGATTTCATTATGCCGTAGAGTATGGTACAGACAAGAAAGACTCGTTCACACAAAAACATATCCAGCCATCTCAGGCATGAAGGGTTATACAAAGTTGTTGTTTCAACAGCCAACTGGTCCCCAGTCTCTCTGTGGTAGGATAGTGTGTGACTTAGAGTGCTATCACAGGGGACATCCACCTCTAAGTTCCCCCTAGGCACCCCATCCCTTCCTATCTCCTTTAGGAGCCTCATCCTTTATAGCGTCTTCCCTTTAGTTCCTTCCTTTCCATGTCCTCTATCCGCATTTGGATGAGTGCAGGTCTCTCCTGCTTGAGCAAACCTTCCCTTGATTTTCATTTCCCTTTTTAGTTGCTGTCTCTCTTACTTCATCCTCTCCAAACTCCAGACACCATAAATCATCGTCTGTGCCCCAAGTACTCTCTTAGCCTCCACAAGTCTGTTGAAATTGCCCATTTGTTTGCTTTGCAAATATTTACTAAATGCCAATACCCAGGTGTTGTTACTAAATGCACCTATGTTTCAGGCAGTGGCCTAAACATTTTTACTATCATTAACTCAATGAATCCTCCCAACCCGATGAGGCAGGGACTTTTATTATTATCAGACTTGGAGGTGAGAGAGCTGAAGTAATCTGCCCACGGTCACAAGAAGGAGCTTTAAAAAAAAACAAACTAGGATTGTGACCCAGGCAGAGACTTCATTTTAACAGCTACCTGCTACTGTGCTTGAAGGCTATGTGTTTTCTTTCCGAAATGTGTCCCTTCTTGTCTTTTCCTTTCTCTCTGACCCCAGGCCCTTATCTCTTGTTGCCTGGATGCTATATAGGCATCCAACCGACTGTAAAGTCTCCCTCTCCACCCCAGTCCATCCCCTACACTGTGTTGCCCGATAATCTGCCTGAAACTTGTCACTCCTGCTGTCAAAGAATAAAATAATCTCTTTGGAAAANCCAACCGACTGTAAAGTCTCCCTCTCCACCCCAGTCCATCCCCTACACTGTGTTGCCCGATAATCTGCCTGAAACTTGTCACTCCTGCTGTCAAAGAATAAAATAATCTCTTTGGAAAAAGAAGACATTCACATATGAGCCCCTGAGATAACCCTATAATGACAGTAAATAAAATGAAGACTGAGAACAAGATGAACTTAAAGATCACCTCCTGTGAGAACACAGCAGTTTTCTCAGTACAAATTATAGGTGGGAGTGGACAGGGCAGGCATGAAGACCTTCAGCTGAGCGCTGAATTTGAATTAGAAGGGTTTCTGATAGGAATGGTTGGGAAGGGAAAGGCTATCCACTCCAGTAGTCTTGCCTGGAGAGTCCCATGGACAGAGGAGCCTGGCAGGCTACAGTCCATGGGGTGGCAAAAATTTGGACATGGCTGAGCAACTAACACTTTCACTGATGGGAATGGAGGATTTAAGAATTGTGCCTCTAGTTGCTCTGCCCACAAACCCTTTCTTTTGTTAACATTACCTACTGCCCCTACTGTACAAGTCTCAGTCCTGAGCTGTTTTCAAGTTTCCATTTGAAGAAGACCTCAACCCTCTTCCTATTAAATCTCTTCTAGGCCATGGCAACCCACTCCAGTACTCTTGCCTGGAAAATCCCATGGATGGAGGAGCCTGGTAGGCTGCAGTCCATGGGGTTGCTAAGAGTCGGACATGACTGAGCTACTTCACTTTCATTTTTCCTTTCATGCATTGGAGAAGGAAATGGCAACCCACTCCAGTGTTCTTGCCTGGAGAATCCNTAGCACAGGACTGACTCCCCCACAACCCTTCCTGGGGCGGTTGAGGGAGATGGCTGCCTTGGTGTACTCTGCAGTTACCATTAGGGTCTGTGTGTGCATTTGGAGGGAGAGAATGAGGAGGTATAAACAAAAGGCATTGAGTCCAAAAGGGAGTTAGGAAATCAGGGCTCTAAATCATACAGCATTCTATCCGGAAAGCACTCTTTGGATCATGGTGTGCCTTTGTTTCACAACAAACCAAGGATCCAGTCGATTGGCTACCAAGGGACAGTCCTGGGAAAGAAAGGGTAGGGGCTAGACTATTTTATCTCCAGGATGTGCCAGGCACAAGGAACTCGTTTCCTTATCATCTCATTTCTCATCTGTTATACAAATGGGGGAACTGAAGCCCATAGAGGCTAAGCAGCTTGTCCAAGGAACTCTGGATGCCCTGTGGTCCAGCATGGCTTCTTCCTGGAGGAAACAGACTGAAGTAACTGAGAACCGGAGGGATAGAGATGGGCTGTTGGGGAGAAACTGGGAGTACATGTGCCAAGGTCAAAGAGAGGAGTCCCTTCATACCCCCCCAGGCAGCTTTCCCACTGCACATTTGCACCCTGAGTACCCCCTAACCAAGAACTGACCCCAGCTCTTAAAGGGCCACCTTGTGGAACAAGTCCACTTAATGACCACAGTAGAAAGAAAAAAGGGATAAGCTTCCCCATCTGCAGCGACTGACTGATCTGATGTCCTTTGCTAATACAGTCAGGGGCAGCTTCTCCAGCACTGACTAGTAATCCAGAAGCTCTAAGGTTTTAGTGAATGGGACTGGTCCAAATCCTGACCTCACTTTCATTTAATTTCATGCCAGCACCAATACACACCCAGCCGGCGCAGACCCTAACTAGGGAGCTGCTCAGACACAAAGGCGCTCTAATTACCATCCACAAGTCAGGCCTGACAAGGATTTCAAGTGTTTTCATGTTTATGGAGATCAGAGAAATGTGTTCTGTGCATCTTTCCCATCGCCGACAAGTATAAAATAAAACCAAACAAAAAACCCAACACATTTATTAAAAACAGATATTTCAGTTAAGTTAACATCCTATAATCAGGATAGCCACAATTCCAGACACTCCGGTGCGAAGTGTAGGTATGTCAATAGCCACATCTGGATGACGAACATGCCATTGAATCTTATAAAACTTAAAACATCAACAATACCGTCTTAGAGCCTTTAGACTGCGTTAACATTATGTTACGAGCACTTCACCAGGTTCACAATGGCAAATTCTGCAGCTTCTCCATTCGGAGGGTCACATTTTTTTACTCGGTTTCCTTCACTTACAAAGGCAAGCTGGCACGGCTGGGGGGAGGGGCAGAGGGAGGAAATCAACTCCATCTATCCAGGGAATTGCAGCTGTTATTGCAAATGGCCCCGGAGAGCCCATTATAAGCTGCTGCGCTAGGCTGTATGTCCCTGGAGTGCCCCATCACGTGGTGTCTCCCAGCCCCCAGCCTGGGCCCCCAGGAGCGGCAGCGCCACCAGCTAGAATTGGACAGCAGAGCGGAGGGGAAGAGGAGGGACTCGAGGCCACTTCTCCGGGCAGTTTCCGTCAAAGTCCGGGGCGCGGCCGCCCGCAGGAGGCACCAGCGCCTAGCACGTCGCCACCTCCCTCAACTCGCGGTGGCAGCGGTGCTCGTGTCCTCAGGAGACTCCAGTACTTGCAAAACACCGCGTACTACTCAGAGTACAGGCAGAACCGGGTGACTCTGCCCTGCTAGAGCCCCGCAATCTCTTTTGCGCCCAGGAAATGGTGACCTTGAACCCGAGGAGGGGCGGACAGACTGTGAAAATNACTTGCAAAACACCGCGTACTACTCAGAGTACAGGCAGAACCGGGTGACTCTGCCCTGCTAGAGCCCCGCAATCTCTTTTGCGCCCAGGAAATGGTGACCTTGAACCCGAGGAGGGGCGGACAGACTGTGAAAATACACAGTCAAGAGGACCGCGGGTTCACTCCGCGCCGCGCCCTCACCTTTCCCCAGGACCTCTCACCCCCACGTCCAATTAGCATCCCAGGTGCTCCGCCTTCCCCCGCAGCTCTGAGAAACGCAGACAGTCGCCAAGCGGGTGGGGGTGTGCAGAGAAAAGGTTACTTCTATTCAGTTCTCCAAAATGTCCTTTCACGGTGCCGCGTGTTTTATACCAAGAACAAGCACCTCAAAACACACGAGATAGGTGGTTTTTTTTTTTTTTAAAGTGTCGTAAAATTTCAAGTCTGGCAGTTTGAGGTACTCCCTTAAATGATCTACAAATGTTCCCCTCTCCTAAAGTGAATCAGGAACCAGCCTTGGAAAGGTAAAGCAAGTAACTGGGGTCATCCTTGTCCTTTGGGCGCTCCGCGATCCTGAGAAGCATAGACTCCGGCCACGTGGTTGCCAGGTTGGAGGACCCCAGAGGCTGCGTGGAACCGCACGCTGCCGCCACCAGGGCTGGTCACACCAGTGGGGAGTCCTACTGACTGCGAGCTTGGGGTGCACTCTGTAATCTGCCTTCAGTGGGACCAACGAAGTCAACCACGTCGGGGCCCTAGCCCTCAGTTCCCGCGAACACATTCTCAATTTTTCGATTCCTCATCTTCATATAAGGTATTTTCCCGCTTCCGGAAGTGCGACTTCACCAGTTTGAGTAGAGATATAGCCCTCAGGGGAACCCCTTGCCCTTCAGGCAGAGGCTCGCGCAGTGGCCACTCTCGAGGTGTTAGCTGCCAGGGACTAGAACGCTGTCGCCTGTTCTGAGCTGCGCCCTCCTCCCGGACGCGCCAGGGTTGCTGCAGGCCGCGCGAGGGCTGCGGGGCGAAGGGGGCTCATGCACTGGGGCCGATAGAGGGCCCAGGACCTGGCGCTGGGGGAGCTTTGCGTGCAATTGCAGCCGTCGCGAATGAAGCCTCCGCACTGCCTCCTTGATGAGGTTTCCCGAGAGCACGAGCTGCTGCAGGAGCCGGTGCGGGTCGTCGTCAACGTTGCGGGCCGGAGGCTGTAGCCCGCGTCGGTGCTGGAGGCGGCGGGAGGCAGCGGCGTCCCGCAGCCAACCTCGCCGGCAAGGGCCCGACAGGGGCTGCGGGGAACCCCGTTTGTCTGCTCCCAAAGGCCCATCAAGGCTGGGCTGAGGGGGCAATGGGGACAGCGCGCTGGGGCCTGCGGCGAGCTCCGCCACAAAGTAGGGCGCAGCCCGGCCCCGCACGCGGCCGCGGTCCCCGAGGGCGCAGCGCAAGGCCCCCGGGGGTGCCGGGCCCCCAGCCTCGACCGACGCGGCCGGTAGAAGCAGCGGCTGCGCTGGGGCCCGGGCCTTGTCCGCTCGCACCGCCGCCGGGGGCCGCGGGGGCTGCAGTGGCGGCCCCGGGGGCGCGCACGCGGAGGCAGGGCGGTCCTGCGCCGCGTCCAGCTGCAGCGTCTCGCCGATCTGGGCCACCAGCCGGTCCACCTCAACCGAGCTGCCCACAGTCACCGACTCTTCCAGCAGTAGGAAGCTGTCCTCCTCCTCCTCCTCCTCCTCTTCCTCGCCGGCTTCCTCTTCCTCCTCCCTCCGGCACGGCATGGCCCCCCGCGCCGGCACCCCGAGCTGTGCGGGGGTCGCTGGCGGCTCGGCTGTCCCGGGGGCTCGGTGGGCCGCGGCGGAGCCGGGCGCGGTGCCGAGGCCGAAGCCGGAGCCCGGGCGGACGCGGAAGCCGGAGCCCGCCAGGCACTCGCGCCGCGCGCCTGCAGCCGCGGGAGCCGGAATCCTACCGGCTCGGGTTGATTTGTAAACAATGGGTGACGTCGCCGCCGGGCCCTACCACCACGCCGGGGAGGGGTGCTCCGTACATTTTGGGGCCGGGGCAACCTCTGGGCAGGAGTCCTGGGTGAAGCCTTGCTGCCTCTGAGCTTTACAGTCCTGAATGCTGTCTGTGGGGGGAACTGGGGAGCCGATCTTCGCTCTCTGAGCCTGGCATGATTGACATTTCCAGAAGATGAATACCGGCGTGGCCTCTGTTGGTTTCTTCCACACACAAGCACAGACACTTACACCTACTCACCCACTCTCTTCTTTAGGCGCGTCAACGTGTCTGGTTTTGGCATTTACGCTTTTGAGGTTAGGGATGCCGGCATTTGGGAAGTGATGGCAGCGTGAGTGAGGCGAGTGATGGAGAGAAGGCGTCGGGCTAGGGATCTGTCTGGAGATTAGGGAAACGAGGCTGACAGATGAAAAGAAAGAAGGGGACCCTGTGGTGCGATGGGGGTGGCGGATTGGAAACTGGCAAAGAAAAGCCACTGATTAATGTTTTTTGATCGGGAGCGTGGGTACGTGGGGACCTGGACAGGGACTGTAGAGGAGGTTGCTCGTCTTGGGAGGAGCGGCGAGCTAGAAAGTTCTTTTAAGAAGAATGACTCAACCCAGTAGGGGAGTATCCTTTCTGAGGTGGGTAGCAGGAGAGGAAAATGGTCAGCTATTTGGATGGAAATGGAGACACGGCCATGGTAACCCTCCAAGATATCCTGGTTGGTTTAATGATTAACCAAGACTTCATTTTTTAAAAGAAAGAGAGATAGAAAGCGATTCTTTATCATCGTATTGTTTGGAGTTTTAAAACCTGTATTCAAAATCCCAAACCCCTCAGGCCTAACTTCCGAACATTAATTACCCTTGTAGGTAGATTTTTGGTGGACCAACCTTTATAGAGGAGGAATAGTAACAGGGTGATTGAAATATTCCAACACAGGATTATGGTAATGGTTGCACAACTCAGTCAATTTTCTAAAAATCATTTATTTAAAAAATTTTTATTTTTAATTGAATCATTGACTCAGTGGACATGAGTTTGAGCAAATTCCAGGAGATAGTGAAGGACAGGGAAGCCTGGTGTTCTGGAGTTCATGGGGTTGCAACAAGTTGGACATAACTTAGCGACTAAACAATTNGTCAATTTTCTAAAAATCATTTATTTAAAAAATTTTTATTTTCAATTTAATCATTGACTCAGTGGACATGAGTTTGAGCAAATTCCAGGAGATAGTGAAGGACAGGGAAGCCTGGTGTTCTGGAGTTCATGGGGTTGCAACAAGTTGGACATAACTTAGCGACTAAACAATTTCTTATTGAAGAATAACTGCTTTACAATATTGTGTTGGTTTCTACCTACATCAACATGAGTCATCCGTAAGTATGCATATGTCCCTTCCCTCATGAACCTCCCTCCCACTTCCCACCCCATCTCATTGCTCTAGATTATCACACAGTGATTTGAGTTCCCTGAGTCCTACAGCAAATTCCCAATGGCTGTTTTATATATGGTAATCTATATGTTTTCATGCTACTCTCTCCATTCGTCCCACTCTCTCCTTACCCCGTGGGTCCAAGGTCTGTTCTCTGTGTATGCGTTTCCATTGCTCCCCTACAAATAGATTCATCAGTACCATTTTTCTAGATTCCATATGTATGTGTTAATATACAATATTTAAATGCATTCCTTTTTATAGGTGAGTAATATTCCATTGTGTGTTCCACAACTTCTTTATTCATTCATCTGTCAGTGGACACCTAGATTGCTTCTCATCTGTCAGTGGACACCTAGATTGCTTCTATGTTGCTTCTATGTCCTAGCTATTGTAAATAGTGCTGCAGTGAACGTTGGGGTTACATGTATGTTTTTCAGTTATGGTTTTCTCAGGATATATGCCCAGTAGTGGGATTGCTGGGTCATATGGTAGTTTTATGCCTAGTCTTTTAAGGAATCTCCATACTGTTCTATTAGTGGCTGTATCAATTTTCATTCCCACCAACAGTGCAAGAGGTTTCCCTTTTCTCCACACCCTCTTCAGCTTTTATTGTTTGTAAACTTTTAAATGATGGCCATTCTGACCGGTGTGAGGTGATACCTCATAGTAGTTTTGATGCATTTCTCTAATAATGAGTGATGCTGAGTATCTTTTCATGTGTTTATTAGCCATATGTGTGTCTTTGGAGAAATGTCTGTTTAGGTCTTCTGCCCACTTTTTGATTAGGTTGGTTGTTTTTCTGGCATTGAGTTGCATGAGCTGCTTCTATATTTTGGAGATTAATCCTTTGTCAACTCTTTCCTTTGCTATTATTTTCTCCCATTCTGAGGGTAAAAACTCATTTAATTGACATGTAAATTACATGTCAATAAAGCTGTTTTAACAATTAGTCACAAAGTATACACGTACAAACACAGAAGCCAGGCAGTAGAGAACTGCTTTACAATATGGAGCAGGAGACAAGCATTATTTGGAAAGAAATGGAGCCTGAGGATCCAGGTAAGTAGAAAAAGGGTCTTGGTGGGCAGTTCCAAGATGATAATAACAGGAGCAAACCTTTAGGGAGGAGTGGGATGGAGGGAAGAGGTGGGAAGTTGTTAAAAAATGGTTGGGCTTATTTTTGTCAAGTTTGGAGGGAAGAATGTGAGAATAAAGGAAGAGGCAGTATGAAGAAAGCAAATGAATTTTTAAATCTTGGAATTCTGGACTTCTACAGGGTGTCTTAAAAATCATCACCTTATTTTAGTGGATTCCTTAGGATTTTCTGTGTACAAGATCATATCTGCAGACAAATGAAGGTTTATTTCTTTCTTTCTAATCTGGATGGCTTTTGTTTTTCCTGCCTAATTCTCTAGCTGAAACCTCTAGAACNACTGCTGAGTTTTTCCAAGTTTGCTGGCATATTGAGTGCAGCACTTTCACAGCATCATCTTTTAGGATTTGAAACAGCTCAACTGGAATTCCATCACTTTCACTAGCTTTGTTCATAGTGACACTTTCTGAGGCCCACTTGACTTCACATTCCAAGATGTCTGGCTCTAGGTGAGTGATCACTCCATCGTGATTATCTGGGTCGTGAAGATCTGTTTTGTTAAGTTCTTCTGTGTATTCTTGCCACCTCGTCTTAATATCTTCTGCTTCTGTTAGGTCCCTATCATTTCTGTCCTTTATCAAGCCCATCTTTGCATGAAATGTTCCCTTGGTATCTAATTTTCTTGCAGAGGTCTCTAGTCTTTCCCATTCTGTTGTTTTCCTCTATTTCTTTGCATGGATTGCTGAGGAAAGCTTTCTTATCTCTCCTTGCTACTNTGTTCCCTTGGTATCTAATTTTCTTGCAGAGGTCTCTAGTCTTTCCCATTCTGTTGTTTTCCTCTATTTCTTTGCATGGATTGCTGAGGAAAGCTTTCTTATCTCTCCTTGCTACTCTTTGGAATTCTGCATTCAGATGCTTATATCTTTCCTTTTCTCCTTTGCTTTTTGCTTCTCTTCTTTTCACAGTTATTTGTAAGGCCTCCCCAGACAGCCATTTTGCTTTTTGCATTTCTTTTCCATGGGAATGGTCTTGATCCCTGTCTCCTGTACTGCCAGGGTCCAGCTCTGGTGGATCCAGGGAGATTCAAAGGGGAGACGGATAGGTGAGGAAACACTTATTTATTAATATAGAAATATAAGATTAGATTAGGAAGAAATAGTGTAGCAGGAAAATTAGGTGGAGAAAAGAAACTGAATAACTTGGTTTACATGGAAAACCAATAAAGTTCCAGACAAGGAACTTGCACCATCTACGTTGGGCCACCAGGGTCCGTTTGAATATCGGACAGTGCCCCGCCTTGGGCTCTCTCTCTTATGGATCTTAGAAGCCAGGACAAGTAAGTAGACATGGCAAGCCTCCATGCCCCAGGTGGGAATTCAGCCTGAAATTAGAGTAAAGAAGAGACACGAGGGAAACCAGTCCTTCCAATGACTGGCCTGGCCCCTATTGTCTAGAAAGGCCTTTTATACCTTTTTGATTGTACATAGAGATCAATGGGTAATACAAAGTTATGCAGTGTTAGCAGCCCAGACTCTTATCAAAACCAGGCTTTTCTCTCTGCATACCTAGTTGTATACACAGGTCTTCGGTGATTTACATCATCTTCTGGCCAAAAGGGCCAATTAATATTTTACAGCTCTTTCCTGATAAGGGTTTGTTATCCAGAAGGCTTATTTGTGTTGATCTTCCCAAAGTCTGATGCCACTCTCAGAAAGCACTAAATAAAGTTAAATTCTTACATAGCAAAGATATAGCAATTTGTAACAAGTAAAAGGAGTACAGCGATTTATAACAAATGAAAAGTAATTAACTCAAAAGTCTAGTGTTGCTAACATCAAAAATACTATGTATCTTTTTCCATATCCCTTTTACATTGATTAACATCCTCCCAGGTGCCTAAAAGATAAAGAATATGGAGGCCTGGCAGCAGTCATTGAGTCAACAGTGAAAACCCGTCAGCAATATGATTTTTAACTCTCTAGAAAAGGCTCTGTATCTTTAAGATGCTTTTAAGCTTTGTGCCTCTCGCAGTTGGGGGCTGTAAGCAATTCTCAAGCTGTAAGAGGGCCAGGGAAACCTGTTAGGCAAGCTAGAGAGCTATCAGAGGGGGTTTAACTGAAACATCCCTTTCAAATGCAGAAGACTAAAGCCTCTAGTTGACTTTTTCCAGAGTGTGTCAGAAGAGTGGAAAAGCAGAGTACAAAAGCCGGCAGATTTTTGGTTTTGGGGGTACATACTCAGGAAATACCAGGGGAAAAGCCTGAGGTCTGATTTAGCCTTGCCATCAGAGTTCTGCCGCATGACTTTGTCATGGGTGGAATTCCTCATGCTGGCCCCCTGCACTGTACAATGTCATGAACCTCCATCCATAGTTCATCAGGCACTCTGTCTATCAGATCTAGTCCCTTAAATCTATTTCTCACTTCCATTGTATAATCATAAGGGATTTGATTTAGGTCATACCTGAATGGTCTAGTGGTTTTCCCTATTTCTTCAATTTAAGTCTGAATTAAATAAGGAGTTCATGATCTGAGCTACAGTCTTCTCCTGGTCTTGTTTTTGTGGACTCTATAGAGATTCTCCATTTTTAGCTGCAAAGAGTATAATCAATCTGATTTCAGTGTTGACCATCTGGTGAAGTCCATCTCAGCAGTGCTCTGCTTCTTCAGTTCAGCTCAGTCATGTCCAACTCTGCAAACGCCATGAATCGCAGCACACCAGGCCTCCCTGTCCATCACCATCTCCCAGTGTTCACTCAGACTCACATTCATCGAGTCCGTGATGCCATCTAGCCATCTCATGCTCTGTCATCCCCTTCTCCTCCTGCCCCCAATCCTTCCCAGCCCCAGAGTCTTTTCCAATGAGTCAACACTTCTCATAAGGTGGCCAGAGTACTGGAATTTCAGCTTTAGCATCATTCCTTCCAAAGAAATCCCAGGGCTGATCTCCTTCAGAATGGACTGGTTGGATCTCCTTGCAGTCCAAGGGACTCTCAAGAGTCTTCTCCAACACCACAGTTCAAAAGCATCAATTCTTCGGCGCTCAGCCTTCTTCACAGTCCAACTCTCACATCCATACATGACCACAGGAAAGACCATAGCCTTGACTAGGCGAACCTTTGTTGGCAAAGTGATGTCTCTGCTTTTGAATATG